>CM067264.1:3990000-4316083 GCA_034195605.1 Santalum album
GCCTCTCGATTTAGTCTAATTGAGTCCCTCTATGGACAAATGGCTGAACGCCTTATAACTCCAAACACCAGCACCCAAAACATAGTGTTAAGAGGCTATGGCAAAGCAGGGAAATATTACCAGATGGAGAAACTGTTGTCAGAGATGCTCGAAAGCACCATATGTTTCCCTGATGTCAGGACAATGAACATAATTCTTAGCTCGTTTGGTAATGATGGTCAAGTTGAATTGATGGAAAAATGGTACGAGAAATTTCGTGAATTTGGGATTGAACCAGAAACCCGGGCATTCAATATTCTGATTGGTGCTTATGGGAAGAAAAGAATGTATGATAAGATGTCATTGGTGATGGAAAAGATGCGCAAGCTGTCTTTTTCTTGGACTACCTCAACTTACAACAGTGTTATTGAGGCATTTTCGGATGCCGGGAATGCAAAAGACATGGAGAACACATTTGATCAGATGTGTGCTGAGGGTATCGAAGCAGACACCAAGACCTTCTGCTGCCTTATAAAAGGTTATGCCAATGCAGGCCTTCTCCATAAGGTGGTCAGTAGTGTTCAATTGGCTGGAAAGCTGGGGGTTCCTGAGAACACCTCATTTTATAATGCAGTTATTGCTGCATGTGCAAAGGCCGAGGATTTGGTGGAGATTGAGAGAGTTTTCATGCGGATGAAAGACAAGCACTGTAAAACAGATTCTGCAACCTACTCTATTATGGAGGAGGCATATAGAAAGAAAGGTATGAGTGGCAAGATATATGAACTGGAGCAGGAAAAACAAAATGCGATTTCTATTGCTTGTATAGATGTCTAGGTTTGTAGAACTGGTAAATCTGTATTTTATGCACCCATTGTGAGTTTTGGCTGCTCATTTTGGCAACCATGCAGATGCCTAGCCTGACTGAGTTACATGTTTAGCATTTGTATGATTAATGGATCTAATCTGTGCCCTTAATGCAAATTCTAGTAAATTATTGGCTATTGCTTGTGCCTTTACTTGCTTTTTGCATGATTGTTGCCCCTTCTCGTTTTAAGGGATCTGATCTGTGCCCATAATGCAAATTCTAGTAAATTATTTTGGCTATTACTTGTGACTTGCTTTCTGCATGATCGTTGTCCTTTCTAGTTTTTGCTTGATTGCTAGCCCGGTTGGTTTAAATCTATCATTCTTTGTAAGCCTGGTTGTTCATTTGTCTAACTTTTGTTTCTTGTAAAGCAAATTTCTGTGACCAGCTCCCATCCTTATAAAGCCCTGCAGTATTCAAAGCTTCTTTCCTCTGTTAGGAGTAACCGTCTCACAACCTTGTCTCTCAAATTCACTAGTGCGTTTGTGTGTGAATATTATATTTACTATTTCATATTATTATACTTGTGTGGAATAAAAATTCAGTTTTATGAGTAAGATTTTGGGGAAGGGGGCAGTTGGTGCAGGCTTCGCTGAGCTTTATGGGTCAAAATGTATATAAGATTTTTCAGGATTCCCTATTATTTAAAGTATTTTTCTGGAAAATTGCAACTCCAAAGATATAAATGAGCAAGAGATATGAAGAAACAACAGAATACGTATCAGTTACAAGATTGCTGAATACCGTAGTCATAAAAGAATAAAAAATTTATCCTTCAGGGGCATTATACACAGACCAAACATATACAGAAGCAAAGTTCTCAACAAACATACGCCATATTTGACTATGGTGTTCTTTTGCTGTCGCAAGATAATTGCAGCTCCTTTAGGACAATGTGATTAATGCTCCTGTGTGACACATACAGTTCACATAACTACCTCTTTTGGAAGTTCAGCTTTGATATGCAATGCGCGAAAAGAGCTGCAAAAACTACTGGAATAATAATGAGAACAGCAGCCACAAGGCCTAAGCGATCATGTCGAAAATCATAATAATCCTCCAAGAAGGCACTCATTTTCGTCGGCTGCCCAAACACATTAACTATTCTGTCTTCATCTCCATACTGTGAAGTGAGGAGACCGTTGAGAGACCAAGCCGTGGGGCAAATCCAGTACAGCCAAACCCACCATTTTGGCATTTTCTGCATGCAAAAAACAACAGATTAGTCAGATTTAGTTTACTGTACCCAGAGCTAAGTAGAGGTCTTATATTAGGAGAGGAGGAATTCTCTGGTCTTCCTTTGTTATTAGTTTCTACTTGGGAAAAAAAGGGTAAATTTTCCCTTTTCATGAAGAGCATGAGTTTTCTTTCCAAGTTTACTAACTATACAGTAGCAAGCAACGCATTGTATCACTACAGTATGGAGAGTTTCACTATCACTGCTTATCATCATATTTGCTTAGGAGGAAAAACAGACCGCCTCCCATAAGAAATGCCCCCTTGTATGTTTATGCATGGTCCCAATTTTTCCTTATTGCTTTGGTGATTAATTGAGAACGTTGGCAGGTTTTTTGACATGCAGAATGAAGTGTTGTTTGATTGAACTATTTAAAGAAGAGACGGATGGATTTACCGGTCCTGGCATAAGGAAGCCTGAGTAAAGATTCAAAATGGTGTAGGCTGCAGTTGACAATATGGAGGCCACTAGGACATTTGGGCTTAGTGACATCATCAGCATGCCAAGGTATGTGAAGTACAGAAACGTGCAGAATGTTGCATAGTAGAACCAAAACACCTTGTAAGCTGACCAGATGTACCCCATGGTTGGATATGTGATAGCCACATACAAAAATGCCTGCACTAGCACGTAAGGTATTTCAATGATCACCTGCAATCAAAAACATTACTTTCCGTCAGAAATATTTTGAACAAATTCTAGTCAAAGTGGTTAATATATTTTGATGTTGGCAGCTATACGGACCTGTGCTAGTGTATAAGCCCTAGCCGAGTACATGCCAGCAAATTTTTCCCGGTAGAGTACAGCACGCTCAATATCCACATATGGTAGGACCATCGAACAATTGTTTATACCCAAGAATATGACAGCAATATACATCGATCCAAGTATGATGGCCAGATCCTGCTCGTTGTTTCTGCAGAGGGGGAAAAAATTGCATTTGGGTTCAAGGCTCATAACTCAGAAACTGGCAAACAAGAGGAAACTAAGCCCAAGGTATAAAGCTCAAAACCCCAGTTAATAAATGTTTATGTTACTCTAATAAACATTAGTATGGTCATAATTTGAACATCAGTTATTCTTATTACTAATTTTAACAATATTAACTAATTTTAGAGTTTGTACAAGGGATACTAAATGCAATTTTGGGCTTAATTTGTTATTTATTTCCAAGAAATCTAGAATATTTGACAAATTTCTGAATTCTGATTTGTTGACAAACCTCTTTTAGAGATCTAAGCAAGTTAGCATATGCTTAATATGAATGTCAGGATAGAGTAGCATAGATAACATTCTCGAGCGTTATGTATTAAGTTTTGGTCTATGCATGCTGCTCCTCTGATTCAACCAAACAAAAAAAAACTTACATTTTATCGGCTTTCTGCCAGAAAATTGCCGCAAACAACAGCGCTGTAGCAATCATAAACACGAAACGTACGACGTTGTATTCAGGACTTCTCCAATAGGATAGATAATGCTTCCAGAGGCATCCCTTGAACTGTTCCCAACCACTTTGTGGAAATCGAGTGGGAAAATTCAAGTCTCTTGAACCTGCGGGTGGTTCGCTTAACTGTCTGACCACCTCTAAGGTTTCCCTACAAACAGAAGCACAATATATACATAAACATACTTAGTGCTTGCACAGTGTCAAAGAAAATTATTCTTAGCGTGTTTTTTTTTAACTGAAGTGGCATGAAGTAGCCCTAGCCCAACAAGCTGCTTCCTGCAAAATTAACAGGAAAGTACTTACTGGTACAGAGGTGACTCCTTGTAAACATTGGCGAAATCAACACCAAGCTCTGCTTCCATTGATGTTGAACTAACTTCTAACATCCATGTGGCTGGATTATAGTTGTCTTTTATCTCTGGCACACCGGGAATGCTCTGTGAATGAGAAACACATTAAATTAGTAACTTGTATGGTTTTTCTACATGTGCATTTATGATACAGGAAAATTGAGAAAGATACTGCATATATTTTCTAGGCAAAAACTCTGAAAACCCCCAGTGATGCAGGTCATTTTTTAAAAGACCCCTTGTGGTTTGAATTTTGTTTATCACGTCCCTTATATTTTCACTTTGTTTTCAATATACCCCTTCCATCCATTTTCCATATAATTCCGTTGACTGAGGGGACACATGGCAAGTTATTAAATTTTTACATCACTATTTCACATGTAAATTAATAATAATAATAATAATAATACTTGACAATAGGAAAAATTAAGAAAATATAAATAAAAGAATAAGAAGACCCTAACCTATATTTTCAATCTCCATGGATCTTAACATCTATGTCTCAATTGAAAATATGAATTGAGAACACTAGGATTCCAGTATTTTTTTTTCTATTTTTCAAATTTTAAATATTATTTTTTATAATTTATATTTGAAATAATGATGTGAAAATTTAATAACTTGCTATGTGTCCCCCGCACTTAATGAAATTGGATGGCAAATACACAGAAGGGGTCTATTGAAAACAAAATAAAAGTACTTGGGGTGTGATAAACAAAATTTAGACCACGGTGAGTCTCTTAAAAAATGATTCAAACCATAGGGGGTCTTTTAGAATTTTTTTTTTCCCTATTTTCTAATTATATTAGGTATTCTGTATACTTAAATTTGTATTTTACTAAAGGCACATCTAAAGCTGAACTTCAGAGATCTTAAATATAACTAAGGAATTTGGGTAATACTCGTAAACATAAAATTTACGTTAGCTAACGTGATAAGGTTTGTGCTTCTCTTTCTATTTTCTGAAGCTATCAGTGTGTTTGTGAGCTTTGGAAAACACGGTATTACTGAATTATTGACTTCACTTATAGTCATACTCATGACGTTTATGCTTTTGAGTTTCAATGTGTCATCGCTCAGTATTTTATCCCTTAAAATGACTTTGCGGTAAGGTTCCATTTGTGAGAAAGAAGCATCTTCCAGTATTTTTCTTTTGGGAGAGTAAAATAATAAGAATGCACAAAACGTGAAGAAGTACAAAAACTGGCACAGCAAGCATACCCCAAAATATTCAATAAGTTTGCTAGAATGATTGCCCAACAGTCCAGAATAGATGATCCGCCCTCCTCTTTTCATTAAAATCAACTGCATAAATAGAATAGATCTCTGTTTGTTACTGATTGAATCTCATGGATCAACAAAGTTATACATTTGATCATATTATAAAATAAAACTCAAAAGCATAAATTCCCAAAGTTAAAACACATTCTGGGAGTCTATGCTGCTAGAACTAGCAGCATCCCCTGGCCTCTCAGAGGGCTACCTGCTGTGGACTAATATTAGAGCAGGAAGTGTGTGTGTGTGTGTGTGCGCGCGCGCGTGTGTAGTATCTACCAAAAACATGGTTTGTTTGCTTAAATGGTATGACCTAATTAAACTGAGAGAAGACTTGTCCTTTCTGATAGAAAAGTAGTGAAATATTACTTGCATAATTAGGATTTAGAAACCTGATGTGTAGGCAATTAGCACTACTTACCTCATCAAATGCCTCAAATATGTCGATGCTAGGTTGGTGTATGGTACACACAGTTGTTCTTCCTGTGGCGACTACATTTTTCACGGCTCGCATGACAATTGCTGCAGCTCTAGCATCCAAGCCTGAAGTAGGCTCATCCATAAATATGATTGATGGGTTGGAAACAAGTTCCACTGCAATTGTTAACCTTTTACGCTGCTCTGTGGACAGGCCACTTTGGCCAGGAATCCCAACCAAAGAATCCTTGATATCTTCGAGCTCAACTGTTTCGATGACTTCTTCTATGAACCTCTGTGTGCAACAACAGCAAGAAGGTTGGCCTTAATGTAAAGAGCTTGGGTTGACTAGATGAAAAACCAGAAAATGATATTACATCGGAGACCATACCTCTCTTGTTTGAGGATTAATCTCGCTGGATAACCGCAGCCAAGCTGAAAATACCACTGATTCTTTTACAGTAACCTGTGGAGAATGTATGTCTGTCTGCTCACAGTATGCGGATATTCTAGAAAATGTCTTTTGGACTTTGGGGTATCCTCCAATCCTTATGTCTCCTTCTATGGCACCTCCAGTTTTCCTCCCACAAAGAACATCCATGAGAGTTGTCTTCCCTGCTCCACTGGCACCCATTAGCGCTGTAAGGACTCCAGGTCGAAATGCCCCTGTTATATCATGGAGCAGCTGAAGTTTCTTCTCGGTGAAACCACGCTCTTTCATTTCCTGCAGATACACCATGAAATACAGAGTCTGCAGTTAGTAACATTCTTCTCCATACAATTAACACAATGCTTGTCAAAGCTGCATGAGATCATTACCGGAGGAGTATCAACAAAATATTTCACATCCTTGAATGATATTGCCAGTGGCTCAAATGGCAGGACCATTTTCCCTGTGTTACAACAAAGCATCATAATCTTTATCATTCAACCACCACAAGCCACCATCACCATTTCTTTTGGAATTCAAATTGAAAAGTTACTAAAACACTTATTTTATCATTTACCTGTTGTTGCTACTGGAATAGGTTCAGGAGCAGCAGCAGCCAGCGGTAGCCCGTGGTCCTGATGTGTATAACTGCTGCTACTTTCTTCTCTTAGTTCTTCTCTTAATTGAGCCAACTTCTTTTTAGAAATAATAGCCCTAGATGTCCCAGGAGCTGTATGTTCGACAAAAATCATGCAGGTGAATACAGAGACTTCTGTAGAAGTACATATTTATTCATTTCCATAATGTGAACTGTTGGATGGACTTACGCTTCAGGTATGTTAAGGCCAAGACAAATCCAATATCGAAGAGTATCATGAACCCAAACAATGCCGCTAATGATACCCAGTACATGTAGGCTTTGAAATCCAACCCACGATTAGTTAAAATTTGATCCCCCAAAGTGGAGTTTCCCATCATAACCTGCATTTGAGAATGGCCTGATTGTTAGTAAATTTTAGTTGCACGGGTTGACAGAGCAACCTGTCAGGAGCACCAGCAAGAACCAATAAATAAACTGCCGTTTAAGCTGCACCTTCTGCCAGCGTGGTGCAAGAAATTCATTTACGGAGATGCCTATTTCTCCATATGCCATGGGAGAAACCCAGAATCCCCATTTGAGCCAAGATGGTAGCTCGGCTGCAAGAAAAAGAAAACAGTATACAGGTCAGTTTATTCCCAAGCAGTCGCGTTCCTTTTTGTAATACTGAATGCAACGTGAACTTACTTTTGGGAATGATGTATCCTCCAAACAGGAATGCTAGCACCAAGACTAGAAAAGCATAACTTGTAGCAACGACAAGTGTTTGGAAAACTGAGGCAATGAAACGACACATGGTTGACGATGCCTGATGCAGAGCAAACAGCAGGAGGAACTGGCGGAAGAACCTGACAACCCATAGGATCCATCAGGGAGATTATTTATTGTGCCATGTACAGAAGGAAGGAATCGATCAACCCCTAACACTTTTTGTTACTGATTGGTGCTTGGGAAGTGCTTACCTTGACACTTGTGGATCATATCCGATGACATAGTAAGTGACTGCTGTCCAAAGAAAAGACTCTAGCAGCGCAAATGGAATCTTGAGCATCGAGGCAGGAATAGAGAATGCCCATGCCGGATACAGGTAGAAGTCTCTTTGTTTGTAGAAAACTGGGAGCCTAGAAATGGTCAAGGCCAGCTCTGATATTCCATTGGTCATCAGCCTCACAAGTGTATAAAACAGAACAGCCATGTAGTAGTTTGCATGAACCAAGTCCACTTCCATCCGAGAACGTATGAAAACCGTCATCGTAAGGAATGCGATGATCATGAGCTGCAACGCAGAAGGAATGGCCAATTAGGAGGCTGAGTCCAAAACAACTGATGTGTAAATGAATATAACAACAGTTACCTGTGTTGATTTGAAAACATAGACAAAGGCATTTCGCTTAATGAGAAGAATCTCTCTGTCCATGCAAGCTTTAAACAACTCCCACTTTCCCAAGGCATAAATATGGAACGACAAGGCATTTGTATGGAAACTAGACTTGTCAACTGGTCCGGAGACCTCCTCCAGCAGCTTCTTTCCATGGTAACTTGTTTTGAACATGGCACAGAATTGATCAGCTGACACATATCTGTAGGGGACGCCAGAGCGGTTCCAGTACTGTGGTTGATCCTTTCTAGAGATTACCTGAAAAGTGTTGAAGGATAAACGAAAATGCATATGCAGGGGATGCAATTTTGGAAATATCAATATGAGAAGCAGCAGACAGTGATTGGCACACACCTCCTGAAGGAAATCTGCAGCACCCTTTCTTTCTGGGCACTTGAAACCACAATCCTCAAAGAACTTAAGAGCATCGCCACGGGGGCCAT
The DNA here is from genome assembly GCA_034195605.1 of Santalum album. Classification (NCBI taxonomy): domain Eukaryota; kingdom Viridiplantae; phylum Streptophyta; class Magnoliopsida; order Santalales; family Santalaceae; genus Santalum; species Santalum album. The sequence continues at coordinate 3,998,423 of CM067264.1, forward strand.
GGTACACGATTTTCCCTTCTGCCATCAATATAATATCGTCAAATAGATCGAAGGTTTCGGGCGCTGGCTGAAGAAGTGCAACCAACGCGGTTGCATCTGTGATGTGCACCAATTGCTGCAGACAGGTTACTATCTGAAAGGTTGTGGAGCTGTCCAGCCCAGTCGATATTTCGTCCATAAATAGAGCTTTGGTGGGACCGACGATCATTTCTCCTGCCAAATGGATCAAATGTTGTTTATAAGAACGATTGGCTTGACAAGAGAATGCGTTATTGTTAGGTCTTAAGAACAAATAGCTACCGTTGCTGTTGGCTTCCTACCTGTTGTGAGTCTTTTTCTCTGGCCACCAGAGATGCCTCTTCTCATTGCATCCCCGACCATTATGTCAGCACACACATCTAGTCCAAGAATCTGAAGGTAGCGACGTGTTTCGACGGGTCAAAAGATCAGACGAGAATATCTCAGTCAATTGGATTGGATCACTACTTACTTACATGGGCTTGGAGAAATTTCAGGAAGGGAAAAAAAAAAAAAAAAGAGTACCTTAAGCACATAGTCAGTCTGGAGATTTTGTTCTTGCCCCTCCACTGAAATCGCCTGTTAAAATTGTCTTCAATTTGTTAGTCACACGTGCCTTCTTTTCAGAAAATTCTACTTAAAAGAAAAATGGCTGTGTTTGGAATGTGGTGGTTGAGGGTAGTAAGCACCTTCATGTAGGTGTCAATGTCAGGATCAGGGACAATTCCTGCTTCCTTCTCTCTTCTACTAACCTCCATCATCATTTCTACAAAAATGGCACCAAATGAACAAGAATTCAAGCGATTGTGTGAAACAAAACACAGTGCAATGCTGATGAAGATGCTAGCATAGATGGATCAAGTAGTGAAACCTGCTCTGTCTCCAACACCCTGACAACGGGCCGAAAAATCGATGGCCTCCCTCACGGTCATCTCGGGAATGTGGAGGTCATACTGGCTGATGTACGCCGACGTTTTCTCAGGAACAAACTCATCCAGCCCGTACCCGTTGTAAGTCACCTCCCCTTTCACCTGCATGGACAACAAAACCAAGCGTTGATCACGGAGGTTACCAAGTAAATTTGTGACTAGCAATAAAGAGTTGGCCCCTGATATGGCGTGCGCTGTATGTACACAAGCAACTGACCTTGAGAGAGGGGTTGAGTTTCCCGGAGAGAGCCAATAACAAGGTGGTCTTGCCACAGCCAGGAGGGCCAAGCAGAAGGGTGAGCTTGGATGGCTTGATGACGCCAGAGACGTCTTTTAGAATTGTGATCTTGGCGTCTCTTGGCTTGCACGGTATCACCCTCCATAAGGCCTGCCCAAAATTCCCCATTTTCCTTCATTCTTTGATCAAGAAAAAAAAAAACTGGTGCGCTAATTGATAATTGAGGGGGAAAATAATAAATTAAAAAAAGGATGATCAGAGATGAACAAGGAGAGGGGAAATTACAGATAAGCCGGACTTGACTGTGTTCCATAGCGTAGGGAGTGGCTTCCCGTCGACGACCTCGCACTCGGCTTCTACGGACAGGTTCCTGTACCTTACTTGCACCGTCGGCAACTCCAGTCCCACTCTGAATCCCCACAAAACAATATAAAAAATTAAATTAAATTAAATTACATTAAAAAAATCATAAAAAACAAAAAATTATTAAAAGAAAATTGTATGAATAATAAATATTAGAGATGACGCATTAGTGGCTTTGCAGTCATTGATATCTTATCTAACCAACTCGTCAACCTGCCCCAGAAATATCTACTCCCCCGCCCCATTTTCACCCCATTCATTCATTTTTACAATTTCTTCTTCCTCCTTTATTTTTTGTTTATTAAACAAAATAAAATCTAATTAGACAAAAAAATATACACACAGATGCACGCAAGACAAGACCACCTTCTTCTTCTTCTTCTTCTTCTGTATTTGTTTGAATGAGATGAATGGAGCTTAAGTCGACAGATTCATGTAGAAATAGCCCAAGTTAAGGTAAATCTACTCTAGAAGAAATCCATAAACTGATGCGCAGGCTTCAATTATCAAGTTTCAATGCAGAGAGAGAGAATAAACCTGTCGATACGTTTTCGTAATTTGCGGAGTAGGCGGAGATTGTCATTCTCGATCTGCCGGATGAGCTTCTCAACGAAGAGCTGGCGCTCGAGGGCGCTAAGCTTACTCACATCGGTCAACCTCTTGGGGTTGGCTGCTTCATCAGACTCAGGATGAGGAGGAGGATGAGCATCATTGGCGGTGAATAGGGAGGTCCGGAGACGAGTGGTGGTGGGAAGCCTCTCTATGGCCGCCCACTGCAACGCGAGCTCCTCGTCCTCCTCTCCTCTCCTCGACTCAGCATACGAACTGCTCCTGTAACTCCCCAAGCTCCTATGATCCAGCCCCAACCCTGTCATACTCAGATCCATCTCTCCCTCCCTCTCTCTCTCTCTCTATACGCCTTCTTTGTGTATGTATCTAGTTAGCTGTTGTAGGTTTACATACACATGGTGACCACTCTATATCTTCAGAATTCTTTGTATGTACTCTCTAATAATACGACCAGGTACGCTTATATATATAACACTATGTTTCTGAGATTGGAGATTGGAGCTTTGGTTGCTGCGGACTGTTCCTCTTTCTTCCTCGTTTCCTTTTTTTACGTTTGGTTCCTCTCTGCCAACTCCTACATATTTATATATAATTTTCTGTGAGTTTTTACTCAGCAATTGACTCTTTCTTGTTGGTTCCGTTGCTGTCTGTGCCACCACTAGGCCACCCCGGGTGTCAATGATGCTTTGGCGGTCAACCATGGCAACTCAACACGCTCCTTATTTAATTCCCTTTACTTCTCCACTACACCGCTTATTCTGTACATTATTGCCTAGCAAAATAAAAATTATAAAAATAAACAAAAAAACCCTTATTCTATATTTATACGTAGGGTATACGTATTATTCATTCAGTTTATGCTTCTTCCTTTATACGCTTTTTTTTTTTTCTCCCCCTTCGAATCCGAGAGCTTTCAGTCAAACAAAGTTGGCTTCGATTTTTCAATTCCTTTTTCCTTTACCTTGTCTTCCCCATCTAGAGGGATGCCATTCCTTGGTCTCCCCTTCCCCACTTGACTTTTCTTCTTGCCAATTGGCTTTCCAATCACCTCCTAAGATACTCTGAGCATTTTTCATTTCACCTCCATGCATGACCCTGCATTCTTCTTCTTAAAATTTTAGGATCTGAATCTTTCGAATTTAAAAAGTCGTGGATTTGTAGAATTGAGCAATCTTAAGAATTCGTTATAAAAAAAATACATAGAGAGATTAGAGGTGAGAGAATAAATGGTTAAGACAGTTCAAATTAATAAATTCATAACTTGTTCAAATCAAAAAAGGGATCATGTACTTTGGTGCAAGCAATTTGCCTGCATTCACCTCTAAAATAATATCGTTTGCTTAAAAATTTTATTATGTACTCATAGTTTTGTGTGCTCCCTTTTTTTCTTTTCTAAATTCATGTGATTTGCATTCAAAATTTTAAGATTTGTGCTGATGTCAAGCAAAAACTCAAATGCGAAACATATTATCAATCATGCGCATTCAGTTATTTATGAATTGCTCATCATGATGCCCAGGAAAATCCCCATTCCACCCAACAAATGCCCGGCCTGCATGAGGAGGAAAGGATGATGTTAATGTCAACTCATTTCACTTATGTCAGCTCAAATCTCATAATCTCAAGTTAATTATAACTATCGTCTCCCTATTATGTGACCATGGAGAATTAATCGATTGCCATTGGCTTTGGTTCTTCAAAATAAAAGGTGAATGGTTCAATGCAGAGCTAGCTGGTTTGACCTCAGCCGATCGGCTTTAAACTGGGTCCAAGTTCTTTATAATATTCGACATTTGACCTTCAGAGGATGACGAAGCGCAGTAATTAAGCTTGTAATCATTTATTAATTGTAGGATCAAAAATTGTGGCTGAACCATTTTCCCAAATATTTTGGGCACTACAAGTCAAAGATGATTCTTACAACTTCATACTCCAACACATGGCTATTAATATTTATGCATAAATTAAAGAGAGATTATCATGTGCGATCCAATGATGACATCGCATAAGTCATGTATTTGAACAACTTGTGGCTGGATCACACAGCTTGTGAAGTAATGACGTAACCCCGTGCTCAATTTTCTTCTTGGCGGGCGAAGGTGGAGGGCCCGTGAAGTAGGGCGGAGGAAAGTGCGGCGAAGGAGGAAAATAATTACAGAGATGACTTGTAAATTACTTTACCTCATCTCATCGTGGATTCCATTAATCCCTTCTGGATTGTATACGTCCCCGTAATAGTGGGGTGAAAAGAACGACACGTAAGGACAATTTGTACGTACCGATTTACTTCATTCTTGAGGATCAAAATAAATATTATTTCCCCGATATTTCAAATCAGGAGGGAAAAAAAAAAAAAAAGGAAGCAGCCTATATTCCGGATTCTGTTCAACTCATGTTGAAGGACAAAGGGACCAAGTTTTAGAAAAATTAAAAAGAAAAAAGAAAATAATAGACCATACTATTAAGTCTTCCAGAAAAGAAAGAGTTTGCGGTGTGAGATCAACGGTGAGGATTTTCCTCTCTCCTTCATTTCGCCCGGGACGATGACAACGACAATAACATCGGGACGCAACTGATAATCGGGGAAAAGTTAAAACCAAATGATACAAATTCAGAAAACATTTCCCCTGGGTTTTTTTTTTCTTCTTTTCTTCTAAAACACAATAATTATGTGTGTTCCATTTCACATGGCTAGGTTTTACATAGTTTTATCCAACTAATTAACAAATTAATAACTAATTAAAGTGCCGTTAAGCGCCGGGTCAAGGATGGGGGCCGAAGCAATCACAGGCTGTTAAGTTGGACTGCCCTCCTTTTAAAATTATAATAGAGTTAGATGTTTGATAAACTTGAAAATTAAGTACCGATAGTATCGAAATTTTACAATTAAATACTTTAAGAGAATGACAATTACATCACTGGATTAGTTTTCATTAAAAAAATTAGAAAGTATTTTCAGTGTTAAGTAATAAGTGATGCCTCTTTTTATTTATTATTTTTCATAATTTCGAATATTTTGAGTGGCGGACACAAAATATTATCAAATGTACTTAACATAATAAATACTTAATGTATTCATTGAAGGCCTTGATTAGGTTATCAAATGGCTCATTGGAGACTTGAACCGAATAAATAAGAAAAAAGTGATCCCAAATAAATATTAGCTAGCATCGCTTGAACTTCCCTTTCTTCCTATTTTCATTTTTAACTATACGGGGAGCAAATTCTTTCCCCTCCCATTCATTTGAGGAGTGCATCAAACAAAGGAAAAGTAGCAATTTAGCCCTCATATCTAGGGGTGTATGCATTTTTATTTTTTTTTTTTTACCCGGCTTATCATAATGTTAGGCGAGTTGAGAACTTTTTTATCCGACTTAAAGTATAGAGTAACTAACGTACTCAATCCAACAACAATAAATATACTAAATTAAGGCATTGACAAGGCACCTAACTCATTGTACCCTTCATATTCCATACCTAAATGCTACGCGTATTGATTTTGGTTACCAACTTGATACGCGCAGCACTAAGGATAAAGTTCTCATTGCTATTACATATTAAACTTACAGTCCAATAAAACAGAAAACTATGTAGTGAAATTTTCAATATTGAGTTTTAGTGCTGCAAAATATAATTATTGAATTTGCTGGTTCGATAAATGTCATCACAAACTATACCATTAAATTCAATTAGACTATTTGATAAAACAAATATTACTTCCTAAATACTGGAACTATATAGTTAACTATTTTGCCTTTATAATCCAGTAATGAATGTTTTAACATACATAATAAAAATATAACATTATATTAAAAAATTCTTAATAAATTCATATGTAAAAACTATCATGATTAAATAGCTCAAATTAATTTTAATAATAATTAATAAATAGTTCAAGTTATAAATCTACATAAGCAACATTAGGAAAGATAAATCCAATGGTATAAAGATCATCTAAATCTAATAACAGATTAATCAAGAAAAATTAATTAAATATTTAGATCAATAAAGTTAGAACCTCTAAAGACATGCTATTATTAACACAAAGTGTGTGCTTGTTCCACATTCCACATCCTTTGATGCCCCTATTACAAAAAAATTACGCGTCTTTTTTTATCTTTGGCAAATGAAATTTATACACCTTTTCATAAAATGGATAATAAAAAAATTAATCCATCTATTTTTTTTATTTATCAAACAAGATTATAAAAACAACATGACCTATTTCAAATTCTATTGACTTTTTAGGCATCATCAGACAGGCACACAGAAGCCCCACATCAGCAAGTGCCTGTGGCGCACTGGGGAGACGAAAAAAGAAGAGTACAACAATGGAGGAAAATGTTTGCAGAGATGACTTGTAAATAGAGGTAAACTTGTCTCATCATCATGGATCCCACATGTGTGATAGGGGGGGGGGGTGGGGGGGCAGTTGTGCTTATTTAATTTTGTCCGTGGAGATTTCGTCAGGTCGATTGGAGCAAATTAATATCTGAATAATTTTAGAAACACATGGACTTTCCAAACAGTATAAAGGTTTCAGGTGACCCAAATTTAGATGATGAATGTTTAAATATATGATAATTGGGTAATATTTTATATATATATATATATCAACCGTATCAAGAGTGATCACGTAAAAAAAAATTATGTAATCTTTTAATTTGATCAAAACACCTCTAAAAAAAAATCACATATATTTTAACAAGTCACGCTTTTAGTGTGAAGCGTGTCTGAAGTATGTATAAATATAATTTTTCATGATAATATGTGTCCTTGTAAACTTATTCCATTATACAAACACGTCGGACTCAGGTTCTCTGTCACTCCTTCCTCGATTTTTCTCTCCAATTCTCTTCTCAAAATCAATGTTAAAGCATTTTAAAATAATTTTAGTCTCATGGACCACTTCAAAAATTATGTAAGTATATCAAATCTCTTGAGGTTTAGAAATATTAAACTTATTCATCCCAATCATTCAAAATTTTTAAAAATCAAAGGTTTATAAAAAAATGTATCAAGATTTCAATGCTTAGGATAAACATGTTCTTTATTTTTAATTCTTATGAAAATTTATTTATCCATGAATATTTGTACACTTTCTTGATCCATTAAAAATTATTTTAAAATATCTTTAAAATCAAGTGGTGGGTACAAGTTTGTGGGAGAAGCTGAGGGAGGAACTTCATACCCCCGAACCTTTTTTCTCCCATTTTCTCGGCTAGTTGACCATTTCAAGGGTCCAGAGAAAGGAACAGAGAGATATAGAAGGAAACAGTCTACGTTACGAATTCTTTTCAAGTCGCCTTGGGGAATAAATAACAATTTTAAAAAAAATGAAAATGATAGATAATAGTTTTAAAGTCTTCTGGAGGAGAAAGACGGTTGGCGTGAAAGATGAACCGTGATTCTTGACTTTGACTTTTTTATTTACATTTTGCCCACGGACAATGGCAGGAACACTACCAAAGCCCTAATGGAGCACGTCCATGAATAAGCTCTCGGCTGAAGCTCAAATTTAAAATTTATATTTGGGCTCGAGTACTGTTTTTGTTGAAGATTTCCAACGAGACAAAGAGATTTCATACATAGGCTTTAATTTTAGCACAAAAACAAAAATAACAATAAAATTATATGGTATCGTATCACCTATTAACAAAGTGGTACTAATCAATCAAGTTAAATCGTATTATTATCATACAAGCCTTATTAGTAATTGGAAAAAAAGAATTGGCATGCAAATTAATGCAAATTCGAAAGACTAAGTCTTATTTATTTCCATGCGGTTTTTGAATAAGCAATTAAATGTGTTCCAATTTTATTTTATTTTTTTAAAGAAATGTGTGTTCCAATTGACATGCCTTGGTTTTGTCACAATTTTATCCAGCGTTCTTCCTCATTTTCTGTTCAAAAAAAAAAAGGAAGAGAAAAATATTCTCATTAACAAATTAATAATTAGTTCACATTATGAGAGTGGGTGAATATTCAGTTGACCGATCAATAAAATTTTTAAGTTATTCAAAACTGGTACTATAGCTTTCAATTGACCCTAGAGTCATGGGAAAGAAGGGAGGAGAAAGGGAAGTTGTTTAATAGGAAAGGAAAACAGTCCTTGCATAATTTTCAGGTAAGGGAAAATGTAGTTGGATATGTGCGCCAACACACGGCGATAGGAATGATCGGTAATTTTTTTATTATGGGTTCCACTAAAAATAATTATAAATCCTATTATTAATTATATATTTATTTAATAATTATGGAATTGTACCTTCACGTATAATTTATTTTCTTACAAGGGAAGATTTTTTGCTTTCGGTATAAATAAATTCATGTTGGGTGACATCTGAAAAGACCCACTCACATACTCCCTTGCCGGCCCCTCTGGTGGAATAGTCTGGGGGAAGAAGACGATGCCCCCCGTCTGGAGTTGGCATCGAACCTTCGCGAGTAGGCATTTTGAGTATCACACACATCTATTTTTAATTCATGTTAATTAAGCGGAATAATTCGATGCACTAATTTCTTTGAGTGCGCAAATGATCCAAAGTGGAACTTTATTATCATGCAATAGCATGTATCAAACGTAAAATCGCCTTAATTTTAGGATCCGTTTGATTCAAGAAAACTATTTGAAAATCTCACATTCCAGCATTTATTATGTTTTAGAATTTGAGATTTTCCAAAATGTCACATTCCTAAGGAGGAGGCTTAGTATTGTTGAGTTGATAAGTGGGAATGTTATATTTCGAGTAAATCAGAATGTGCAATTGAAATAGAAAATTTAAACTACCCTTATAAATGAGCAGATTAACAAAATTCTCATTTAAGTATATGACTCATATAAATAATAATAATAATAATAATAGTAGTAGTAGTAAATAAATAAATTAGTCATTATAAAGAATTGATAATACTTTTTTTTTAAAATTCATTATTATATTATATGAATTTTATTTTTAGTTAGTAAATATTTAAATTAAATTTTTAGTTATTTAAAATAAATAATAGGGAAAATTTTTATTTTAGTGTTAACCTCAAAATAAAATTTTTTTATCATGTAAATAATTCGTTATATTTTATGATGTATTACATTCCGTGCATTTCCAAGCATCACGTCCCAAGCATCACGTTAGTAATATGAATTTCCTCCCCCCCCCCCCCCCCCCCTCCCCGCGGGGATGTTCTGGGTTTACTTTGCAAATCGCAATTGTAGGAATTGAACGCTCATGAAAAAAAAAATTCAAAATTGAAAATCTAATAATTTTTAGACACCTTATTCCCATCGATGATGTCAAACCCGCTTTATAAATACTATTAAATCAGTTCAAAAAAAAATATAAAAAGAAGGATGACGCGTTGGTGGCGCCGGTCCAAGGCACGTGACGCATGTAAAGTGAGTTCCGCTGGCAATGGGCTCTACAATGCAATAACTTGCTGTCTCTCTAATGCCTCACATTAGAGGCAATCATATCAGGTAGGCCCATATCCTTTTTGGGCAACTTCTTGTCTCTCCAGTGCCTCACATTATCGTAGGCCCACATCCTTTTTGCGCTACCTCAAATTTACTTTCAACCCTCTGAAGATCGAACTGTATTCTAGTCAGTTCCCATTGATTTGGGGCTAGTGGGACCAAAGGGAAGAATTTACAAAATAGGATTTTTTTTTCTCACTTATCAAAATAATGCATTTTAATTGGCTATCTTTTAAACAAAGCCTGGAAGAGTGCCAACTGATGACCCGCAAAAACAAAACATAACAAGAAAATTCAAGTAAAGGGCATGCTTGGATGGAGCTTAGATTTTCCCCAACCCATATGTGATCCACAAGATGATGCTCTTCCACTACTAGTGCGTGACGCCTTCTGGGTGGTGATCAAGGACCCTCAACAAGCACTCATGCATCACTTCTGATTAAGCACGCAAGAATGAGGAATGAGAAAGCTTAATTATTTGTATAATGATATGAATGAAGGGTATTTGATTCATAAAACTAAATACTTGGGGCTGTAGCCTTCATATCCGGCTCTACCAACAGTGCTAGCATACGCAACGCTTGCGGAAGTAACACAGTGGAGGGGCAGTGAATGAATATTACTGACAAACAACAAAAGGAACAAAATAGGAATGATCATTCAGGCCTAATCGAGCCAAGAAGACATCAATGACAAGTAAACGCATCAGTGATCGCTTAAGCTTGGACCTTGTCTGACTTGAGGGGCTTCACCACTTCCCATGTGAAGTCCGGGTCATCTCTGCCAAAGTGCCCATACGCAGCAGTCTTCAAGAACCTCCCGTTATTGCCCCTCTTCAGGTCTAGGTTGATCGAAATCATGCCAGGCCTGAAATCAAAGTTCTCCTTCACAATCTCAAGGATCACCTTGTCTGGTATCTTCCCAGTACCATATGTATCCACAAAAACCGACAATGGCTCCGGAACCCCAATGGCATAAGACACCTGCACTATGCACCTCCGTGCCAGACCATTGGCGACCACACTCTTTGCAGCTTGCCTAACTATGTAGGCACCACTCCTATCCACCTTTGTGGGATCCTTCCCTGAGAAGGCACCCCCTCCATGAGCGCCCCATCCTCCGTATGTGTCAATGATGATCTTTCGCCCAGTGAGGCCTGCATCCCCATGAGGGCCACCGATGACGAATCGACCAGATGGGTTAAGGTGGAAGATGGTCTTCTCATCGAGGTACTTCTCGGGAATAACAGGCTTGATGACATGCTCTTTGAGGTCAGCTGCGATTTCATCATTGGTGACGGTCTCATCATGCTGGGTGGAGATGAGTACGGTGTGGACGCGAAGCGGGACCATGGCACCATTGTCATTGTGGTACTCAACAGTCACTTGGGTCTTGCCATCAGGCCTCAACCATGAGCAGGTCCCATTCTTGCGGACCTCAGTGAGGCGAGCACCGAGCTTGGTGGCAAGGACATGGCTGAGGGGCATCAACTCAGGGGTCTCGTCCGTGGCATACCCAAACATGTGGCCCTGGTCGCCCGCGCCAATCTCCTCGGGGCGCTTGGTGAGATGGCCATGGACTCCCTGAGCAATGTCGGGGCTCTGCTGCTCTATGTTCACGAGAACCTTGCAGTTGTCGGCATCTAGGCCCACATCATCCGAAACAAACCCGATCCCCCTGCAGGTGTCGCGCACTATCTTCTCGTAGTCCACGTCGGCTTTGGTTGTGATCTCTCCAAAGACCATTACCATGTTGGTTTTGGTGCAGGTTTCGCAAGCAACCTTGCTGTCTGGGTCCTGTTCCAGGCACGCATCCAGCACTGCATCGGAGATCTGGTCGCACAGCTTGTCCGGGTGTCCCTCATTCACTGATTCAGAGGTGAATAAGAAAGTCTGCAAGTTGCTCATGTTCCCTGCACTAAGCAACACCACCACATCTCTCATTAGGTAAAGTATTTAGTTTATAAATTGCTCAAAACAGATGGGAGATGTTTGTTTCTGTAAACAAACCAAATCGTGATATCCACATACCCAACGGAGATTGATGTTGGCCTACCATTGCTTGAAATGGAAGAATTTTAACACACTGTATTCAACCAATCAAGCAACTTGCAGAGAAAAAATACAAATTGGGAAATGAAAGATGTGGCAGGAGTTAGCACTAGCCAGCTTAGGAATCGCTAGGGTAATCCGCTAGTCCTTGCTTAGCCATCATCACCAACAATTGTACAGTTTCTTCGCAAAATGTGATCGAAGTGAATATCAACAATTTAGGATCTTGATGCTAAACACTGACAAACCACGACAAAGCAGGAACACCACAAGACATAATCCGATTTGGGGAATTGTGTTGCGGCCCAAATATGATATAGGGTTTGACAGATCTATAGGACTCAATGGTAGTGAACTGAATCTAGGCATACTTCGAATCTTTAAAAAAATTAAAAATTAAAAATTTGGGGGAAGAATATATATTTCTGAAAATAAAATCCGTGATTGAGGAGGGAAGAGCATAAACCACAAGAACAACAAAGAGCTACTGCAAAACACAAATCCAGCAATCCATGTAAAACAATAAACATGAACAAACAGATTCAAAAATGAAAAAACAGAACAGACAATGAGATTAAAAGAAAGACAATGAAGCAAAACAGGAGATACCTAAAAGAGTAGGGGATGGACAGGAAAGAAAGAAAGCCGAGAGCTAGAGTCGATGCTGTGCGACTGCGAGCCTTGCTGTGGGATAGAGCCCTCCATTTGTAGGACATATATATAGAGAACTGAGGAAGGGCCCTTGTGGCATGATTCAGGCTACGTTCATTCTCTCTTTCATTTCAAGCAACACGGCTAGTCAAAAAAAGTAAAAGGAAAAAGAAAATGATAAAATAAAATAAAATAAATGACGCGGCGGGTGCTGGGATGAGGATGAACGGTCCACAATTCAATTGGGAGGTCGCGTCTGGATCGTAGCCGTCCATCCACTCCACCTTATCGAGTGTGAGGGGTAATTTTGCCACTTTCAGTGGAAATAAGGGTCGGTGGGGGCGAGAAAGACGCGTTCCTTTTTTCCTTTTTCTTTTTGAGCCAGCCTGTCTCCTCCTCTTATTTTTTTTAAGGAAAAAATAGTCCAACTAAAATTTAGAATTACCACACCTATTAATTATTGAAGATATTTTATATTATAATATATATATATATATATGTTATAATATATATTACACAAATATGAATTAAGTTAGATCTTATAGTTATAGTCCATCAGCCCAAAACTCTAAATATATACCATATATATTGACAGGAGGTAACAAACTAAATATTACAAACTCGATACTTTATAAATAACTATTTAAATCTTAACATATCAAAATTTTCATTTTAAAACGTGGCGTTCGATTTGCTCTTGAGATTAAAGGTGCATAATGTTGATGGAGTGGCAAAAATGAATTTATAAAGAGATATATATAATTTTTATATAAGAAGTTAATAACTCGGAGAATTTGACCTCCTCAAGAAGAAGGTGAATCATAATGGATGGAGTTAATGCTTATCGGTATAATGTGATATTATTTTACAAAATTATCGACAATTGAAATGATTATGTTGGATAAGAGGAATTAGTGGGTGCAAGCGGTAAAGCAGCTGGAATGTCGGAGCGGCGTCTCCTCCTCGGATCAGATCAGCCAGTTGTCGGCTGACTAATTACGCGGTTTCGCAACCATTGTATTGATGCTGGGCCTTTTTGGAAGCCCTAGTCCACTCTCCCTTGTTTTCCTTTCTCACTTCACTTCTTGCATTTTATGTTGGGCCTCAGTTTCTTGTTCCCCCACATCCCTTTTAATTGTTGGCCGTCTGGGCGCATCTCTTAGGCCTGTTCGATAATAATTAAAATTAAAATTAATTTAATTGAGAACTATTTTGATGACAATTTCTTATTCCTTTACACCCCTTTAATCGCTGGTTGCATCTCTTAGGCTTGTTCGATAATAATTAAAATTAAACCTAATTTAATTGAGAACTACTTTGATGACAGTTTCTTATTCCTTCACGCTCTTTTAATCGCTGGTCGCATCTCTTAGGTCTGTTCGATAATAATTAAAATTAAATCTAATTTGATTGGGAACTATTTAATGATTGAATTGAGAGCATAAAATTTTAACAATCAATAAGCTTTTATGTCACTGGTCGCATCTGATAGGCCTAGTCTTGTCTTTGTTGGAGGCCTTCGTGATAGAGAGGGTCAATGGATCTATGGATTCTTATCATTCGTCGGTTCTGGAACGGTGCTCTTTGATAAACTTTGGGCGATGTGCACTAATTTTTGACTTACTAAGCACTTTCATTGTAAAAGGTTATTCTTGAGATTGATTCAGCCACCACCGTGGAGATTGGCATCCCCATGCACATCTTATTATTGATCAGTGAAATTTAATTGGGAGTTTTGAACGAGTAAGGTTTGAACATATTTATCATGAGAGCAATCGATATTGTGAATGATATTGTGAATCGCTTGGCTAACCTTGGCTACTACCATGGAATTTAGTGTTCATCCTTTAATGATCGACTCTCTCATGTTTGTAGAGGCTGCAAGAACTTCTTTTTCGCATGATTTTGAAAACACATTTCCCTCCTGTTGAAAAAGAAGCAGCTGCCAAAATCAGCCGCCTATCACCAAATCCCCATCAAAACCGAGGTGAAAAAAATAAGAAATTAAATACTTATCGTCCAAACAAATTAGGAGCAGATTAGTCCTCTCGGATGGATAAAACCAAATCATATGAAGAGAATCTTTGAGAGGTGTGTTTTATGACCATAATAGATTTTTTTCAAATGCCTTCAACTGATTCGAGGAGTCTTCTTAAAATTATGGGTAAAGAGCTACGAAATTTTAGGTAAAGAACTAGTCATACTGAAATTAATCTTGATATAGGATTAAATTTTGACATGTTTTTGCTCGTTCCGGCGAGAAATTTGATGATGGGCAATGAGACATAGTCTAATTTACTATTTCAAATAAAAAAATCACTCAGGATTCAATTTTTTTTGTGACAAAAAGCATGAATATAATTCAAAGAAAGTAATGTATTTGTTTTCACACCCCTTGAGATTCGGTCTAACTTATTGTTTCAAGTAAAAAGTCACACCGGACTCAACCTCGTGTTACAAAATTCATTCATGGAAAGGAAAGTCGTGTATTCGTCATCATACCCCTGAGATTCGCTCAGACGCGAAGGGAGCGGGAAAAAAAAAGAAAAAAGAAAAAAGAAAAAAACACGCCCTAGTGCAGACAGACTTCATGAATCACAATAATGCTGCAACCAAAATGATTACATGCCTCCAAAATAATTGAAGACATAAAGTTTAATTTTTTTGTTTTCTTGTTCCCCATGCTTTAATGCTTCCATCTCATGGCTTGCTGGGCATTATTTATTATCCTCTGTCCTTTGGGGAAAACATAGTAATCATCTCAATAGTGCTAATAAAGACGATTATTAGTGAATGTGTGGTCCACTTGGATCTGTTTTTTAGCTACGCGTCGGCGTCCCCACACATCCCGAAATTCCAATCTCCAACCCAAAACGAATATAAACGCGCTGTTTAGGCGAGGAGCTTAAGTTTAATTTACTAATTAATTAATTAATTAATTGCGCCTCCTCCCTCTCTCTCTCTCTCTCTCTGTTTCTCTCTCTGTGGATCTTCATCTACCAAACATCAAATCACCGCAAAATTTCCACGCCCTTTTTTTTCTTGTCCCCTTCAGTCAGATTCTCTCTCTCTCTCTCTCTCTTTCGCACTCGTTTCTTCTTCCATTATTCTCAACGACGCACAGTTAGCATATCCTCTCCTAAAGCTCCCCAGACCCCATTGTGCTTCATGCATCTTGAAACCCTCTTCCTTCCATTGATTCGCGCTGTTAGCTGCGGGTGATTCTTGGATTCTGAGAGAGAATCCTCCGCTGATTCTGGGAGCGGGAAAGCGTAGACAAAGTGTTTGGTGTTTTTAGGGTTTTCTTGCGTTCCGGGTAGGGGATTTGGACGAGAATTAGGGATGCGAATTTTTATGAGATCTAAGGTGCCTGTGAATCGGGTATGTTACGGCGTCTCGGATGGTTCATCGGTCTGAACCCTAGGAATCCAACGCCGAAGACTCTGCCCAATGCACAACGCCATCTCCCGGAGTTGGCTATGTTCGACGCCGTACAGGAGATTGCCGTTTACATTCACAGGTTTCACAATCTCGACCTTTTCCAGCAAGGGTGAGTCTTCTTCCTTTCACTTGATCCAATTCCTTTATCCCCCATCTACAGCTCCGCTTACCCGCTTCCACCCTCCCTGTTTTCTATTTATTTGATCACTGAAGATGGTACCAACTTAAGATCACTATGAGATGGGAAGACAGTGAAAACAGTTCCCCAGCAACTCCAGCAAGAGTTGTCCAATACGAAGGTATGTTGTTTACTCATGTTATGATGCTTGGTACAACTTGTTGCTTACTTTACTCTACAATTATTAATAAAAGCTATGGACGGCCTTGATGAGACTGGGCGTCACGTCACCCCTTGCTTATCTCGTAGCATTTTGACTTGATTATTTGCAGAAGAATTAGTATATCTTTTACTAAGTTTTTCAACGTCCTAGTATGCAAAAATTGTTGTGTTTTAGTATACCCACAATTTGTTTTAAATCGGTAAGCATTTAAGTATCAACGGCCTATGCCCAAGAAAAATTAAATGTCTGTGCTAGCTATACATATGCTGGAATGATTATGGTCTGGTTCCTTACAAGGACTTACTTTACGTTGTCTACCATGATTCAATGTCTTGATGTTTGTCAGAGATTTGCGTTCTGCTATGGCCTAGACTTAGAGGCATCTCTTGCCTTGCTAATTCTGTCAGCTAGCTAGCGGTGTTTGGTTGTAAATGAAATAAGAACCGAGGAATTTTTCTTTTCCCCTGCAGTACCCGATTTATGCTCTGATGATGTATTGGGAGTTTGGAGGATTGACGATACGGAGAACAGTTTTTCAACGCAGCCTTTTCGAATAAAATATGCAAGGCAGGATGTTCTTTTATCAGTTATGATATCTTTCAACCTATCTCTTAGTAAATTTGAGGTATTCATCTCTCTCATTCTCTCTCGTTTTGTCTGGTGAAAGTGTAATAACAAATAAAGTTTTCAAGGGGGAGCAAAAGTGATCACTGCTAGATGCCAATATTATCCTGTCCCTCTTACCAAGGAATAGAGTGATCAACTTGGATGGTCACAGTTTCCATTGCACACTACCCGTATGTACATGATCTGTCAAACCATGTGCTTGCATTGGCATAATCCTCGTTGTGCTTCATATGCCCAAAGACGCAAGAATCTCAGTTTTGGTGAAGTTACTGACTCAGGATTGCTTGTAAGAGCAGAAGCTATAGCATTAGGCCTCCCTCTATGACCTAATTTTCAAATAAAGCAACCCAACATTTTTAGTCACATTCTCTTTCTTATTTTTTTGGCATTTATGTCATTCATTTACATCTCAATACTGTCTACATAATGCCCTGGCAGCTAATATTGTATTGCTTTTCCAGGGTTTATCAACCTCTTCTGTTATTATCAAATTTGAACTTATGTATGCTCCCATGTTGGAAAGTAGGTCAGTTAACCAAACTCATTCTTTGGCATTTTGGTAATGAAACTTAATTTCAATAGAAATTACTATTTCCTTTGGACCATTCTTCATAACACTATAGAACTCTCAAATTAACTCATTTTTACTTTAACATGCTGTGTGCAGGTCTGAGTTGCAGGATTCCTTGGAAGCATGCCCTGCTGCAATCCATGAATTTCGAGTTCCCCCTAAAGCTCTTTTAGGATTGCATTCATATTGCCCTGTCCATTTTGATGCATTCCATGCTGTGCTTGTTGATATAAGTGTGCATGTTACTCTACTGAAATCTGGACTCCATACTTTCTCTCTCAAGGCACCCAGGTTTGTCACAGGTTTTAGCTTCTTAGATACCCTGGACTTGATAGCATTCTTATTATTTAGATTAGCATTTTATTTTCCTTGTGGCTGTTTTTTTAATTAATTTTTCCTGACCATTTATTGACAATGCAAATAATTCTCTTTTAAGTGACATGGCCAATTGACTGATTTCAGCAACACTCAGACTTTTGAGGATCCTGCAGAGGCGAATTCTGTTGGGTCAAGTCAAGTATGTTTTTCCCACTAAAGTTTCTTATGCCAGCCTTCACCTATCTTTCTTATTTGATGAGCATCTATCTAGTATAGCTGAATTTATTTTTTATTTTTGTTCATTGCAGTTTCATTGTTAATAATATTTTTAGGTGTACGACCCATGTATTCCACCATTAAATTTTATTCTTTTCCCTGATTCCTGATTGAGCAAAACATTTGTCTAAAATTTCCCGAATGGGAGATTGGGAAATTCAATTTTCCGATTGAATTTTTTTCCTGACTTGTATTTTCACAATCTTTAGGAAAAAAAAAGTGAGAGAGGGAGAATGGGAAACCCTAGAAAAAATTTAAAATACTAATGCAATTTTGGGAAATTCGAAACATTTGGGTATTTCGAATTTCCAAAAATAAAAAAATAAAAATTCTTGATTGACTTCCCAATCTCTGAATTTTTCTAAAATTATTTCCGATCCCGATTGCTATTAAAATTTTGGGAGAATTTGGGATTTCTTGAATTCTGCACATCCCTGTGTGCGAAAGTTTAGTGAGTATATAGAAGGAGATTGTAGTGGGGTTGTTAAGTTAGATTGTGAAATGGTACAAAGAGTGATCACTCCATTTTGCATTCAAATAATACTGAGATAGAGGAAAAGAAGAGAGGGGGGGGGGGGTTTCTGCAAATAAATCAATATGGTTCTATTCATTAGTGCCGAGTGGTATATTATTCACCGACTCGACACATGATATACTGGTGCTATAGATTCCTTGTAGATAACTGACAAAACTTTGTCCGAAACTGTCTGCAAGATGTCTAGTGTAGCTGTTCAGGGTGTGTCGTCCGTTTTATATCCTTGAGCAGAATGGATCTCACTAACTTGGATTAGTCAAGTTAGTCCCTACCTGGAATTCTTGTATGATAGGTTTACTAATAGTGTTCCCACTGACAACCAATTATAGACGTTTCTCTACTTTATGAACAATGAACGGTTATATTTGTTTAATAAATATATATATATATGTATATATTCTAGTGAGCAGTATATGAATGTTAGTATTGTCATAGTTTATCATTTGCTGGTCTAATTTTCCTGTAAAATATAATTATATTTGTCTAGGTCTTATGTATGTCCCATTGGAATTATACTTTGACAAGGTCTATAAAATTGGACCGGTCCTGCAGTCTGGTGTGGCCACTTGACTAGATCTGTTTAAGATATTCAACTGTCCAAAATGTGTGTTAGTTGGACAGTTCAAGCCTCGGCCCACTGGCTGTTCTAATGGTGGTCATCGTACACCTATCCATGGTGCCTATCGTACACTTATCAATTTTGCTTATATTTTTTCTGATTTCTTATGTAATCTTTAATGCATCATCCATTTGCCTTTAGTTTTCTGTACGCTGGGAAGGTTAAACTGCTGAGCAATTCACTTCTTGTGTCACAAAGGAACTCAAATGTTCCTTTAAATACTTTTCTTTTATAAATAAACAGTTGAACTTTGTCTTTTATTAGGCATCACGCCAGGTTTCTATGGATATACAACGGATCAGGCTTATTAAAGCTTTATTAGCTGCCCATAATATACTTCTTGAAGAGCTGCAAAGGCTTAGCAAAGGGATTGATCAAGAAATTGATTTGACGGAATCCACAGTCAAACTGGATGCTGCAAAGTCAATTGGATCTTTTATGCATGCTGATCTGACTTCTGCAGATGCTGAGGTTTCACGACAAGTGTCAGAAGAGCTACAAAATGATTTTGAGGTTCTGGACTGACTTTTGGCAGAGTGGATTTCTTTATTACCTTTTCTTTTTGATTTTAATGCTTTTATAATTCTTATCTAATTAGTTAACAATGTTTGTACTTGAGGCTAATGGTACCCTTGGTTTTCATAGTGATGGATTGCTTTTATAATTCTTGTTGAATTAGTTAACAATATTTGTACAGGAGGCAAACGGTACCCTTGATTTTGATAGTGATGGATTACTGCTCTCCTTACCAAAGGATGATCTAATGAATGCTTACAATTCTCTTGGCAATCAAGTTCTGCATATATGGAACACATTTTTGAAGTTCCACAGGTTTACTCTTACTCTGTCTTTTTAAACATTCATGAGAATTTTCAGGGTCAGTACTTTGAAGTAATATAAAATTTTGGAACAACGGGATGGGTTTTTCAAAATTGTGTCTTTCTGAGATCGTTGAAGTAGAGCCTGTATTTCCATAATTCTCTTTATTCATAGGTCAAGGAAAATGAGATTCAAGCCTGTGGTTTTTCTGGTACATGGTATGTGCATTATGCATTTGATCCTAAGCACCAAAAGCTTAAGTACTGATGTTTTGTTTTGCTTGCAGAGCAAACAAAGTAAAGATAATGGAATTTCTACGTGATTCCTGGGCTAGTGATAGAAGAGCTGAATGGTCAATCTGGATGGTGTACTCTAAGGTTGACATGCCTCACCATTATTTAAGTAGTGGGATGAATGACTCTTCCTTCCATGGTGTTCGTGGGAAAGTTTCAACTTTGCGGAAGTTAAACATTGATGTAATCACATTGATACTCGGATCTATATTACAATTTTCATTCTCTATTTACGTAATATCCCATGTACTTTGCCACATGTCAAGATTTTCTGACACTTCACTTTTAAGGTTGAGCACCAGTGGATTCTTCACATCATTGTGTTTGAAGTTGAAATATTTTCTTGTGTTCTGTGTAGCCTTCTCAGACTGCAGCTATGCGTGCTGAGCTTCATCGGAGAAGTATCGCACAAATGAAAGTCAGTTACTGCCTTTATGTAGTGCTTTTGGGCCCTGGCCTCCCATTTTAACTGGCGTTTATATGGGCTGTATCATTTCATGCAGATGAATAATCGGTCTATTCAAGACATGCACATATTTGAAGATCCTTCTCACATCCCTGTTATAATTGTAGAGCATGTTGTGAATGCTATTCTACGTACAACCAGTGGACATTCATACTTCAGTAATATGGACCAGAAAGATACGCCTAGCTTATTGACTGGGTTTGGTGTTAAGGCTGTTCACAAATTAGTTGGTGCTAACCCACAACAAAGTGGTCGTGTTCTGAGGGCTGTTGTCTTTGTGCATGGATTTCAGGCATGTTGCTCTTTCATAAAATTTTAACTGTGCCATGTTTAGCAATGACTTGCTAAGTTGTCAAATAACATATTTACATCCTTGTTCTCTTTTCAGTTTTCTATGATTCCTTTAAGTGTGAAAGAAACCAAATTATTCTCGTTGTGTTCTCCTGTGGATGATCTTCCTTCTGCCTAGTTTATCTTCATTGTGTAGAACTGAAGTAATGTTTCATTCCCTTGGTGACTAATCTTGCTCCAATCATGAAATTATATACTGCTTAAGTTGGTGCGACCCTTTAGCCACTTCAATGCGTATTTGCTAAATTAAATACTCATCGTTGATGGTGTATCCTTAGATTCTGGACTTGTGGAATATATGTTTCAGTTTTAGACCAGGGTCAAATGATGGCCCAGCAGGAAGGGCTCATCCCTCTGAAAGAAAGTTCTAGTTTTAATTCCACAAGGATTTAGGTTTATTCTGCAGTCCTCTCCTAATCCTGGCTGTGTGTCATATATTATCTGTTAAGATATATTATGAACTCTAAAATAATGATCTTTCTCTTGAGAATCCCAACTAAGTTGTGGTTCAGAGTTATCTTGCTTCTGGAGTGTATAAAAATCTTCATTCATATTATCTTTTGATCAGCATATTTATAATTGATTACAGATAAATGGAATTTGATAGTTGTTTCGGACTTAACATTATCAGGGACATCATCTGGATCTACGTCTAGTTCGAAATCAATGGCTTCTTATAGATCCGAAAGTAGAGTTTCTTATGTCTGAGGTAAATGAGGACAAAACATCTGGAGACTTCAGAGAGATGGGACTAAGGCTAGCTCAGGAAGTTACTTCTTTCCTTAAAAGGAAAATGGACAAAATTTCAAGATCTGGAGCTCTGAAAAATATCAAACTCAGCTTTGTTGGGCATTCCATTGGGAATGTCATTATAAGGACTGCATTGGTTGGTATGCGCCCTTAGCTTTAGTGGCATTTTCTTCAAATAGTTTTGTAATTTAAATTTTATTTCTAAACCTGCTCTCTTCATTTTCACAGAGAGCATTATGCAACCATTTCTAAGGTACCTTCATACATATGTTTCAATATCTGGTCCGCACCTGGGGTATTTGTACAGCTCAAATGTTTTATTTAACTCCGGGCTGTGGCTCTTGAAGAAGCTCAAGGGCACACAATGCATTCATCAGCTTACTTTAACAGATGATCCAGATCTTGAGAACACTTTTTTCTACAAACTCTGCAAGGTGATTTGCTCATGTTCAGTAATCTTAAGCCTATTTTCACAAATTGTCGCGTATTATACACAAATCAATTAATTTTTTTTTATATAGAAAAAAGAAGAAAACCTTACAGTTTTGGTTCATTTTCTATGAGTTTCTTGCTCGTTGGCTGATTTTCTAAATTTGTTTGTACTTCTTTCAGCAAAAGACATTAGAGAACTTCAGAAATGTAATTTTGTTATCTTCACCCCAGGTACGCTCTCCCTCTTTTTACAGGCTTTTGTGGGAATTGGTATACTTCTTGAAATTGCTGTACGTAGTTTTAGGTACTGCTCCTATAGCAGTAAGAATGTCCCCTTCTATTGGAAGGACTTAATAGATTATTGTGCATGTAATAAGCTACAATTGACTTTGTATGCGCCAAGGTTCCATCTCAAACCAATTGGCAATAAAGGGGGGAGTGGCTCAATAGGGTATTTCAAGCACTGCAATGCTTGGGTCCAATTCAATGTTTTAAGCATGGTTTTAAAAATCAGTCCGTAATGGTTGTAACGGCCGTTATGTAACGGTATCGCCGCGAGGTGTTACCATTAGACCCCTTTTTCGCTGTTTGAATCAAATTCACAGCCGTAATGGTGGTTACAGGTGCATAAAGGTCCGTTATGGCTGTGATATTGGCCATTACGGCCGTGACGCAATGATATCATGGAAAAAAAAATAAATAAATAAAAGGGAAGGAAACAATTGCCCATTAAAAAATTGAAACCCGCGGGATGAGATGTTTTTGTCCACCTAGCAACAACCATAATAGTGGTAACGATGGCTATGTTAGATTAGATATCCAAACTTATGGGCTAGATGCTACTGGATACTCGTTCGTTCCATAGACATAATGGTGTTCAAGGGTTGGGTGCAATACCTGGGGATTATGAGATTGGTACTTTCACATCGCCCTCTAAGAGGGCGAATGAAGTAACCTATGAACGAGAAAGGAAATTATAAAAATGGAATGGTACAAAATTTTGGACTTGTGGAATCGTCATCTAGTGGTAGCTATCGAAAATCATTATGCTATCCATATCCATCATACTATCCATCACCATTATCAGGCTGTTTCAAATACCCGTCTTTCAACCCAATTAATTATTCTAAGAAAGGAAGGTCAAGTGAAGCAAATGTCGGCTTCTTTGACTTTATTTTGCCAATGAGATGGATAAATTATACTCAAGTTCAAGCTACAAATAACAACGTGGATGACGCAATTGATCAGTCGGTGCATCATTCAATGTGGCGGGGATGAAGTATAACCACAACAATTATTAGGAGTGCAAAAACTTGTTTAAATTTATGTGATTTTCATTTATGATAATATCTATTAAAATCTTTATTGTTGTGGTGGTAGAAATGAAGGTATATATTGGTTTTACTTTTAACAGCACACTTAAATTTATATAAAATCTAAATTTCATATGTAATAATGTTTATTTGATAAATAAGGTTGGTCAAAATAGTCTAAAAATCATATATAACAATTTTATAAACTTAAAATGTCAAAAAACAATAGCCGCTGCTGCGTCCTGTTACATAACTCCTATCACACCTGTGTCTGTTATGCGATGGCAGTCGTAACTGCGATTTAAAACGATGGTCTCCAGAATCCCCTCACATGCAAGCACAGCCTGGCGCTGTGTGTGCTCAACACAGTGACATAAACGTGCCTAACATAACCGGGTTCTGATACCATGGCAAAAAGAGATGTAAGAGAATAATTAGTGTGCACTAGTGGTTTACCTTTATACACCAATCTATAATAGAAGACCATGGTTACAATATGGAAACATTAGAAATAGGGTAAGAAAATATTCTAAGAGAATATTCTCACGTCTCCAGACCTAAACATAATAATATGAAATATAATTATATCTCTAACAGTATGAAAGAGTACTTTCCGTGATCTACTTATTATGAAAGCGTGCCCGGTGCCTGCTTGGATTGGTTTTAGCTGTTGTGCTCCACAATTAAGGATTCTTTCTATAACATTGGCAGGGAAGAGAAGTTTGTTTTTCTACTATTTTGGATTTCCAGTATTTTGGAATCCTCCAATTTTATCAAAAATTTATGGATTATGGAAGAAGCTTATTTGAAGATCATGTTTTGTATATAACTCTCCTTCCATAACTATTATTTGGTTCAGCTCTTTCTAATGCTAGTATTTGATCCTCTCAGGATGGATATGTCCCGTACCATTCAGCTCGAATTGAACTGTGCCAGGCATCTTCTTGGGACTCCACGAAAAAGGGTAAAGTCTTCCTGGAGATGTTAAATAATTGCTTGGATCAGATCCGGGCTCCTTCGACCGAGCATAGAGTGTTTGTGCGCTGTGACGTGAACTTCGACACCTCCTCCCATGGGAGGAATTTGAATAGCTTCATTGGACGGGCTGCTCATATTGAGTTCCTGGAGTCAGACATTTTTGCGAGGTTCATAATGTGGTCTTTCCCTGATTTGTTTCATTAAAGGTGGCCGAAGCTTGCTTGTCTGTAAGGCTTCTACGGTCCCAGATTTCCCTGTGCTGGTATTTGCCAGAGAGCTCGCACCTCTAAGCCATCCAGCATGGCGGAGTTTGAGCGGCTGCTGGCTGGGCAAGGAGATCTAAGCGCCTGAAGATTTGGGAAGTGTAGGTGCATGAAGTTGTTGGTCATTGTAAATTATGGGGCCTTAGGTTAATTCAGTTAGGGTAGTTGAGCATGATGTTTTTAGGGATGTAATTGTTTATTGTGGGTAACATAATTACACCGACTGTGATCTGACCTGGTTTTTATTGGATTAGGTTCTCAGAGCTAGAGACTATAGGAGGAAGGGGGAAAGGAAAGAAAAAGTAGCGTTGGGGGTGGGGGAAGGTTCTTTGTACACGGTAAGGTTGATGAGATGAGATAGGGCACTGCATAAACATTAAGGTCTAATGTTTATTATACTCGCAGCTTATTATTGCCACCTCAATTCTTTATTTATACAAATGACTCCCATCTTGTATGAAGGTTTATTATTGTACAAGGTAAGGTTGATGAGAACGCCTATCCGAGCTATGCAATGAACATATCTTCATAAGCCATGTAAAGATGCTGCTTGATAAACTGTATATTTCTATAATACAATGAACATGAATATGCTTATGAGCCCCCAGTAAAGAATCGACAATAGCGGTCGTAGGAAATCATTGGAAGGCCCTACTCTTGAATTCTACTGTATAACTTGATGACAGATGAATCCCTCGAAACTGAAAGATACAGACTGTTTGCCTCAGCTGAACAGTGTTTAAATGATCCCTCAAGTTTTTCCCTTGTGTACTCTAGATTGATTAGCTTCTCAACCAGCGCTTTCTGAGCATTTGCCTACAATCGATGATATGCGAGTACTGAGAGCCGTGGCAGACAGAAGTAAACAATCCCTTGAGAGTGTGTATATATATATATATATATATATAGAGAGAGAGAGAGAGAGAGAGAGAGAGAGAGAGAAGAACCTCAAGCACGGAGCTATTCTTTGGTAAACAGCAAGCCAGAATTATATGGAGACCAGTCTTCCACGCTGGACAACGCAGAAGAAAATTTTCTCAAAAATAATGGAGCGCGGCCAATAACTTAACTAATCTTTGAGCAATGCCAGATCCTGTATTATCAGAAGCTCCTCCAAGTATGGAAGTAACACCTACAACATGATAAAAAGCTAACAGCAAGATACTATTAGATGCTTATAAAGTATAGGTTATAGTGATGCATGCAACCCAGGGCTAGGTGCATAGTTGGCAAGGCATTCTCAGGGTGCCAGGACACGTTCACGGTGTTGCCTATGTGACACTAAATGCCAAGGCACCTAAGGGTTGCCTTGTCACCTTGACCACTATGTCTAGGTGTTCCTTTACAATCCTTCAAATCTATCATAGTTCTTAAAGAGAACGCATAACCATTTGTTAGAAGCAACAATATATGTCCTAAAGGAACTATCAACAACATTGAAACAATTGTCGATACAGGATTTCCAGTACTTAGAGGTCTTGTTGGTGCAGCTGCATACAAATATCCATGTTTGGTGGATCCACTACCAATCCAAGCATATATCTATAGAACCACCAACTAAACTCAGCACATAGAATTAACACAAACACACAGACGCATGCATCATAACATGATGTGGGTGGCGTTCTCTACCTCACATCTATGAGACGGAATGAATAGCTAGACCCCAGCACACAACAAATTAAAATAAATACGAATGACATACAATTGCAGTCATGAGCTCTTAACTGCAACAAAAATAGCATTCGAGAGAAAAAATAATGGAGACAGGCTTGGAGGGGAGGAGCTAAGCTCAGCCACTGCTTGTTACATCTCCTCAATCCCATCCAACGCACGGGAAAGAGGATTCATCAATCATGTGGCGACTTTCTGAATTAAAACATCTAAGGCCACTGATTACATTAGACAGCAACATCAGAACTGATGTCTATTTGAGTTGGTGGATCTGTGCAGTGTCGAGAACATTCTTCCCTCAGCTCATAGTCAACAATATGCAGAAATCGTTCTGATTTGCATTTAAGTGAATGATGACACTAGTTAGTAGATAGATTGAAAACAAAAACAAGAATGGAACGGTTGAAACCCGATTATCAAAGGCAATGATTAGCCAACCAAGAGATAATGAATCCTCATAAAGGGAGGTAGAAGAAAATGACCTGGTTCGGGAGGCGTATGATCTGAAAATGGAAGGTGGTAGTAGACTCCTCACCCATCACTTGGAAGAAGCACGTTATGCGGACACCATCATCATCTACTTAACCATGATCATCATTCCCACCCACCCCCATCGCTATTACAGTGAACGGAATTGGAGGGTTTTAAAAGGCATTTTGGGAGTCTCTCTCTCTCTCTCTCTCTCAATTGCGATGCCATAATTAAAACGACCTGTTCTAATCATCTTTTATATCTACGACATATTTACGAAACGACGACGACATGATAAACATCACAAACACTCATTGAGTTGATTTAATGTTTTTCGCCCATAAATAATATTAATTTTCATTTACGTCCACATTAATTTCCTGTTATATCCATAAGAAAAAGGACTTCATATCAGTCGGTTGTATTTTTACCAAACAAGACAAAAACCAAATACCCCCATGGGAAAAAAAAAAGAAAAAAGAAGGCCAATGCTAAACACATTGAAAAACCCGCTCCAATTTGCACAAAAGCCAATGCTAAACACATTCATTTGTTTGTCATTTAGTAAAGCGTTCTTCATTTAATTTGCATTATATAGACATTTTATAATTTTGTTGTGAAAATTTTTATTTTTATAAAATTATTTAGAAAAAAAATATACTTATTGGTTTGGTTTAATATTTTTTGTGCATATTTTTCTATTGGCATAAACACTAAAATGCCTATTAAACTTTGATTTTGTTCTCAATTTGGTTCTTCAAGTTTAATTACGAGGATTTGGTCCTCGATCTTCTATTTTCTATTCAATCGAAAACTAAAGTTAAGAGACTTCACCAGTTGCTAATATGACATCCCACATGTGTGCTTACATGAAAAATTACAAGTGTGACTTTAAGTCAAAATAATCCTCTTTTTCCTTTTCAATCCCATTTTCCCTTTTTTTTTTTTTTTTCCGTTCCAAACTCATTTCCCTTTATTGTAACTTCATTCCTATTCAAACATGAAGTTGATTAAGTATAAAATCAAAAGATGAGAACTAAATTACTCATAATTGATGTTAAATTACCGATATGAGAACTAAGTGAAAGTTTAATAATGTATTTCGGTGCTTTTGTCTTTCCTATTTTATGGAACGGGCCCTAAGCAAATCACGTTAAATGACCGTAATGCCCTAATGTGGAAAGCTTTTCTTGCCCTTTTGTAGTCTCGATGCCTTCGCTTTTGTGGGAGCGGACAATCACGTTAAATGACCGTAATGCCCTAATGTGGAAAGCTTTTCTTGCCCTTTTGTAGTCTCGATGCCTTCGCTTTTGTGGGAGCGGACATCTTCAGGGGCTCATCTCTCCCGGATCAGATCCGGCAAGGAGAAGCAGGAGGGGAAAGTGAATTAACAACGACCGCGGCAGCGGCGGCGGCAGCAAACGAAAACGAGGGTTTGTTTGTTGGTTTCATTGGGTGAGAGAAAACAATGATAGGTCCCGCGACTCAGGCTTACGGAGAGGCCTCGTATTGGGACAACCGGTACGCGCACGAATCGGGTCCCTTCGATTGGTACCAGAAGTACCCTTCTTTAGCCCCTCTCCTCAACCTCTACCTCCCTCGCCACCATCGTCTCCTCGTCGTCGGCTCCGGTAACTCAGGTCTCTCTCTCCCTCCCTCTCTCTGCGTCTCAGTTCTCCACTCTTCTCATCAACCCTAATGTGTCTCAGTCAAAGAAACTATTTTTTTATTTGATCCATTATCTCTCATGTATTTATTACAGCCTTCAGCGAAGGATTGGCCGATGATGGCTATGAGGATGTTGTCAACATTGATATTTCTTCTGTGGTTATTGAAGCTATGCAGAAGAAATACACTAGTCGTCCACAACTCAAATGTATCTTCCTTTATTTTATTTTCTTCACTGCTCCGTGCCTGCTATTACAATTTTTCTGTTTTTATGAGTTCTGCTAGATTGGGAGTCCAAATTTCCATGACGGATAAAACCTGTTCTGTGATTTGAAACCCAGTCTAACTCTGCCAAAGGTGTGCTTGGGGCTTCCACTTCTCAACGAAGTTCCAAATCCAGGTACAATGTAAGACCCGAGTCCCACATCGGAAAGTAAGTATAAGCTAATAAGTAGGACCTTAGCCGGGCTAGTCCTTTTGAGAGAGGCGTCGCCCTGTGGTGTGGTGGGTCGTTGCTCCGGGCACGACATACTACATGGGAAAACAAAAAACTTTTCTTTTGTTAAAGTAACTTTAACACCAGTGACTGAGGAGTATTAAACACACATTTGTTGAACCCAACTATCTTGGAAGAGTCTAGTATTTACCCATGTACGGGCTACTGCAATACATAATTAAGAGGTTTTACCTCTCACTTGGCCTTCTAATCTATATTGTATTCGAAGAGTTCAGTAGACAAAATGGAGTTGCAGTTTTCTTAATAATTATGCAGATACCGTAATGGATGTCCGAGATATGAGTGCTTTTCAGGCAGGCTCTTTTGATGGCGTTATTGATAAAGGTACCTTTTTTTGTTTTTTATGTAATTTTGTTCCTTCTGTTGGGAGGAGGGTAGGGGCCAGCAAAGCCAATTGGAGTGAAGGACCTGTGCAATAGGCATTTTGGTACTGTTTGATTTACCTTGGATTGAGATAGTTGTTCAGTGGGACTCTAATATTGCTTTTGTGGTGTTTCCAGGAACTCTAGACTCTCTTTTGGTGAGTGTTGTGTATACTTCTTCTACTGCCTTTACATTGAGCTGATCACTTACCACAGCTTAATTGTATGTAGTGTGGTAATAATTCACAACAAAATGCCGCAAAGATGCTTGAGGAGGTTGGCAGGTACACCAAACGATTAGTCTATACATTTTTTTTTCTTTGAATTCTTGTCTTTTTCTTCCTTGATCTCTTCAACATATATTGAAACAGTTGGTCACAAACTATAGGATCCTCAAGGATAAGGGAATCTATATCCTGGTAAGTTTGTTTATTGCGCGCCAAAAACTCTTTCTGGTTCTTTCCTACATGTAATGCATTTTCAGTTTTTCTTGTACCCCTTTAATTAGTTTGAAAAATGTTGCAGATTACATATGGTGCACCAATTTATCGGCTGCGTCTATTGAGAGACCCATGCTTGTGGACAATAAAACTTCATGTCATAGGTTCATTGCAATTCTATAATAATTCGTTATAATTTTCTTTCTTGGTTTCCAAAAGTACTTATATATTTTGGTCAAAGCCTATGCAGCTATCTGAAAGTAACTGCTTTTCTGGAATTCCAAAACTGGTGCCTAAATAAAATTGGGGTCATCCTTTCGTGCCAGAATCAGTGTTTTTGTTTTTATCTGTGCAAACTGTTTGTCTGGAAAATGAGTATATGTATTGGCAATAGTAAACTACTATAGCCAGGATTTTTTATGCTGCCACTCTTCTTTCTGGCCAATTAATGCTAATATCCAGGCTTCTCTCCCACTTCAATTCCTGTATGGAAACTGTCAAAGGATTAGAGGTGGTCCAGAGGCGCGAATGTTTTCATGTTGCTGGGGTAGCATTTTGGCTGAATTAGATCACCATTGCTTCCCATATCTAAGTTGGTAGAACCTATAATTGTGGTGCTGCCTCCAAGTTTGCTGTGTGTTAACATATTCTATTACAATGAATTTGCTTCATCTTGCCGCATTCTAATACAGTACGAGGGTGTGTTTCTGAAAAATCAAGCTTTGCCATCTGATGCCTTGTTGCTGCATGATTAGTTTGCTATTGATCTGGCTGCCTTTTATTTGTGCAGAGAAACTCTCAGATGGAAACTCTAAACTTCGATGGGAGTTGACCAATCCTGTGCCACTTAATGATGACGGAAGTTCAGGGGAAGCTGTTCTTGGGCAGAACCCTGATGTCCATTACATTTATGTCTGTACAAAGGTCAGTAAAACACTTATCCTTTCCTCAAGGTTCACTTACCTATAGTGTTTGGGGGAATCCCTATATACCACCCAGCTTGAAACAACCAGGTGGATTTCTGACAATAATTTGATATTAGAGGTTTATCTGGTTTTTCTTTCCTTCTCTTTTTCCTCGACACCCTTCTTCTAGGATGCTTCTCTAGTTCGGGGCTGAAGTGTGGATCGTCAGTAGAGTAATGGAGGTACGGACCTCAGGCCCTCCTCGCTGGGAATCTAATAAGTGCCGTCGACTTCTTGACTGATGTAATGTGCTAAACTTCTCAGGGTTAATACTGTTTGGTGATTGTTCTCGACTTTTCATGCACCCACCTAAAGTAAAGAGGAGAAGAAATTCATAAAGTCTCTGACTGTTTATGTTATCTTTTGCCTCAATAACCAGCCTAGCAACATTGTACAACTGTCACACCTTTGATTAATGAAGTATATTTTGCAATAAGCTATGCCAAAGGAAGAGAGAAAAATTATTGATTGGGAAATATAGTGTGCAGAATGTGGTTGTTTCTTATTTGTTGCATATTCATCGTAATGTGATGATTATATAATTATATATATATATATATATATATATATATATATATATATATATATATATATATATATATATATATGAATAAGAATGTTTAGAGCGACTCGAATTTTGTAAATAGTGAGGTCTCGTTTGATAAAATTAAGCATTAAGTTTTGAATGCTAAATATAATGTTGAATGATATAGATTGTAATTAGACGGTCTGAATCTGAATATTTCTGTCTTTTTTTATTACCATTTATTTGAACATTTGAATGAGTTGTATTCTTCAATTGTACTCCTATTATAACAAAAAAAAAATGATTAAATTAAAAAATAAGTACAAAAATGAACATTGTCTTCATTTTTTAATGAATATATAAACTCAAAATGATAAATTAAAACTTTTATTGGTAAAATAAATTTAAATAAAAAATAATTTGTTTCCTTTTTCTTTTTAATCTTTTCCTTCTCTTTTTCTTGTAAACCTTTGGGCCTCCCATAATTTTTATAGAGAACAGCATAAGTATCTCCTTTTATAGAGAACAGCACAAGTATTCCCTTCTCCCGCATCCCTCCCCTTTCCCTTCCATTTCTTTCATCTTCTACCGTCTCCCTCTTACCCCTCAAATTTTAAAAAATAAAATCTAAATATGCAAATTTTCCTATTGTGCTATGCAATCAAACCCAAATTTGAAAAATCAAATCCAAATTTAGAAAGAAAAAAAAAAGTAAGAATAATTCACAAACTCAAATCAAACACAAAATTGCAAAATAAAACCCAAATCCGTTTCCTTTCCTTGTGTTGTAAAATGAAACCTAAATTTGAAAATCCTAATTCTTAAATTTGAAAAGCCCAATCCCTAAATCTTAAAATCCCAAATTCAAAACCCTTAAATCTGAACCTCAAAGCTCCCAAATCTTCATAAATCAGAAAACAAACCTTAAATTAAGGCCCAAAAACCACAAAAGAGAGAGAGAGAGAGATCGAGGGAGAGAGCTCGGGTGAGAGATTGAGGGAGGGGGAAGAAAGAGAGAGAGAGAGAGAGAGGAGAGAGTTCAGGGAGAGGTTGGGTGAGGGATTGAGGGAAGGAGAGAGAGAGAGAGAGAGAGAGAGAGCTCGGGGGAGAAAGAGCATGAGAGAGTGGGAGAGAAAAGTGAGGGTGACAATGCTAAAATTTTTTGAAAATGTTGAGGGCATCTTGCTTTTGAGTGTGTGTGCCGAACGAATTAGAGAAATTTTTTCCTCTAATTCGGTTTAGGGGTGAAAATCAGTCGATTTTGATTAGTTTTCATGAAAAACTGAAAACCGATCGACTGATAATTTTTCCTATGAAAAAAAAAAACCAAGACCGACCAATCACATCGGTTGACCAAAAAAAAAAACCAAAAAAAATCGCAATAAAACCGACTGGACCGATCAGCTTTTTCAGTTTTTTTTCACAAAACCCATATAAAAGATATTAAATTAATAAAAAATAAACATTTTACTTAACCTTAGCCGAAAATATTAGTCAAAAGGTTGTAAAAATAAATATCTTACTTAATCTTAGCCAAAAGGTTGCTAAAATAAATATTTTACTTAATCTTAGCCAAAGATATTAGGCAAAAGGTTACAAAAATAAATATTTTACTTAAACCTTAGCTAAAAATATTAGCTAAAAGGTTACAAAAATAAATATTTTACTTTGCCTTAGCTAAAAATATTAGCTAAAAGATTGCAAAAATAAATATTTTACTTAACCTTAGCGAAAGCAATTAAGCCAAAAGGTTGCAAGTCTTGTTATTCTCTAGACATCATTTTATATGACACTCTTATTATAACTTCTTTCATTCTTTCGATGTGGAACAAACTCTCTTTTATTTTACTATTGTGAGATGAAGTGGGAGTGAGATAAAGAGAGTGAATTTGAGGGGTAGAGAGGGGGGTATGTTGTTTTAGGAGTCCTTCATCAAAGAAAAAATATGAGAGTGAGTTGAAGCAGGAGATAGATAAATAGAGGGAAGGTTGTGGAGAACATCAAAGGGCTGGGCTCACCTTTTTATTGAGCCTATTAGTTATTGGGCCATACCTAAGTTTTATTGAGCTGGGTTCGGCCAACACTTATATATATATATATATTAATTTTTTTTCGTTGGTCGGTTTTGACGGTTTTTTTCAGACGGTAACCAAAAACTGATTGATCGATGCGGTTTATTGATTGAAAAAAAAAAAAACTGAAGACTGAACTGATTGAGAAAAAAAACTGACCAATGCAGTTCAGTCTTTGTCAATTTTGTGATTTTTCGATTCCAACTTTCACTCCTAATTTGATTAGAGGCATTAAGAGCCCATTCAGAGTGTGCACCAAACACTTCGAATGGGCTTACCTCTAACCGAATTAGAGAATGAGCTCATTCAGAACTTATTCCGTACAAACAAATTGGCCTTAGTCTCAAACTAGTTGTTAACTGTGGTCTTTTCGACTCATGTGGATGTCGTAAGTTGTAAGTTGGTTTTTGTTAGGTCGTGTAAAGCTCCCTTCCCACATTTCTTCATTCCTTGTTACTTTTATCAACGCAAGCTTTATATTGCAATTTGCAATATTGCTTGCAGTTGTTGGAGCCACATGACATGCACATTCCTTCTAGTCCGAGGAGGCGCCTTTGTCGCCTTTTCCTTTGTAATGAATTGAAACAATTTGCAACCGCGGGTTTTTTTGGCAAGGAGTTGGGCTTGGTTAAATATGAGTTAAATACAAATTTCATTGTCGCAAACCAACTTTGTTAAGTAACCATCTGAGAAGATGTAAATAATGATAAAAGAGCTTAGCAACAATAGAAAAGAGATGAAACGGTGCGCTGATCAGTTGGTGGGTCATCTAATTAGTTCCATAAGACTATACATAGTTTGTGTCTCCTAATGAGAGTTTTAGTTTCTCATGTGGTCTATATATATATATATATATATATATATATAGACGCCAGTTCAATGAATTCAAAATAAAAAAACAAAAAAAAAAACGGTTTACTTGACGGAGCAACCAGACGGAATATCTAGTTCGCCATGTAAGGGATTTTTATTCTTTCCTTTTTTACTTGCAAAATATGAAACGGATTGTGGGAGTATTTGTCCATTGACTTGGGATGAGCCAAATTTGAGAATATTCAAGACGGGGCCCTTTCTTTCTTTCTTTCTTTTTTTTTTTGTTGGATAACGGAAGAAAGAGATTTTAAGCAGCGATAAAAAAAAATGATGCTCTCGTTATTTGCTGTTGATCATATTTATACTATTCATTCACAATTTGAATTTAGAATGGACTTTTTCACTCACATGTTATGACACACACAAGTATGATTTACATACTGTGTAGGCGCTCTTAGCTTGCTTATCTTTCAAATGTGGTTGCATCCATTACACACTTAATCTTAAGTTGATCAGTGCCACCTTACCATCATCCAACCTTCCATTTTAGTGGACATAAACCACCCTTGTTTTAGTATTTTAAGGTTTAAATTAAATTTCACCCATATTTGGTGTATCATTTAATTATTTAACAAAATTAAGGCTTAAACACTGCTTGGTAAAAATGGGAAGCTAAATTTCATTCTTATTTTACTCTGAGCACTAAAAATATAAAAATTAGCACAGCTAGGGAAGTGTATGTTTGATAAATATTTGAAAATTTATCACCTGATTCAATTAATTTGTTTGATGGAATATACTATATGAGGCCTAGAATCAAATGGTTTACTTTTCTTTTCTTTTATGCCTTCTAATCTTGTAATGAATGTTTCAACGATATATATATATATATATATATGTACATAACAAACTCAAGACACCATAAAAAATCAAAACAGAAAATGGTGCCTAAAATCCATTGGTTTCCGGCATTACTATTAAGCATTTGAAATCTAGGTTAAAAACATACATACGTACATCATGCATTGAATGAAAAACTATCTTAATTATTTGAATGCAATCCCGAGTTAAAACTCAAAGTTAGGAACAACTAAATTCTAAAGTAGGGAACGAATGTTTTAAATGGTAGAATTTGTAAAATAAGAAAAAAAATTTAGTTTCTAATTTCATTAAACAAGGCCTAAAATTTAATTTTGCTTAATAATTATATTGAGGGATCAAATAGGGATAAAATTGAGTTTAAACCTTAAAGTATGGGATGTAATAGTAGTTTTGAGACATGGGGACAGAGTTCGAAGTATTATACTTAACGGACATTGAGGTTCACTAACCTAAAGCAACTATGTGTTTTAAGATTTAAACTTAAATTTCGCTGTTAAAAAAAAAAATTACTAACCATCAGGCTGGGCCACAAGGAATGACAACATCAAACAAGTCAGTCGCTAACCTTTGGGGCGGCCGTACCTAGAAAACGGTGACATTACCTTCACGCTCACCGGACCAGTCGTACTGGAGACGAACACGTAGGATCACCTGATTCCGGAAAAAAGGAATAAATAAATAAATAAAAGGATGATATTCCTTTTCTACCCCCGGTGTGAACGTTACTTTGACCTTCACCCGGACCTCTCCCTTCTTCTTCTTCTTGCTTTAACCTTTTTCAGTTTGTCTTCATCTTTCCTTCATTCCACATACGCCCCCACTTCTCCAGCGAGCAACAACATCCCCAGAAAGCGCTGGTGCCTTCCCATTAGGGTTTCTGTTCTTCGAATCTCCGATCCTTCGCTTCATTTCGAACCCTCCCTCTCTCTTTTCCCTTCGTAATCTTCCGATTCTTGGAAAGCCTTCCGTTCTCTTGTTCCCGATTTTTTCGTTTCTTAACATGTTACGGGAAGAGCTTCGATCTTTGTGAGAATTTTGCTTCGCGGATGGCCGATAGCAGAAGATACCTCCCGAATCAAGAATTAGGTTAGTTTTAGTTCTTACACTCCCCCCCCCCCCCCCCCCCCCCCCCGGGGCGGGGAGTTGTGCGGTTCTAGGTTTATAGTCACTTTTATTTGATTCTTGAACGTTCAGTAGTCA
This sequence comes from Santalum album, assembly GCA_034195605.1. Classification (NCBI taxonomy): domain Eukaryota; kingdom Viridiplantae; phylum Streptophyta; class Magnoliopsida; order Santalales; family Santalaceae; genus Santalum; species Santalum album. Next base: position 4,034,697 of record CM067264.1, read on the forward strand.
ATTGCATTTCTGGTTTAAGGCTGGGTATGAAATTCTATGATCTTGGATGGTGTCCCAGGTATCTGTGATTCTTTTCGTTTAAAGCATAAATTGTTTCGTGTTGAATATCACTGCTTCTTCGCATTACTCATTGACTGAACTCGGGTCTGAACTCTTTGCCTCTCAGATCGCGCACTCACTCACTACATAAATACACAAGTGATGACAATTGAAACTATATGTGCGTGAATTGATTGGGACATGGGTTTTTGATATACAAAGCAAAGCAAATTTTGCATGTCCACTGGTCAGGGGCACTTCAGTTATCTTATGCATGGTTTGCCTGTAATATGGGTGTTCTTGCATCTCTAGTACGTTATTTTCAGTTTATAATTTTTAACTTGTTTCAGTTTTCCTTATTGATTTGGCAGATCTTGAACAAATACTTCAAGAAGCGAAAAACCGCTGGCTGCGGCCAATTGAAATATTTGAAATCCTTCGCAACTACCAAAAGTTTAATTTAACGCCAGATCCGCCTGTTAGGCCTCCAGGTTATCATTGGTGTATTTTCAGCTTTCAATTATTTTTACCATTGTGCTTAATATTGTTGTAGTGAAGCTGTAGGACTGCTAATTATTTCACCACTAAACGAGCAAACCTATGGATCATGACCAAATATGATGCAAGAAATATCTATTCTAGAAGCAAATTGTTGTAGCTTGGTTTGGGTTCCTGATGCTAGATTGTGCATACACTAGAGCAACTATAAGGACCAAAGTGTAGACCAATATTGGTGGTAGAGGTAGAGTTATTGATTTGAGATGAAGTCGGAAAAAGAGGGTTTCTAGTTATAATCCAGAAATGATTTGTATATATTTCACAGAAGCGCGGTGGGTGATAAAGTAGTTGGAAGATGTGGATTTTTCAAGAGAGCAGCAGTCGATGCTATAAGAGAGTGAGACATCCTTCAAATAGGAAAAATGAAATAAAAAAGAATGCAACAGAAAGGAAGAAAACCACAATGTTAGCTAGGCGAGCAGAATTTTCCAAACCTTTACAACCTAATTATAACAGACCTGTTTAAATATTATTCATATGCCTACAATTCTTGTTACTTCTTGTAAACGGAGACTGAATGCTATTTCTTTTTCCAGCTGGTTCTTTGTTCCTGTTTGATCGTAAAGCACTTCGATATTTTCGGAAAGATGGTCACCGCTGGAGAAAGAAAAAAGATGGAAAAACTGTCAGAGAAGCTCATGAAAAGCTGAAGGTGCGCTCCTCATTTTATTTCTAGTAAGTTTCTTTTTTTTTGGGTTTTTTAATTGGGACCAGTCTGTTGATTGAGCATCAATTGTCTAAATGTACCATGTATCTGGGTAGTTGATTGCATTTTCACCAAAGTAATGGATTCTAAGTTGTTTATTTAATGTTTGAGAAATTTTTGTATCTTCCAGGGACTACCTCAGTCCTATCTATTTACAGCAGTTCCTAACAATGTTTAAGCAAAAGACTCCTGATGGTTAGGGTTCTTTGTGCATCTGGATCTTTTGTTATGTAAATATATCCCGTGGGTCATGCAGAAAGATACATGCACATACTATTTTCTTGTAACTGTTTGTCATTTTTGTTGGTTCGTCATGTCACATGTGCTTCACTGCTTTGTTATGGGTGGCAATGTGGTGGATAGGATGGGAAATGCACTATAGTGAGAGAGTGAAATTTGCCTTTAGTTTGCACTTAACTTTTTTTCTTTTTTTTTTTCCTATCAGTTGAAGAGTAATGATATATCGGGCACCGAGTGGGTGCCAAACCAAGAACAAATTACAAAGTAAGGTTTTCAATGAAGTTCATACAATTCACAAATCTATCAGCGTTAGTGGATATAACCCAATCTCTAATATTACACAACCACTAGATCTTCTTCTTTTGCATGGTAGCCTCCCCGTCAAAAGCTTTGAGATTTCTTTCTTTCCAGATAGTCCATATAACACTATTGGGAACCATCCTCAGCTGCTTCCTCATCCTTTTGCTGGCTTTAATCCTCCCCCACGCTCTTAGTTCTTTCGCGACATTTTCCGCCGCAACCCAGCGCAATCCAATAATAGCGAGAGCAAAAGCGCATAAATGCCTAGACCATGAACAGTGCAAAAGAAGATGATTAGCATTTCCGCCTCAGCCTTGCAAAGATGACATCTATTAACAATCACCATACCTTGCCTCTGAAGATTGTTAATGATGAGAATTTTGCCCCAAGCAGTTACCCAAGCAAAGAAAGCTCCTTTGGTTCCAGGGCTCTTTGTCCTTCACCTCTCAATTACTCCTGTTGCTGATGATGTCCCAATAACTCCCTTTAACTTTGTAATCACCAAGAGTATTCTTGCTCCACTTCACCGAGTTTCCATGAGCAGAGTTGATAGGGCTTTTGTACAGTCTGTCAAAGAAGCACAAGATCGTTTCAATCTCCCAATCATGGGCCCTTCTGGAAAAGATAATGTTCCATCCTTGACTTCCCCTCGCCAAGGAGATGGTCGCTTGCTTGTCCATTGCCATACTCTGGGAAGTCCTCTTTCAAGGGCAACCCTCCACACCACCGCCCCAACCAAAACAGAGTGGAATTGCCCTCCTGGTTCCCACATAATGTTCTGAAGGAGCAAATGCCACTTTTTTCTAATTTCTTTCCACAGACTACTTCCATGTGGACGTCTACTGTGCTTTGAAATCCAACCCAAATGCTCAGTCTTATGTTTGCAGCTTATTACATTTCTCCAAAGCTGGTTTTTCTCCTTCATAAACCTCCATAATCACTTGGTGAGTAGCCCGAGTTAAATTCGATAAGCGATTTGATCCTTAAACCTCCCCAATTCATAGGTTGTTTGACAATGTCCCATCTAACCAAGGGGAAATTTAAAGTTCGCCCCACCATTCTCCCGCAGAAACTTTCTCTAAACACTCAAATTTATTCGCCATCGAACAAGGAAGGCAGAAAAGCAATATGAAATACACTAGGTTGGAGAGTGTACTCTTTATGAGTGTAAGTTTGTACTTATTGTTTGAATTAGTGTGTTTAAAATTTTCATCAACCTGTGAAGTTAATGGGTTAACCATAATTAAACTTACCATGTTGGCTTTTCTGTTGCAATCATCCTTTAAGAATGCATGGATTTTGTAGCCGGTTTCTAGTTCTAAACATGCTTTCTACTTTTTGTTGGTGATGGTGATGGCGTGCATAGTGAATATGGTTACCTGGTGTCCTATAGTGCTCCATACACAGCAGCCTTTGGGGATGGGTATATCAGTATCATCAACTCTGTCCAAGTAGGTCAGACTGATTGCTTAGTGTGCTAGTGCCATCCATGACAGTGGAGATTCGATGATTGTTTTCTTGCAATTTAAGATCTGCGATGATATTTTTTAAAGTTAGAAATCGAGATGCTGTGGTGTCCTCAGTTGTTTGGTGTTATACTAAAAACTCTGCTGAGTGAATTTTATTTGGTTGCTTGTTCTTACTATTCACTTTTGGCATGCATAATGCTTGTGTACTGTAAGGGTCTCAATTTCCTTTAATAAAATTATTTAGATTATCTAATAATTATTTTACTGATTGAGTATTGCATGGATTAACTCTTGCCTAAGAAGCCTTTTAGTTATTACACTTGGTCATTATTCTTACTTGGCTCATTTAGAAATGATATTTTGTTGTGAAATCGGGAGTCTCATCAGAATTTTCCTACTAATGTTCACTTATTTACCTTAATATACTAATCAATTTTTGGCTGCCAAGAATCTGTTCATCAGTTGGCATGCTTTAGCTTGCTGTTATATTCATAAATCTTGACATGTTCCATGTAGGCTGGCAGTGTGGATGTTCTTCATTGCTACTATGCCCATGGGGAAGACAATGAGAGCTTCCAGAGAAGAAGTTATTGGATGTTAGACAGGTGTGTCACTATGATTTCTATTTGACTTGAATTTTTTGAACTTAAGACATTATGAATGCTGTCATTTTGTACTACATTATTGTAGCTGTACACATTCAATGAAAGAAATTTCTATGATCTGTGATTAATAATTTCATAGGTCAGTGTAGCTGACCCTCAACTCTTGGGATTGAGGCTTAGCTCTCACATGCATGTGGTTGATTAACTGCCTAGGCTGGTTGATGTAGGGCAGCAGGGAAGAAAGAGGAGAAGAGATAGAGAATTAATGAAATAAGGGAAAAAACCCTAGAGAGAGAGAGAGAGAGAGAGAGAGAGAGAGAGAGAGAGAGATCAGGTTTATTCAATCTCCAAAGTAATCCTCTGTAGAGTCGAAACATCATATAAATAGAGGAAAACCCTAATTCTAATAAATGTAAAATTATAGAATAATCTTGTGAAGAAATAGAAGTAGCATATTAGTCCTTGGAATAATTGAAATCTTGCAAAATCCCTTAATAATAGAGAATCATATCCTTGACGTTCCACCTGTGATAAACGCCCCCAAATCTCCTACTAGTGGATTGGGATGGTTCCACATCATATTCCTCTGGTTGGAAAGAACTTGACTCCGAAGAGTTTGACTGCAAATACCATTCAAGAAGATCTGAGTCTAAGGCGCGAATGTCTTCCTCGGGAATCCAAGCAGTATTGGACAGGGGACGACCCTTCCACTTGACTAGGAAGTGGTGAAAACCACCATCAGAAGAGGCAACAATCTGGTCATCAAGAATAGCTTCAATCTGATCCTGTGGGGAAGATGGTAGAGGCGGCAAGCAGATAGCTGAACCTGTAGGAACTCCAGGATGCAAAGCAGGGGGCTCATGAGTGCCTTTATAAAGTGTAAGATCCGCCACATTGAAAACATGACTAATATTCATATGATCAGGCAAATCAAGTAAATATGCATTCGAACCAAGTTTCTTAAGGATGGAAAAGGGACCAATAGCACATGCATGAAGCTTCTTGAAAGAATTTTTAGGATGGCATGCAGGGCGAATGCGAACCATGACATAATCACCTACATTAAACTCTCTAGGTTTACGATGCGCATTTGCAGTAAGTTTTTAATCTGCAGTACTTATAGCAAGTTTGCGTCTAACCTCCTCATGCAAATAATGGATATGTTGAGCAGAAGATTCAGTGGGCATAGAAATACGAGCATTAGAGGGAAGGGCAGCTAGGTCAATGGGTGCTCAGGGTTTAAGGCCATAGACACTCAAATGGACTCTTACCTGTAGACCAATTCACAGCATTATTATAAGCAATTAACAATAGGCAGCACAGCATCCTAAAGGCCCAGTTTTGCCCCTACAATGCACCTAAGGAGGTCGCTTAAGCTATGATTAACGACTTCTGTTTGTCCATCTGTTTGAGGATGGAAAGCATAAGAAAACAATAGATTAGTGCCACACAGTTTCCATAGCGTCCTCCAAAAATGACTGATGAATTTAACATCTCTATTGCGTCTATCTGACGAAATAGTACTAGGTAACCCCTGCAACTTGACTATTTCCCTATTAAAGAGAGTTGCCACATGTAAGGCATCAATGGATTTACTGCAAGGAATGACAGAAAACCTATCAACGAAGACAAGAATGGAATCATGAACACGAATCCTAGGTAAACCCAAAACAAAGTCCATACTCAAATCTTTTCAAGGTGTGTGCGGCAAAGGAAGGGGAGTATAGAACCTTGCGTTTTTCTTTCTAGCCTTGCCCAATTGACTAGTACGACACTGAGAAACAATGCGGGAAACATCCCTATATATGGAAAGCCAATAAAGCCTTACAAGAACTTATGATATTGTCCTATCCTGCCTAAGTGACTTGCCAATCCTCCACCATGTAACTCCCAAACTAGGAAGTCCCGAAATGACGTGCGAGGATGCATAATTTGGTGCCTTTAAACATATAATTATCATGGATAAAGAAATCAACAAACTCCCTATGGGTACCACCGCAAACCTGATGGTAAATGATGCCAAAATCTGGACATTGGGTGTACTCACCTTGTAGTCTATCAGATCTTGTGGTCACATTGCTCATGGCATCGAGGGTGGCGACTACTCGGCTAAGTCCATATGCAACCTTATTCTCAATACCTTTACAATGTTTAAGGACAAAGGTGAATTCATTCAGAAACTCAACCCATTGAGCATGCTTTGCATCTAACTTGCTTTGAGAGCTCAGATATCGCAATGCTTGGTGGTCAGAGTTCAGAACAAACTCTTGGGGTAATAGTTAATAACGCCAATGGTGAAGAGAACGGACTACAACACATAACTCCTTCTCATAGGTGGAATACCTCTTTCTGGTTTCAGTAAGTTTCTCACTAAAGAATTCTATGTGGTGCTCCTCTTGGCCTAAAACACCTCCGATACCTACCGTAGAGGCATCACAACTGACCTCAAACACCTTACTGATGTCGGGATGACAAAGGATCGGTGTTGTGGTCATCAACTCTTTGATCTCTCGAAAGGCTCTACTGGCTGCAGGCGTCCAATGAAATTAACCTTTCTTAAGACAATCTATAATCGGAGCCATGATACTGCCAACAGCCCAAATGAAACACCTATAGAAGGCAGCTAAGCCATGGAAACTACAAGCCTCAGAAATGTTCCCAGACCACTCTCAAATGGCCCAGATCTTATCGGAATCAACGAAGATAGCCTGTGTAGAGACTGAATCCTCGAAAGAGCACACTAGGCTGCAAAAACTACACTTCTTGATGTTAGCATACAACTTAGCTTCCCCAAGAGTGTGAAAGAGCTGGTGAAGGTGGCTAAGATATTCTTCCTTAGACTTACTATAGACCAAGATGTCATCAAAATATTCAACCAGAAACTTTCCTATAAAAGGATGCAGAGCATGAGTTATCATCTGCATGAAAGTACTAGGGGCATTAGAGAGACCAAAGGGCATGACTAACCATTCAAATAGCCCATCTTGGGTTTTAAAAGCTATTTTCCACTCATCACTCGGGCGAACCCTAATTTGATGGTAGCCACTACGTAGGTCTATCTTGGAATTCCAACTAGACCCAACTAACATGTCAAGCATATCCTCAAGCCGAGGAATTGGAAATTGGTACTTGATTGTAATCTTATTAATGGCTCGACTATTGATGTACATCCTCCAAGAGCCATCCTTTTTAGGAGTCAAAAAGGCGGGAACCGCACACGGGCTGAGGCTGTGTCGTACAAAACCTTTTTCTAAAAGATCCTCTACTTGTCTGTTCAATTCAGCATGTTCCTTAGGGTTTAGCCAGTAATGCGGCCGATTAGGTAATTAAGAGCCCAGCATTAAGTCTATGGCATGCTGAATGTCCCATATGGGCGGGAGTTTGCTAGGGAGCTCTTTGGGAGTAAGATCAGGGTATTCGCCTAGTAGCTTCGCTAACTCTAGAGTAGAAGCCATGGAGTGGTCTAACGTTAAAGAGGGACTCTCCTGAGCAATAACAGCTAACTCCCAACGAGTCTCCAGACTCTCTTGTTCAAATGCTCGGCGATCTAAAATGTGGAGACTCTTTTGGACTGGGGCTTGTGTGGTTGATATTTTCGTATGCGTAGTGTCTCTAGGGGAGGGTTTCTGAGGATGGAGAATGATGTTCCTACTCTTGTGCCTAAAAACATAAGTGTTTTCTCTCCCATAGTTGGTCACATTAAGGTCATATAGCCAAGGACGACCTAATAAGATGTGGGTCACATTCATAGGTAGGACATCGTAGTACACTATCTTCATAATCTCCCATCTTGATAGGCACGAAACATCTCTTAGAGCTGAGTAAAGAAGTCCTATCAACCTACGCTACTCGAAAAGGCGTAGGATGAGGCTCGACCTTAAGGTTCAGACGACCCATAGCAGCCTAAGAGACAACATTCATGCTACTTCCACTATCAATAACCAACTTACAAGACCTTGTCCTCACATTTAATGGATGCATAAAAAATAGTGGTCCATCTCCAGTCACTATCATCCATAATTGTGGATAACGTACACCTAACGACACCAACCTGATCACCCCCTGCCCCCCCAAAAAAAGTGTCTAGTAACTCACCCTCATCGCCTGAGTATGTGTATCCAGTGAAGTCTTGATCTTCACACGGGGGGCTCTCAGTGTTCTCACACTCTAAAACCAAAGCTTGCTGGGGGTAGCAAGCGGCAATGTGACCTCTAGCATGGCACCGATGGCATTGAACAAAAGAACTGCCCGAGGATGAAGCACTAGGAATACTCGGGTTAGGGATAGTTGGTTCTTAACAATACCATCCTTAGAAGTAGGCGTGGTGGTGGAGCAGAGCGGGACTGTGAAAAGGATTGAAATGGACGAGAGTCGGTTGTTAGAGAGATAACTCGATGGGGAGTCCGAAAGTATCGCTCTATGGAAAAGGCTTTTTAGTAGGCCACCTCAAAACTCTTGGGAAAATATAACTCTACCTCTCTCCGAATATCTTCTTTGAGGCCATTAACAAACCTAGTAACTCATTGGCATGTTTCTTCGATTATGTTACTTCGATTCTCCAGTTCCTCAAATTGCTCTTTATAAGTAGTGACAGTAGACGTTCGCCTCAGGTTAAGGAGTTGCATTTACAGGTCACTCCTATAGGTGGGTGGTAGGTACTTCTCTTTTAGCTTTTGTTGCATGACGGCCGAGCAGGTGATGGGTGGCTCGCCTAGTCGGTCTAGATTGTGTTGAACTTTTTGCCAATACTTTTTGGCTGCCCCAGGCAACTTCATCCTAGCAAACAAGACTCAATCAGGATCCCTAATACGGTACCACTGAAAATAATCCTCCATCTCATCTATCCAATCCAAGAAAGTCGTAGAATCTAACTTCCCATCATAGGAACAGACATTGACCCTAACTCGCTTTGTCATCTCGGTGTAATCATCATGCTCATAGTGACGAGGTGGGGAGGGTCTATCGTGGGGCTGTCGAGGATGCTGAAACTCATCAAACTGTTCATCCCCTAGAGGGTCCTCCTCAAAACTCGCATTTCAATTACCAGGCGGATCTCTAATGTGGGGAGGCTTATATGGTCGAGGTGTGCGAGGTCTAGGGGGGGAACAACAGGTGCAGGAGGAGTAGGAAGGATGCCTAGGACAGATCTTGAGGAGTAAGGTGTACCATGAGATTGCCTAACGGACTCAGTTATAGGATCCTCTATGGGTTGCTTACCGACGAGTTTCACAATTTGTGAAAGGTGCGCAGTGAATTGCTCATGCAAACCCTCAAACTTTTGGTCTACGGATTCTTGGAGTCTGTCAAGGCGGAGGGATGAGGCTTGAGAGTTGATGGGCTGCTGTGAAGCTGTGAAGGTGTGGGGGAATCACTGGTTTTATTGAATCTGATGCAAGTAATATGTCTAGCCCAGAGGAGGCAAGTAAAGATAGGAACAGATGTGAAGAAAGAAAATAAGCAAGAGGGTTGGTGTTGATTTTTTTTTTTTTTTTTTTTGTATTTTTGGGTAGGGAATGGAAAAGAAAGACAACTTGTGTCTAAGACAAAGGAATTTGATTTGTTAATCAAGAGAATATTAAGCCACTAACAAGGGAGGAGTTTACCACTTTACTTTTGGCACAAAGGAGTGCTAACCTTGCTGGAAGCAGAGTTTAGAGTCAAAGTTGGGCTGAACGGACTGCGAAATCAGAATCAGCACGGTCGTTTAAGGCTGGTGAGAGTCGCTTCTTCTTTTTTTTTTTTTGGCTGATGTGGTCCTGCTGATGACAAGATAACAAACGGACCTCTCTTCCCTCCTCCCCCCCCCAAAGAAAGGAACTTCTTTTGAAAGCTAGAGACTTGAACAATTACGCAGAGAAGAAGAGAAACAAATAAGAAACAAGAGACAAAAGAAAACCCTGTAATTCAAATTTTCAGAGTAGAGGCAGCTGTAAGCTTCTTGTCCCTTTGCTTTGTTTGATTCAACGACAATCAGGACAATAGTGAATTCCAGAGAGCTTGACGGTGAACATCCCAATCTGAGTTGGGGATGATTTGAAGTGGGAGATTGATTCCATCTCTTGATGGGGACTGTGGAGAAGAAAATTGGCGGCAGTGGAACTTTAATTTGAGACGAAGGATTTATGCATCTAGATGCTCTGATACCACTTATTGTAGGGCAGCAAGGAAGAAAAAGGAGAAAAGATAGAGAATTAGGGAAACAGGGGAAAAAACCCCAGAGTAGCATGTGTGTGTGTGTGTGTGAGTGAGAGAGAGAGAGAGAGAAATTAGGTTTATTCAATCTCCAAAAGTAATCCTCTGTAGAGTCTAAACATCATATAAATAGAGGAAAACCCTAATTCTAATAAATGCAAAATTATAGAATAATCTTGTGAAGAAATAGAAATAGCATATTAGTCCTTGGACTAATTAGAATCTTGCAAAATCCCTTAGTAATAGAGAATCATATTCCTGACGTTCCGCCTATGATAAGCGCGCCCAAATCTCCTACTAGGTGGATTGGGATGGTCCCGCATCACTAGTCTACAAGAGATTTTTTTTTGGGTTTTGTGGTATTTTGTGGAGATGGCCAAGTATTCTAATATTTTCTTAGTTGGTCCCATCGATAACTTTGAGAAATGTAATGAGGAAGTTTTGCCCAGTTTTGTGCACAACTCAAGATATTGATGACTTCCATACATAAATGATATTTAAACCGTAAGTTCCCCCTTTTGAGCTATTAGGTATCAGCAGGACCGCAAATGACCTGAGCCAAGCTGAGCTTTACAATGCCCAGGCTCCACTCATTTCTTTTATGGTTAGCTCAAGCTCATCTCGATTTTAAGCAGAGCCTACAAGTTGTCATTAAAGCTTGGCTCGATTAGTCACTCTAACAAGCACGAGCTCATGCTCACTCATTTTTGGTTCGTGAACAATTTTTGGTTTAGAATCAACCTGGTAATAAAGAATTTAAATCAAGATTTCTGGATGGACAGGATACGCTATTAGTGTGTTTGACACATAATTTAAATGGGAAAATTTATCCTCTAGAAAAGGAAATACTCAAAAAGAGCCAAAAGCTGGAGGCCAATGGAACTAAGCCAAAAATGACTAAAGCCATGCCCAAACATGACTAAGGAAAGCAATATCCTCATGCTGCCGCTCCACTTGTGTAGAAGTAACACTTTATAGGTTGGTACAAGGGAGTCCCAGCGTGAACTTTCTGATGTGCAATTTGTTCACATGAGTACAAACAAAGAAAAGTAAGGAAAACAAGGAGAAAAAGAAAAACTTTCAATGTGGGATCTCAAACTCCTAAATTTGAACTCCACTATGAGACTGAATGTTTACACCCATTTGCTAATGTGGGAGTCCCACATCTCCAAATGACAAAAATGAGTGACCTTGCTTCTAACGAAAGGGTGGTTCACCCCAAAATTTTAAAAATATATAAAGGGCTACATTACATGAAATAAGTAATTTAAACCATCTCACAAGCTATTGCGAGCTCCTGATTTACCCAGCTCATAAAAAAGCTAGTAAGCCTTACAATGTGATCTGCCTCGCAAGCTCAACGAACCGAGCTAGTGTTTGCTCGAGCTTGGCTCATTTATATGCTCAAGCTTTAAGATGAGTTTACATATGGCTCAAAAGCCTTGCAAGCCAAGCCTTATTGAGCTTTTCCCCGAGTCGAGCGGCTGGGCACATTAGGTATCAGTTACCTAGAACACTATTTTATTGTCCTTTCACTTTATCTTGTTTATCAGGTGTCATTGCATTTAAACACTTCACTGCAACAACAATGAATGCAATAGAATTTTCTCTTGGAATATTGTTTGGAAATCAGGAGCTCAAAGAAAATATTATTATTATTATTATTTATTTTATTTTATTTTTTTGCTTGGGAAGCAGTCTGGGAGAGAATTTGGACCCTGGGCAATCTGCAAAAAAGAGTACTTGTGATGTTGATTAGGTCTCCTCTTTGTAGGAAGGATGCTCAAAATGTTACTCACGTTCTTCTTTATTGTAGTTGGTCCAGAGAGTTGTGTGGGACTTGTCTGTTAGTATCCTGGGCATAAATCCATTGGTGCGGACCTGATGGCCTGGAGTAATGTAACCAGATCAATTTAAAGAGAAAAGTGATGCTCCTGATCCCCCTTTGCATTATTTGAATTATTTGGAGGGAGATGAACAAAAGGGTGTTTTAAGGGGAGCACTGTTCATCTCAAGGAAAAATGGCTGCATAGTCTGAGAGAGGTGGTTATAGGTTTTAAGTCTATAGTGGTTAACGACTGCGTGGACTTTCTTGAATTTTTAGCATTGTAATCTGCTTACGTAGCCTGGATTTTGGCGTTTTGTATTTGGGTTGGCACCACATTGCGACTTTTAATGGAACTGATCTTTGTCTGTGTCTCCCTTGCCCTCGCTCATTTTCTTTTTTGTAACAATGCTCTTTTGCATTCCATTTTTGATGTATTCATCCTTCCAAAATTTTTTCTTGATATCAGGCAGTTGGAGCACATCGTTCTTGTGCACTACAGAGAAGTAAAAGAGGTATCTTTTTGCACTTCCCCTAGTATGGCCCCATCTTTTCTTGAATCTGAAATAATTGAGATCAGAATTAACCAGTCCCGAATTTCTCCTGACTTTAGTGGAATTATTTGGTTGCCTTTCTTTATTTTATTACCAGAATTCTTAAATTTGTCTCAGGTTATTTTTCATCAATTTTGCTCCATTTCACGTAGGGCTACAAGTCTGGTATCTCTCGGTTGGCAAACTCTGAACCAGTGATAGACAATGGAAGCCATCAAGTTAGTTCTGCACCATCTTCAGCAATAGCAAACCCTGCTGTTTGTATTTATGCATCAAGTCCAACAACAAGTCACTGGACTGGACAAACATTGTCATCTGAATTTGATCAAGGGGATTCTGGCGATGATCGCGGAACCTATTCTCTCAATCAACCTATCTATGGCTCTTCATCTTATACTTCCTCTTTGCGTGCACATGAAGCTGCTGGTAGATCTGTTTTACTATGTTTATGGCATTTTGTTATTTTTATGTCAGTTTCTCTTCTGACACTTTGATGTTACAAGTTTACTTACTTCTAGATAAGAGATGTTAGAAGTTTATTACAATTGCATTTTTTGTTGGTGGGGTTTTTGCAAAGTCACAATCTGGCACGTTGTACAGAGACTTGTAAGCACAGCGATTAGGAGCGAGATGATCAATTTGGGAAAGGTAGGAAAGTTAAAGGTTGACCTTTAAAATGCTTGGAGGCAATTTTTAAGAAAGAACATGGATGTTAGAGATGTGGACACGGGGATTGCCCTAGATAGGGATGAATGGCCCAGAAAAATCCGTATTGACTGTGTGATATATTTTCCTGTTTATATGTAGCCAGCTGCAACCTATTGGGATTAACAGTTGGTTGGTTGGTTTCAGAAGTGAATTTTATTGCCTTGCTCCTACACTTGTAGTCCATTTTTCCCTTTTAACTTGTTGGTCCATATTTTTTAGAATTAGCACCTTGATTGAAATTATTCTGTTGCTTTTCATTTTTTATTCTTATGCCTAAAATTGATGAGCTTAACTTTCATAAATATCATGCCTTTTTCAGAAGGGGAGAAGGGTATGTCTTCAGTTTTTTCTTTTCTTTTCTAATTTTTAATACTTTATTCCTCTCCAGACTGTTATCAGAGTATACATTTTCCAATTTTTTCCTGTCATGTTTAATCATCATTCAGGAAGCTCTTCATGTTTATGAGGTTATAATGTTTGCATGTTCCAAACGCCTTAGCTTAATTCATACATATTACTGTGCCTAATTTGGCTTATGATATATGATAAATGTTTATGTGAATATTTTTTCATTTTTTACTTTTGATACCTGGAACTCCCTCCAGACTTGACCCTTCGGATCCAACCAAGTGGCACCAAACTGAGGGAGAGTGACGCTGCCCCACACGCCACCTCTAGCTAAATCATGGTATATCGCAGTTGGCAGGAGGCGGCACCAAACTGGTTGAACTTTGCATTTTTTGGACACTGCTAGAACTCACCTAATCCGGGGAAGGGAGTTTCTAGTACTATAACCTGAACTATTGTCACTATTTTCATGGTTTGCTGAAGGGATGTTTGGAAGGATCCTACTTTTCTGACACATCATTCGTCAACAGTTTTTTAGTCAGTAATAGAGTGTTGAATACGAAGCCAACTCAGTCTCAGAACAAAAAAAGCAACGGTCATTTCAGTTAACAGCGTTGGTTATTGGTGTTTGATTATATTATCTTTGAAACATTTTTGATTGGCCAATGGCTTACAATCCATTGTATCCATGACATACAAGAAGAAAACCTTCTTCGGGTTGGATTTGATTCCAGGGATCTGCTATTGATGTTTTCCCTTGATCATGTCCTTTACTGCTGATGTTGAGAAGCAGTCATGGTGAAATACTACCAAAGACGGTTATATACTTTGTTTTCCTCCCTTTGTTATGCTTTGTTCACCTCTTGCATTATTTGCTTAGAAACTCCAGTGAGGGGTACTTTTTGATCTTGATCTGCTGAACCGTACATAAATTATTAGAATAACCAATTCTGTTACTTTGTTTCAGGATTTTCCGAGCTATTGAGAACCCCTCTGGATTCAGATTTTGCTGGATCTAATTTTAGCCATGAGACTAGCTCTTCTTTCTGGCCTCAGATCCACAGCTCCAGCAAAGATGTAAATACAACATTTAATAAAAATGTTTACTTTGGACAGCTTACTGGAGCTGATGCGATAACTCGTAAATTAGTAGATGCCCAATTGGATGCTGTTAGAACAGTGCAAGATGTGTTGGCTTGTGGAAATGGGCCAACTCCAGATAAAGATACCAAAGCTTTAACAGCGGCTCCTCAGGGGGTAGCTGAGGTCTGTCATACTATCCATCTTATATTTGGCTCCCTAATTATGGTTAATTTTATCCTTCTTGTTGGTTACGAGGCTGGGTGCTTGCATATTTACCTATAAATAAATAATTTATGGTTTAATTTTATCTTCGAGTAACCATTTTTATACGCTGGTATACTAGCTAGGAAACCTGTGGTACTTTTACTTTATCCACTGATTGGTAATTTTAGGAGTTGTAGAATGAAAATTTATTCTCAATAAATCTAAAAGCAGGTCCTCTGTAAGTGATTTTTGTTGCCAATAGAAATTATTTTGTCTTCTGGCCTAGGCATTGCCTTTCTTTTGTTTTTTCAGTTTGTTTATGTGAGTGAATGAGTGAGTGACATTGTTAGAGAGTGATAAGAGGGGAAGGAATGCATTGCGCACTTGTAAGACTGAGAATAATGCAAAGCAGTCGTTGCGATTTGCAGTCCCTGCTGTATACCCACACATGTAATATTAATTTATGTCATGTGTGTGCATGTCCCTGAGATCTACATGGGTGTGGCGTCTGCCAAGAGGCTGTTTTTATGTTTGTGTGTCCATCTCTTGCCAAATTTTAAATTCAGTGCTGTATGATATCAACTCATGGCTTGCGTTTCTTTTATGTAGTGTATCTGGTCTTTTTTTCCCCTCAAGTACAACATAAAACTAGCTTCTCTTTCAGGTGCCTAGGGAACATGATTTCAATATACTTAATCCAAAGTTTCAGAGTCATTCTGATTGTAATCAGCCTCCTGCTTCTGATTTCCAAGTTGAGAACACCCATAAAGAAAGTGGCAATAACCATGTTGAATCAGTGGAGCTCAAAAAACTAGACAGTTTTGGGAGATGGATGGACAAAGAAATTGGTGTAGATTGTGATGATTCCTTGATGGCTTCCGACTCTGGTAACTATTGGAACACTCTTGATACTCAGAATGATGACAAAGAAGTGTCTAGCTTGTCGCGCCAAATGCAGCTTGACATGGATTCGTTGGGCCCTTCTCTCTCACAAGAACAGCTCTTTAGTATCTGGGACTTCTCGCCAGATTGGGCCTACACTGGAGTTGAAACGAAGGTTTGTATTTATTTATAAATAATTTTTCTCACAAATTCTTTTATGCAGCATCTAGTTATTGCTCCTAGTTGTAGATACTAGTGAAATATTGCATTCATGTTTGTCCATTGTTTGTTTTTTTCAGGTTTTAATCACTGGTAGATTTTTGGGAAACACTAAACATTCTGTTGCTACTAAGTGGTGCTGTATGTTTGGTGAGATCGAGGTTGCTGTGGAAGTTCTGACCAACAATACCTTTCGGTGTCATGCTCCTATGCATGCTTCAGGTCGTGTTCCATTCTATATCACATGCAGTAACAGATTAGCTTGCAGTGAAGTGCGGGAGTTTGAATATCGTGCAAAGCTTCCGCAGGATGCATTTACTTTGGCTGTCAGAACTGCACCTGAAGATGAATTGCTGTTTCAGATACGTCTTGCTAAACTCTTATATTTAGACCTAGAGAGGAAGTGGTTAGATTGCTCCAGGGAGGATTGTGATAAATGTAAGCTGAAGAAATGTATCTTAGCAACCAAGACTGACAAGAAGGATGATTGGCAAAGGCTTGAGGCTGCTTCTGCAGTAGTTGAAGCAAATAAACGAAACCCTAGAGATGTGTTGATTGAAAACCTCCTGAAGGACAGACTTAGCGAGTGGCTTATTTGTAAACTTCATGAAGGGGGCAAAGGACCAAATATTTGGGCTGAAGGTGGCCAAGGAGTTATACACATGACAGCTGCTCTTGGATATGAGTGGGCAATGGGCCCCATTGTTGCTGCCGGAGTTAGTCCTAATTTTAGAGATGCGCATGGAAGGACTGCTCTCCATTGGGCATCGTTGTTTGGGAGGTGAGTAGATCTTTCTATAAAAAAATCCATTAGAAACTTATATTGTTCCCTAAAATAATCTGTCGCCTTCATCTCAATTCTTCAATGCAAGTTTTGTTGTGTTGTGCATAAATTGCATTTTCACTTGATTTGCGTCACATTATGTCATAAAGCTTGATCTCTGAGTCACTGGTTGGTTCTTAACATGTGCACATTGCTGATTTTAGTTTTAATTTTTTAATCTTTTGAAAGGTTGGGGTGGAGAGTTGCACTGTTGCTATTTCTATGATTACTAGATGCTAGTAGCAAATCATAAATTTTGGTGGATGCATGCATATTTCCTACATAACTGCATTACACTTTTTAAAGGAAGAAGATTGTCACATCTTGTATTGATTATAGTTCTTATTTCTCCTTGATCTAAGATTTTATGCAAACTGAAAGTTATTAAAGGAGGATAGTAAATGGTAAACTGTCTTGTGGAAAAGGTAAGTCAAATATTTAATGCACATATCGTTTCCACTGAATGCATGTTTAAGAGCTTAATAGAGAAGAAAGTTTTGGAGCATGTTAAATTTCACCAACAGTTGTTAGCTTTCATAAAATCTATACAATTAATATCTTTACTGAACTAGTGAGTTTCTCTGAAACATGTATAAATTTATCTCAATGACCTATATAGTTCATATAATTTGAGCTGGATAAGAGGTGAAATTTGGGCTTCACTATGCTGGTGTCAGGACTTGGAATTTTTCTGGGTTCTTTCTAATCAACATTCAATGTTTGTTGTGGATTTATAGGACTTCTAATGAGTTAGTCCTTATTTTGAGGGTGAGAGGTGATGCCTCATCAATTCTTTGGACATCTAAATTTTAATAAATTTAAGTTATATTATATTACTTGATATGTGAACTCACGGACAACCCTACCCTTAGGGTAATTGGTTTTGTGCTTCCCTCGAGGAGCTAAGAGATGAGTTACTAGGCTACAAGGCCCCTTGTTGATATTCAAGTCTTTGACTATTTTAACCTTGAAAAGTTTGTTAGCTTAACACTGAGCCTCTGTTGATATATTCATGTAGTTATACACGCTTGACCTTGCCTTAAGGCAAAAAAGTTCTCTTTTGAGAAGTCTAGACCCTTGAGCAATTGCTGCCTTCCCTCTTGGCCTTTATTAAGCACCACTGTTTTCATTTAATTTGTAAGGAAGCTTTTGTCATTTTGTCATCCAAGAGCTTTGTCACCATGCCAATAAGCAGTTTCATCATCTATCGATTTTTCAGTTTCATATCTTTAATAAAGGGTCTCCAAGGATTTGTATTGTAAAAGTTTATCATAAAATGTGTTGAGAGAAGAATAGAATTAGATTTATAATAATAGAAGGGATTAGAACCACTTCTAGTTGTATATGCCTAACTAGGGCTGTACCAAGAAACCCTAGCGGACATAATAACAATACAATTGCTATGCTACCTTTATTCTTAATGCGCCTCCCCAAGTTGGGGCATATATATTGAAAAGCCCCAACTTGTGACATAAGTTCCATCACTCTGTTTCCTGATAAGATTCTGTAAGGATATCAGCAAGCTGGTCTTCTAAACGAGTATGCTAAAAAAACGCTGGAGGACAACTTCATTCTTTGGAACCTTCTCATGCACAAATTAGCAATCAACTTCAATATGCTTGGTCTGCTAATTGAACGGTAGATTGCAAGCAATATGAATAGTTGTTTGGTTTCTCACACTGCAAAACTGAAGCAACAGACGCCGGCATGGCGATTCAGACAATAACATCCACTACCATAGGATTTCTCCTGTCACATGAGCCTTGGTGTTATATTCGACTTCACCACTAGACTTGGAAACCACAGCTTGTTTCTTAATTTTCCATGCCATCAGATTGCCTCCTGGAATCACACAGTGCCCAGTAATGGATCTCCGATCAATCAGGCAGCTAGCTTATCTGCATCATAGTGCCCTGTCATGTTAAGATGTCAATGATTCTTTTAGAGTAGGCCCCAACCTAAGGGTAGGCCTCAATTTGGTGCTCCCTTCAAGTACTTAATCCTGAACACTGCATCTCGGTGAGTAGTTCATGGCTCGCTCATAAATCCGCATACCACACTAATGGCAAAAGAGATATCAGGCAGGGTAACAGTGAGATAATTGAGCTTCCAACTAATTCCTTGCTCATGTAATAATTCTCCATGCTTAGTGTCAAGTCAAACATTAGGATCCGTAGGGGTATCAACAAGCTTTGCCCCAAGAAATCCCACCTCACTGACAATATCCATTGCATACTTCCTTTGGGATAATGAGATGCCAGCGGAAGAATAGGGTTTCTCAACACCAAGGGATTACTTTAGGCGACCCAAGTCTTACGTATTAAATTCGGTCTATAAGAACTGCATGAGTTACTGAATGCCAGCAGAATCGCAACCAGTGATAATGATGTCATCGACAGAGACCACAAGCAGAACACAACTAGCTGCAGTGATGGACCAAAGACAGAATGGGGTCACGTGGCATCGACATAACCCCAAATGGATCACAACAACACTAAATTGGCCAAACTGAATGAATCGCTGGTTGCTGCAATGGAAAACTATTTCTCGCTGTATGAAGAGTACCTGAGATTACTGTTCAAGAGAGAACAGTAATCACGTGAACAGTGTCTGTGGTGAAAAAATGAGTAGAGGAGAGAAGAGTTTTCTTCTTTTCTGGATCAAAACTAGGTAGGAAACCTTAGTGCTAATACCATGTTGAGAGAGTAATAGAATTAAGATGATAATAATAGAAGAGAGTACAACCACTTCTATAGGCCTAATTGGGGCTACACCAAGAAACCCTAGTAGACATAATAATAATAGAATCACTTAGCTACCTTTATTCTTAACAAAAGGGATGAATGCATTCCTTATGACCAACTTTTTTGTTTATCATTATTTGCTCCATCTCCACCTCATACAAGAAATTGATCTTTTTATGAGAATTGGCAAGCATGCTTTATTATTTGCCAATAACGGATTTGTAATGTCTGCCTTTCCTTTTTATATTTACTTATCTATTCTTCTGCCCTCAGGGAGGAAGTTGTCCTTGCACTTGTTCGATTGGGTGCAGATTCAGGTGCTGTTGATGACCCAAAACCATCATTTCCCGGAGGACAAACTGCGGCTGATTTAGCATCAAGCAGAGGTCACAAAGGAATTGCTGGATATTTGGCTGAAGCACATCTAACCAGTCACCTCTCTTCATTGACCATCAACCAAAATTTAGTGGATAATGTTGCTGCGACCACTGCAGAGAAGAATGTTACCGAAACTGCAGTGCAAGCATTGGTCCCATCAGATGACAAAGTGGATGAGCAGCTTTCTCTTAAGGGGTCTCTTGTTGCTGTTCAGAAATCAATCCGTGCTGCTGCTCTAATACAAGCTGCCTTTCGTGCTCATTCATTCCGCTATAGACAGTTAACTAAGAGTAGCAACGAAATATCTGAAGTTTCACTTGATCTAGTTGCTCTTGGTTCATTAAATAAGGTTCACAAGATGTGTCATTTCAGTGATTACTTGCACTCGGCTGCTGTAAAGATCCAACAAAAATATCGTGGCTGGAAAGGGAGAAAAGATTTTTTGAAGATACGCAACCGCATTGTTAAAATTCAGGTGCTTTATTATATCTGCTGTTCTTTTATGCTTTTCCTACATCAATTAATGTTTATTCTTGATTTTAGTTATTTTAGATACTGGCCCCTTGATTTTTTCCTGGCTTATGTAGTCATGGTGTGTAATACAGTGAATTTGGAGAGTAAGGGTGTTCATATTCGTGTAACCGTAATTCAATAGGTGACAACATGGGAAAGTACTGTCAATACAAAAAGTGTAAATGAATATTGTCGTTGTTTAGAACTGGATTCCCAATCCCTTTGCTGCTGCATATTCCTGTTGTTCCCTTCTATTTGGTTTAAATATTTTTCTTGTAGTCTACAGGAAGCTTACTGTTAGAAGCTTCTTGCTGCAATTCGATCATATTTGTCAAGGTGCCAAGACATTCCTAGGTCACGTGGACGCTTTTCCCTTGCCACTAGGCGACAAGGTGACCTGAAATGTCAAGGTGTGCCAAGGGCGACTGGATGCTTCAGCAGCACCTAAGGCCTCGCCCAACTTTGAATTCGATATTTCATTGGTCTGAACACTATCTTATGTGGACATTGAAAGCTTTTGCTTATATAGGCAAATGACTTCCTTCTTTCGAGTAATATCACAATGTGATGGTGGTGTGTTTTTGTACCGAGCAAGAGTATCTTTAATCTGGATAACTAAATAGGAATTTACACTGACCATTATGTGAACTATCGGGTTTGCTTTCCTCCTTGAGCAATCGAACATTATAACTGAAGGAAAACCCTAAGAATTTGTCACTTTGCTATAGGTGCGTAAGAAGTCAACATAATTGAGGATTATTGTCTTGTTTAAACATGGAAGATTGTTATGCCTGTAAAGCGTTAGGCCTGGCATGCACCTGTGCCCTATATATCTATGTTGCTTGAAACACTGTTTATTCACAATGCTTAAGGAAGAATTGAAAATTTCAGTTTATGGCACCTTCTTTATTGAGTTGAGTTGACGTGGGAATTTAGTAAGCCCTCATGTTCAGAGGAACATGTACCTCAGGCCCATCACATTGTCAACGTATTTTCCTTTTATTTCCTTTGTATGCTGCCTGTCTGTACTCCTGATATGCTTAATGATTAACTGAGTGTCACTCAGTCTTTAACTAATATTTTCTGTGGAGCAATAGAGATTCGAATACCTTAGCAGGTTCATAATTTGTGCCTTTGGTGCGTTAATTCAATATGTGCTTTTCCTGAAACTATTAGAAACAAACTTGGGTACATCCTGTGTCGATGTTTATTTAATTGCAGTTATATGATGGCAGACATATTTGAAGTGACTGGCTCTTCTTTTTAGCTTGTTGGACTTGGATAAACACTGTTGTGGATGTTTAATTTAATGATGAAACTATTCATGAATTCTCTTGATTACCTTCAGGCTCATGTGAGGGGTCACCAAGTTCGTAAGCAATATAAAAAGGTGGTTTGGTCTGTTAGTATTGTGGAAAAAGTGATACTGCGTTGGAGACGGAGACGCTCTGGCTTACGTGGTTTTAGAGTGGAAAAGGCTACTGGAAATTTATTGCATGAAACAGAGAATGATGAATATGAATATTTGCGAATTGGTCGAAAACAGAAATCTGCTGGTGTTGAAAATGCTCTTGCAAGAGTCAAATCCATGGCTCGGCATCCTGAAGCTCGTGATCAATATAGGAGGCTGATTACAAAATTTGAGAAGTTTAAGGTGAATTTTCTATCAATTTACAATAAATGTGAAATGTTTTATTTTACAATGTTTAAAATTATTAGAGAAGTATTTGTACTGTAACATATCACTCCAAAACAACGTCGTTTTAGATCCATTCTCCAAATTTCAACCTTACATATTGAATGGGCATGAAAAAAAAAAAGAGGAAAAGAGAACATGCCAATTTTCATACAATTTGGTTATGTATAAACCTCCCAGCCTAAGTCTAAATATTCATATTAGTTATAATGGTTTACATGGCTTGGTTATTCCAAATACATGATAAAATTGGATGAAATTTGGCACGGGATCTTGCTTTTTCGTGCTCATTCATTCCGTTAGACTGAAATTTGAAAATTGGACATCAAAAAAGTCATTTTGGGCACCAAGCCCAATAATTATTGTTGCTAAATTTATTTTGCCTCTTCGTTCCCTATTCATCCTAACTTGTCTGTTGAAAACAATAATTCCTCTTTAAAAAGGAGGGTCATTTGGCATTGAGCTCATAGTATAAAAAGTTATGGTGGTACAAGTCATTCTCCAGTTCTGAGAAAAGTTGTGCAAGTTGCTTCCGCCTAGTTTTCTTTTAAAAGACTCCTTGTAGGCTAAAACTTCTAATGATTAGCTATAGAAATGTCATTGTTTTGTTATGGAATCTTTAATCAGATAACCAACTGAAACATGTCAGAAATTGCCATAGATGAAACTACTGCTACTGGGCCATCTTTTTTCCATTTTTTAATTTTTTGTATTTTAATTATAGTTTCAGTGAGACCTCTCCTTTCCATTTTCATTTGAGATTGTACTATTTTATTATAATTCATTTTCCAGTGCTCTTTCTATTCAACTGCAGATGGGTGATGGCGGTGCAAGTGCATCTCAGCAAGCTGATGGTACGAAATGTGACACAGCAGTGCAAGATCTACATTCCTTTACTGCAGATTGACCATCCAATTCATCTACTCAGGAATTGCAGCATCTGGGTATTGTCTCGATGGGCCCACCAGTATTTATTGGTGATTGTAAGTAGCTTCTAACATTGTGCGTCTGGAGGTTGCATCATCTTCAAAGAATCATGAAGAAAGAAAAGCTTCCTTTTTTCTTTTTTCTTTTTAAGATTTTTTTTTTTTTTTGGTGGGTGGATGATGGGGGTGTACATGTGCTTTTTTTTTTTTTCTTTTTTCTCCATATAGTTTTAAACAAGCCATCCTTAATAGAAAATAGCCGCGGCTGCTGCTGCGTTTATTGTTCTGATCTGCACATGTTTTACATTTTGGGCAGTGGCATTAGTAATGGCTAATGTTTTGTGCATAGCAAATGCATCTGCAGTGCTTTCTCTTACTCGCTGACACAATTCAAAGTTTTGGGCCACTCTAATCAAGACCACAAGAAGGTTGGGTTTTCTTGGTTTCTTTCATATGTAGTTGAATAGAAGCATGATGGTACACCATGGTTGAATGAGTGTACTTTCATCAGCTTCTCTTGAAGCTTACTAGAAAAGTTGAAGCTAATTCAACATTTGGCATGTAAGGCGGTTAGGGTTTGTAGTCAGTTTCCATCTGCCTGTAACTGCTACGGCTGTTTATTATCGTTATGCTCGTTCAAGCTATTTCTTGTGATTTTAGTGTAGCTGTGGACTATTTGCTTTGGTTTGAGTTCTTTTCCTGTTTTTTCTTTCCACCGGTGATGTTGATCGTTTGATGCAGAGCGGATGCTGTTTTATTTCAGTTGTTTTAGCATCGCCTGCAGTTTCAAATCCACCAATGTTATTTGTTTTAACTGGATTGAGTAATCTGCTCTCCCTTTTTCCGCAACTTGGTTTGATTTTGTTGTAATCTTCAGAATAACAAACAATTTTCAGCCCCAAACAGAAGCCTGCGTATTGATTCATTAAGAAACCATCCTCTTGCATGTATGTAGTTGAAAAAGAAAATAAATATTACAACTTTCAATTTTCTTAAAATTACCGTGTAAACCCTAGATGCTTATCGAACAGGACATGTGGAACTTTGAAAATCGAACATCGAGATATGTGATGCTCATCATTACAATTATAGGAAAATGACTTGGCATCTTGATAATCAAATATTGAGACGTGACAACCTATGCTCGTCATTACGCTAATGGGAAAATGACTTGAGATTTTAACTCCGCAACAAGAAGCAAAGAAGGAAATTTTACTTCACGAGTGCAAAGGCCTTGGTCTGCGCTATTGCTTAGTATTTGAAGCTATTACTGCATAGAAGGAAAAAGAAAAATTAATATTAGTCTAGTAATTTAAAGGCTTCATGCATTGAAGCATAATAATATAAAATATATTATCAATTTAGAAGTAAACGTCCAAAGCTAATAAAAGTAATCTGTTTACGTGCAACCATGCATTCACAAAACGGACGTTTCAAAATATCTAGTTTAGAATGCGGAAATTCATGCACAACAATTCCCAAGCACATACCGTATTTTGGTTCTGAGACACGCAGATCCATTTTTCCTGGTAGGCTACTGCTACCAGACATATATCGAGCAAGTTCGTTGTTCACACTGCAAAGACGCTTTTCCGAAATTGCTAGCCTCTTCGTCATATCAACATCACCCTCGCGCAAGAATTCCTGCCCCTGTCGGATAAGAACTCGTCTGGCAATTGACAAATGAAAAGTTATCATTGTAGAATAAAACATAGACATCGAATCATACCTTCGTCCTTGCTGCCGGTTGAATTTTCTGTTGTGCGTTTTCCATTTTAAAAATTCTTTTTAGCGTGTCATCCAGCTCTGAAACCCTCTTCAATAGGTTGGTCTTATCTTTCTGTAGAAAGGAAGCAACATGTAAAGAACTTATCCAAGTGGAATATCGTATATTATTTGCATAAACAATTCAAGATCAAGTTCCACACCTTCAGCATTTCATTCTGTACAGAAAGCAACTGATCTCGCTCTTCAAGTTGTTGAATCGTCATTTGGGCAGTGAGGGCAATGGCATCCTTGTTATGTATCTCCAGAATGCAACTACAGAACAAGGAATAGATATGGTTTATCAGTTCATGCTTAATTTGTCACAAAATAATTTACTTGGTCAAGCACAAGAAATAGGTTGATCACAGAATGCTTCAAGAAAAGATTGTTATAACCTGATCAGAAGATTCTTAAGCCACATCTTTTGTTGGATTGTGTAAGACTTTTGGGTTATGTGTTTTTATTTATTTTGAGCTTTGTATTTTGGGCCCATTAGGGTTTTGTATTTTGGGCCTTTATGTGTGAGCTTCCATTATGTTGCCTTGCTCAAAGGCTTAGGGTTTCCTGATAACCCTAGTATCGAGTATTATAAATAGATAGTCTTGGTGCTTGTATTAGGGCATCTAACTTTTCTCCCTAAAATTCTCTCCTCTCTTTCACTACACCTTTGAATCATTCGAACAACCAAGTCGTTAGATCATTGATGATAATCTAATGCTACATATAGATGCTAGATACCATTCATCAAAGTTTATTTCATGTGTACGAGAGTGGACATGGATAAATAATTTTCAAACTTGTAATGATCGTTCAAGCTTATGTTTGATGATAATTGATTTTGGAACCAATATAAGTTCAAATGTTGAACCAGAATTAACATATCCTCACAATTCCTAACTGTAGCTAAAGCCTAAAATGGCATGTGAGTTTGTAAAAGTAAAGGTATGTCTAAACACAATAAACCTCTTGAAGTTGAACCGCATGTGATAATTGCTAGTTCTAAAGCTAAATTACATGCATTACTGTTAGTTTTCGTGTCAGTTTATGTTTAGAATTTTTAAGTATTCTTATCACATAATTGGTAATTAGCTACATTTTAAGGCAATAAGAATGATTACTAGAATCACGAGTGAGAAACTATTTTAAAAACTCAGTTTCAGTGGTGAGGGAGAAAAGAATTCACCTCTCTTTCTGCTCTTTTAAATCGTAAACTTGCCTCATCAGCTTCTGAATCTCCCGCTCCTATATTCCCAAAATACATTAAAACTTCATCTGGCGCAAATAGAAGTCATTTAAAAAAAAGCAACTACCTATACAACCTTTGCAAGGGACTCTTCTGTTTGCTGCTGCGCTGCCTCCAAAACTTTCTGGACCTCGAGTTGGTCTATCAAGTTCTAGAATGCATATGTGTGAGAAATGCAATTTTGAGCATAAGCACTTTCAGATAAATGGCATAAAACTTACTGCATAGTTCGTCACGTCCAATTTGACCCCAAGTAAATCCCGAATGACATCATGTGTCATGCTTTCTGCTGCAGCAAGCCTAGTATTTAGCATGCATACCTGATGAAACATGTAACAGTTTCAGCACATTGTAAAATGTACTCATGCATGGCAATGTGCAGATGAGAGAATGGTGCTGTGTCCAAACGAGAGAATGAATCAATGGGAAGAGACAGATTATTAAAGCAATATTACCTCATATTCAGAAAGAAAATTAATGACCAAGTATCATAGAAAGTTTGAAAACGTGTTCAAACAAACTGAGAATATGAGCAATAGTTTCAACAAGAGTCTTTCTGGAATTAGATGGCTGGATCTATTGCAGGGCAACCTTGTGAAAGTTTTAGAACGCTTGAAAAATTAAACAAAGTCCTCATTGATGCTAATTCAAATTATGGTATTTGGCAGTGCATCCTCCAAACTTGGGCAATTATGCAAGTACTAGTTTACCTCTTTCTGCCGGCTAGCTACTAATGACTCCAAGTCTTCTATGCGGAGCCTCGCCATTGACAACTCCTGATCCTTCTCCAAGTTCATCTGCTGAACCATACCTACTAGGCATCTGAACGGTGAATTGGAACCCCTTGTCCTTGTTGTGTTCCTTTCAATTTTGCCCAGTGTTGACGGTGCTGTTAAAGTTGTTGATGCGTCTGCTTTTATTTCACGAAACATGGCCTCCAAGGTCTTGTACTAATTAAAGGACATAGTACATGCAAAGAAAAAATAATAATAATAATAACGTTATCCAATCAAACTGTGATTCTTGTCCAGATTCTGATTTAGCCTGCCGATTTTTCCTTTTTCCCAAACAGGAAGCAAAGCAAAAGGACTTGCATCATATCGACTATATTGGTACTGGCAATTTGCAAAGATTTTCTATCCCGCAAAGTAGGTCAGATATTTTGGAAGGTAATTGGCCCAAGATGTCTCACAGGGAAAGACTCGGAATGACAGGTCCTGAAATTTACTGGAGGATCTGTAATCAAAGCAACGATCTCTATCAACAGAGGTACCCCCCCCCCCCCTCTCTCTCTCTCTCTCCAAGCCAAGTGGGTCATGCACAGCTTGCTACCCATGTACTCTTTATATACAAGTTACACACACAGCCTGAGCATTTGATTTGTACCTTTTGGTGGTATTGCGAGGCCTGGGCTTCAGCATGCAACACGAGTTCTGAGATATAATCTTTGCATTGTTTCAACTACAGAACATGGATAGCATTATGTCAAAAGTTAGATTGTGAAAAATAATATATGAAAATGTTTAACAGACAAACCCACGTATGTCTCAATTCATCGTTTTACCTCTTTAGCATGTTCTGCCCTTTCATTTTGAAGAACTTTTATCTGATTCTTTGCCGCATCTAGTTCCAGAAACCTGTTACGCAGTTTCCTGAGTTAGAAACATCCCTTTAAACTGAAGACTTGCAATTATTGGAAAGGAAATTATGAAGAATCGAAATCCTAGCTTCAGTATCTGGCCTTTGCTTTGAGCGCGAGGCTTCCTGAGATCAAATGAGCTATTGCAACCACTATACAGTTCAAAAATAGCAGCATTCTTACCTGGTTACATGATGCTTTTGTCCACCATTTGAATTCACTGAATCCAT
This sequence comes from Santalum album, assembly GCA_034195605.1. NCBI lineage: Eukaryota > Viridiplantae > Streptophyta > Magnoliopsida > Santalales > Santalaceae > Santalum > Santalum album. The sequence goes on from CM067264.1 coordinate 4,062,588, forward strand.
AGTTTCAGTGAAGTTTTCAACAGACGACAATCTATGTCTGAGAGCTTGGGCCTCCAGTTCTATCTTCTCTCTGGCCAGCTGGTGAGTTTTTACCTCTTCAACCATTTCGGAAACCTAAGAGAGGATATATGTTCTTTCAGTTGTTTACAAGATAAGTATCAGTCATTGAAACGAGATACAGCCAAAAGCAGGTGAAATTCATATTGATAAAAGAACACAGAACTCGTCCTATTCCATTCAAAACGTTCAGTTTTATGTAATTACATTGAATATCACACTGCCTATCAATTAAACTCACCAGCGATCTGCACACTTTACCTGAATTTTGTGAAGAAACTAACCTTTTTCTCAAGTACATTTATAGTAAATTCAAGCTCCTCAATAGAACGTTCTAAAATCTTAACCTCCTCTTCCTTCTGTTCAGCAAATAATTTGCTCCCCTCCGACTCCTAGAAGCATCATCCAAATGTTTAACATGTAAAAAAAATATGAATAGCACGCAATAAGATTCTTGGGATCAAAAGAACATCATAAGTATACCTGGCGAGCTGCAACAACAAGCGCTTCATTTTCATCAGCTAAAGCATAGGCTATTTCAAGTTTATCCTTCAGGGTGCCAATTTCTTCAAGAAGCCGATTTCTTTCACTAGCAATTCTTCTGAAATCATTCTTGGTGTCTTCAACTGAAGAAAGGAAACTACTCTCAACTGAAGAATTCAAGCAAAAAAGCTCTTTTTCCAAGCCTTTCACAATCTCCTTTTGTTCATCCAATTGTTCTTCAGCTTCTGACTTTTTGAGATTCATCTCTTTTAAAACCACTCTCAACTCAGCATTTTGGCTTGTCAAGGAATCTATGATCCCCTGAGCCTGCTGAAGATCAAAACTAGATTTAAACAGAGAAATTTCACTATCAGCCAGATGAACTTTAAAATTTTCATGCTGAAGAAGTATATCATCAAGCTGACTTGATTTGTTCTCTAGCTCAAGCTGAACTTGACTCAAACTCTTCATTAGATTTTCAGCTTCATCTTTGATGTCCTTTGTGTTAGAAACTGATTCTTGCAATAGACGAAAATCAAAAAGCAAACCCTTCAACAGGAAATCTTTTCGTTCCAATTCTTTCTGAAGGGACAGATTTTCATACATAAGAATATCTTCTCTGTTTCCCAGTTCTGTGACTATTGCACTTTGTTTTCCTTTCTCTATGCTTTGTGCAGTATTAACGTTGAAAGCATCATCAATGGACAAGAAAATTTCTTGACCATCATTCCTTATGGAATGGCATTCCTGATGTCTGCGCTGGAGCAATTCAAGATCCTTATTGAGGGTATGTCTTTTGTAGAAAAGTTCTGCTGCATGGCACTGGTTAAGGACAAACAAAGCAAAGCTTTTCTCCATAATATTTGCACAGATGTCTTCCAATGATGATCTTGAACTGCAAATGCTGTACAGTACATCCAATCCTGTTGATAAACTATCAGAACAGATTGCCCTGAATTTTTCCTCCACGTCTTTTTGCATTTGTACAAAGGAGTCCTCAAGAAAAGACATTGAGCTTGTCACCTCTTCTACGGTATAGTGAAATTGATCCAGCAATACTGCATTCTCCTCTTCTTTCATGTGTATTGTGAACTTCAACTGTTCAAATTCTTCAATCAAGCCTACTTTCTCTAAAATCAATTTCTCACCTGCTTGCTTCCACATAGCACTCAATGATTCTTCTTTTTCATTTGCTTTTAATAATGCATTTAACATAAGGTCAGCTTCTTTCATGGTTGCAGCAGCCTCTTCAAATTTGTTGAGCAGGCTATCTACCTGGCTAATTTCCTTAGCAGGTTTCTCTACTTCAGTAATCCAATCCTCCTTGCCCTTGAGTTCAGTCTCCAGCATTTCTATCATATCTATTTTTTCACTCAACGATGTGTGTGTCTGCATTGCTTCTTGGGTGTTCTCATTTTTCAGCTGTGGAAGTTCAGTCAAGGCCATTGTTGCTCCTTTCAGGGAACTTAACTTGAATTCCATTTGCAGGACCATCTTTTTTGCATCTTCCAAGCTTTTTTGAAGTAGTAGAATAGTCACATCCTTCTCAACGCAAGCTTTGGCAGCCCTTTCAACACATTCACCAACCAAAACATTTGCTTGAGGAAATGAGCAAGCAATACTTTCTATCTGACCAGAAGCTTCTCTGAGGGATTTGGAACCACTAAGAAGAAAACTTGTCAGCTCCAAGGTTGCCCTTTCCCAGTCCAAGCACATTGTCCTTACTTCATCATCTTTACCTGTTATGGTGTTTCTTAAAGTCATATTCTCTTCAGCCATGCAATGTAGTTTTTCATGAAATTCGAGCTTAAGTGCAACAACCTCTTCCTGCAAATGAAGGATTGTTTTAGCAGTCTCCAGCTCAACCTGCTCACATATTAAGTCAACCTGCTTCTGGCGAGATGATTGTGCTTCCTGATCCTCTTGATATTGGTTATTTAACGACCTGGCTTCCTCGAGGTCCTTAGTTGTTTTGTCCAACCTTGTCTGTAAATTCATTACTGGACAGGTCCCCACTGTTCCCTTTCTTCATATTCTTGTTCACTTTTTCAAAATTACCAATTTTCAGAGGATGACTTTCACAATTAGGGTATAGGATGTTTTCCTATCATGGCAGTGTTGCTTAAGCTTTCCCTTAATCGATAATTCTCCTCCTGCGTAGAGCGCAGCTCAGTAGTCAGCCGGATAAGCTCAGACTGCGTCGCCTCGATCAATAATTTGGCATTTATAAGCTCTTTCTGAGAGTCACTTAGCTGTAGACCTAACAACTCATGCACTTTCTGGTCATATTTATTTTTTAGGTTCTCATAATCTGTCTCGTCCCCGAAGCCACTTCCAGTCAATATGGCCACATCCTGTGAAAAAGGTAGGCCATATGAAATGAAAATTTTTCAACTAATAACTCCGATACTCTCATTTTCATTTCCATGGGATCTTTTGCTTGTTTTTGTTAGGATATATTTCATCGAATAACATAATTAAGATGGAACAAATGCAATTGTTTTCATGAATTATAAGAATGGGTTTTGCTTCAATAAGAGAAATTATAAGAACAACCCAGTGTTATTAAAAGGTACTCTAATGCTCGGGCAAGGCGAGGCAAGGGCAAGTACTCCTGAGGTCCAAATCCGAGGTGCCTTCATCTAAGTGCTGCCTAGGCAAGCGCTTGGACCAGGCACTAAGGTGAGCACCTCACTGAGTATTCCTTAGAAATTTGGAGATGGAGAACCAAAAACGTAAAAAATATAAATTCAAACTAGAGGAAGTCAAAAAGTCATCGTGGCAGTGACCTAAAAAACTGCAATACTTTAAATATCTCCTTTATTTATTATTCTCTCTCCTTACCTATCTTCTACGAAATCATCTCTCCCTTTACTATTTTATTCTCTTTCCTTTTCCTTCTCTCCGTCCTCTCTCTTCACTCTTAAATATCTCATTAATTCGCCTCTCCATCCTATGCAGCACAAACAAATATTATTAGAGTTTTTTTATTAATTGGTGCCTAATGTCAGTCGGTTGAGCGCCTAGTGCCTTTAATAAGACTGGAATAACCCAAAAGATTGGTTTTTGTTTGACGCTGAAAAATTCATTTCCATTTAAATTCCAGAACGAACACCAAGATAACAAATAAAAGAGACTTGTAAATTGCTCATGATTTCCTTTACAAACATTACTAGGTTGAGACTGAGGTAACAATATAATAATCCAGCTTCAGTTAATATATGTGTTAATTTAGCTGAAATTGTATAGAAAATCTTAACATATATGTATTAGCACATACTTTTGATGGTAATCTAATCATAGAATAGGAGCAAATAACTTTTTTCCATGTAGATCTGTAGGATTACCTTCTTCTGAACAATATCAACCAAAGTTTCTTCTGCTGAAGTATCATATTCTTTGTGTGAAGCACCCAATTTGGGTTCTTCAAAGCATTGCAAGCAATTTGACAAAGATGAGAGGTTGCGATGCATCATCAGAAAGGATAATTGGCCCTGTTTTAGTTTGATTAGTGTCTCTGTCTCACAAGTTCATAGATCCCCAGAATCAATCATTTTCAATATCTCTCTTATACCTTTAATTGTTGAATTTGTGTCTGCAATGCTACTACATCACCTGAAGCATCTTCATTCACTTTAGCCTATAAAACAAGGAGAGAAAATGTAAATGTACTATTTTTTGTCTGGTACCATATATTTATACGAGTTCAAGGAAGGTACATTGTTCTGTATAAGCTTCGCACGCTGTGCAAACTTCAGAGTGCTTAGTGTTTCATTTGCAGAGCTGCAAGGAAACAAAGAACAATAGTTAAATAAATTGCACAATAAACAAACCAACTTGAATTCTACCGAATAAAATTATTGCTACAGACCAAATAGATGGGCTAATATTTGCTATAATTGTTGTCTTCGAGTTTCCACCCAACGAGTCCTGAATGAGACAGAGAACATAAGGGACCACCATAGAAGATAAAGGACATAATCAAGAAGAATTACATCATCTTGTTTACATTAACCTGAAGGAGAAACGTAAGCCTGGAATCCCTGTATGGAACATGTCTGTGTTTCCCATGGGCTAAATCCACCAGAGACATAATCACTAAACTGAGGGCAAGGGATATTGTTTCAAAAATCGAAGCAATGAATTATCAGAAACTACTGCAGTAGCATAAAGATAGCTGCGACACTAGTTTAGTCTGATTGAAAGGCTCCATCATTGTCCTCCAACATTTGTTAAGATTATTTTCAATTAAATCACACGATGCCAATGAAGGAAACACATTTCTTTTGGGCTCAACAGTTAACATACAACAAAATCTGAGAAAATTGCAGTACGTGTAAAGAAGCCTGATAAAATAAAGAGACTCATGTTGTTACCTGAGAGTTGACAAAGATTTGTTTATGTTGGCGGCCTCTTTCAAGCGATCACCTTCTGCACCAGAGCTCTTCTGCCTGAATAGATCAACAATATTAGCTCGTTTCAGAAAATAAATAGGCATGCAATGGATGGTTATATTAGTCACACTACCTCTCAGATCCAGCTAAGTCCACTAAATTTAACCTCCCAAATCTGAAGTGGGTCGTGGAATCTTTCTCCCACTGACTTTCAATTATGCAAGTGAAAACACTGTGAGATCGGCTGCTCTCACTGTTCATATTGGTTGCTGCCATTTTTCTCCTTACAGCACCCTGTTTAAATATTTACTTAAACCAGTCACAATCAATCTATAATGCGCAATAATTTGGTACTAAGCACAAGAGTTTACCACCTAGTCCCACCTGCAACAGAAGCTGTACAACATCATTAACAGTTGTCACATTGTACTCAGTGAGGCTTTCGACATATACTCCTTTATTCAAATCTTCTCTGAGCTAATAAGGGATAAACAGAAGTTTACAACCACGGAACAGAAAAGCACACAGAACCACAATAAACCAAAGTGAATTACTTGCAAATTAGTTGATGAAGGCTCCAGTAGATCAGTTATCTGCTCATTGTATATCTCTAGAAAGGAACATTTGCAACTGAACTTCAATTTTTCATCCTTTCGTTTCTCTTCTTCCTGCACAAATAACAATTTGCAGCAAAGACATGGCAGAAAACCAATTGAATAATAATGCAATTTGCTGAAAATACTGAGCATCTTACAGCCCTAATCCTCGCAAACAAATACTCAAAGATGCGCGGGGTTATCCCACAGTTTTCATCGACTTTGCCATCCATATCTTGTATATCTCCCATCATAGTATATGTTTTGCCGCCGCCAGTCTGGAGAAAGGAAGGCCTGGAGTAATCTCTCACCGTCGACTAAAATTTAAGAAACAAAATTTTCAGCATGAGATACCTGGCCATATGCAAACATGCAGCTATTATAGCCAGACATGCAGTTTTCCACTATGGGTAGTCCAGCAACCCTGAAGAGTTTTCCCTGCAATAAACACCAACAAGATGCCATTAACTGTAGGTATTTATTGTCCAGACCAAAAATACAACCAAAACATTGTAAAGTGTATGTAATTCCAGCTGAGTTTGTAGGCATTGATTTATGTTGCACCTGAGATGTTGTCTCGCATGCAATGTTATCAAACATAAACCTGGTCTCAGGATGCCCAAGCCACACTACAGTCTGTGCACCCTCCTGTCTCAAACATCGGTTAAACCCTTGCAAAGCCTTCTCTGATGATTTTAAAGGTCTGATCCGTATCAATACCTGAACCCAAAATTCACACATCACAAGAAACTGAGAAGCACTCACGCAGCAGACACACAAAACCAAAAACATGAAAAATAAAACAAGTATCACTCGAGTAGTAGAAATTAAACCTGCACATTATGATCCATCCAAAATGAAGGATCTTCCACGAGCTCAAAATGAGGAACCTCGAGGGAAGGCTCAGGCATAGCACTTGAAATCCCTGTAGAAACCCGAAAGCAACTATCTCCTCTAGCTCCAGTGAACCGGAGCGGTCTAGGCACAGTCGAAGCGCCCACAGCTCCAATGTTAGAAGCCTTTGACGAACTCTTCCCAGGTGTTGTGTGTTCCGAACTAGCTTCCACTTGAGCTGTCGCTCTGCCAGAAGAAACCCTAGGAGTTCCATAATTGCAATTCACATTTCCAATTCGCTTGCTCAACAACAAATTATCGGAAGCTTCGATTCCTCCGCCGGATGATCTACCCGCTCGGGGTGGTTGAAGCTTGTGGGCGGAATCAGATAGAGATTTTTGAGATTCCGTCTGGCATTGAGACGGATCTGGAATGGTGTTCAAAGGCGTTCTTGGTGGAGGGAAATAGGGAGAGCTTGCAGAATATCTGAAGCCATTCTCATCTGTCTCATGACGCGTGCTCTTCAGACCAGCGATTAACTGAAGAGGAGGAGAAGAAGAAGAAGAAGAAGAAGGCTCTTTGGACATGTTGAAGGTGGCGATTTGAGTAACCAACAAGCGTGAGTTTTAAAAGAAGCTGAAGCTCTCCCTCAGATGAAGCAATAAGAATCAGATGGATTGGGTTTGGATAACCCCCAACCCCCGCCCGCCTATTTTCAAATTGAACCATGGGCCTGTGCCTGGCCAACCAATTGCAATAATAGAATACCCGTGTTTCAAACATTAAATTGGTTCATTAATTAAACAAGTTGAACCCCTGAGACGTGGCTAATCCGTTTTACTGGATTGTGGGGTCGACCGTTGCCTATTTAAATGAAGTACAGCTGCTCCCCACTCGGTGATGGCACGATAAGGAGTCGCGTTTGACCAGAGATGAGTAAAGTTCAAATCTCATTATTTGTAAATTTATTTTGTTGAGTGGTTATTTGAGATGTGTGGTTGAGTAAAACCTAAATAACCATATACTCTGATCGAGGAATTAGTTGATGCCTAGATTGGCTTAGCAAAGCCAAAAGAAAAAAATAAAACTGATGAAACAAAATTTCAATCAATAACCTACCAACTTGTGCAACCCACCCATAAAATGATCTTGACTATACTTTTGACCCACCCAAAGCCTACCCAAATTCTCTCATTTCTAGTTAGGATTTTTGTGTTTAGTTTATTGAATTTACAATTCAAGTTTTTTGTAAATAGTAATTGACTGTGTGAAAGTATTAAATAAAAATGGCCCGCCAACTCAACCCGCCTGCACTCACCATTGACTCGCCCCCGCGTTAACTTGTAGCCCAAGTTTGGCTTCGCAGTCCAATTACAACCTCAGGATGGAATTAACTATTTGTCCTTGAAAGCAAATGGACATCTGTGTTGTTTGGCAAATTAGAAAATTAAGTTACTGTAAAAAAAAAAAAAAAAAATCAACGCCAAAAACTTAAGCTTCTGTATCTTAACCAATGAATAAAAGTAATAAGGCACTTGCCGCATCTACAATTTTACGCACATGAGAGGTACTTAGATGGTGAATAATGTTTCTTACCCTTTTAGGGCATCAAAAAATCATTTAATTATGATCATTACTATTTATCAATAAATAGATACCCACCACCGAACAAATTTTAAACCTGTAAACTCTCTGTTTATATTGAGAACTTGGAAACATTATTATTATTATAACGGCCCGGCAGGCCTCGCTGAATTGCTGTCGTCAATATTGTTTCAATCGGGGCAATGGGAACAATAATCATGTAGGGAATATAGTTATTGAAATACAAAAAATAAAATAAAAAGAGGGGCCGTGAACGGATGGAATTTAAATTCAAACACTTTCAATGGGACCAACGGAACCTAAAAAAGAAAGCACCACCAGGAATTCGAAACAGAGACAAAATTGAAGGGTACGATAGTGGAGCAATTAAAAGAGAAAGTATAACGAATCCAATTGACGTGCTTCACTAATTTAAACGTGCATAGGAGGCATTGGCATCGGCATCATCTAATAAGCATGTAAAGTATTGCTCCTAAAGCCAACACAGATGCTCGGAGTGGAGCATGACTCTCTCCCCCATTAGATGAAAAATCGCCTGCACACGAAGAAACAAAAAAGAGAAGTAAAGGTCAACATGGATTAATGACACTCGAACAGCACATCAATTAACATCCACAGTCCAAATTTGTTTATCTTACCACCAGAACCACAAGTGGTCGTAGAGTTGAGTGTGGGGGAGCAAATACAGAGCGCTCCTCCGGTCTCCGCATCGAACCCGCAGGTCCCGCTTGATTTCGCGCACAACTCACACCCGGAGTCCGGCAAATCGTAGGACAGCTTGATCCCGAACGACCAGTCGGCCGGCGCAATACCCCTCACCTTATCCGCCCCGTACACGAAAACGTAATGCGTGCAATCTAAAATCTCCATGGTCATGTACTTGAGCGTATCGTAGCGCGTGAAACAACACCCAGGAGAAGCAGAAGAAGAAGAAGAAGAAGGAGGGCTAGTAGTTGTTGTAGTAGAAACATTTCCAGTACTAAAATTTGCATAGCTATTAATAGAACTAGTGGGGGCGCCGCCGCGCAACGACTGGAAGGAGGGGCAATTGTAGAGTTCATCGCAGGGGTGGCCCGATAAGGAGTTGGTGCAGACGCGGCTGAGGCGATGGAGGACGGGGGAGTCGGAGGAGCAGTTGAGGAGAGCGAAGAAGGTGTCCGGAGACGGCACTATCGTCATGTACTGCGCATCGGAAAGAATGAACTCGCGACTGGGCCGCGGAATGATGTTATTGCCGCCGCCGCCGCCGCCACTACAAGTGGACATGAGGGGGTCGTAGACTAGCACGGTGTGTTCACTGTAGTCGATGGATCGGACGACGTAGCTGCCCGAAGGAGTTTGGAAGAACAATTGGGCGGAAGAAGTGCCGGTGTTGAGGGTAGCGATGGTGTTGGTGCAGTTGAGCATGTTGCGGTACTGGCGCGCGCCGCAACCGTCGCGCAGGCCGAAAGGGTAATGGATGGGGATGGTGCCGCAGGAGTCGGGGCAGAGGGAATCTGCGGCCGCCGCGAGAAGAGGGAGGAGCGGTAGTAGTTGTAGCACAGAAGCTAATGTCGCGATTCGGAGGAGCAATCGAACGGTGAAGGGCATACTGATGATGTTGCAGAGGAGAGAGATGGAAGCGGACTGGAGGGGAGTGGAGTGGATGCTTTCTTGTTTCTCTCTAGTCTTGCTCCACCTAGTTTTGGTTGATGAACCGGCAATATTTGCTTCCAAATTTGAAAAAGGGACAGGACTTTGGAGCCGTTTGATCATTTACTGTTTGTTTTGGGCAGCGTGCCCACGCGGTTTTGTGGCATGCTTTTTGACCGTTAGCATTGGGCTCCACGAGTTGAAAAGAGTGTCAGCCAAGTAGCTGTTACCCACGCCAACGAAAATGTTCCCACTTAATTTTCGCATTACATTACGAAAATTCCGTAGTTGGATCATTGAATTTTTTAAAAAAATAAAAAAATTACAAATTTAAAGAATTTTGACCATTTTTTTTTATTTCTAATTTTTCTAACTTAATTTTTTTTAAAAAAAGTTCATAATCGAAAAAATTTATTTATACATCCTATAAAATAAAGTAATCACATGATCAAATTTATATAATTCTTTTTAAAAAATATTTCAATCAAATATTAATATAAGACCAGACAAATTATATCACATGATCACTTAATATATACCCATTTATAATCCTTCTCATCTTGATATTCAAACTGTTAAAGACTTTTCCAAATCTTAGTATCAGGACTTTTGGAAAGATTCAATTAAATCCTTCGTCAAGCTTTAAATAAAAAATCCGTCGACGCATGTTGATATGGCACGCCAGCGTTCCCTAATGAGAGCCTCTCTTCCGGTTCCAAGAGGAATAATCATACAAAAATGAAAAGCAAGAGACTTTGCGGAAGGTAACCAACCAAAAAATAAATAAAAAGAAAAAAAAAGGGTTATATAACCTCAAATAATCAGATATATCACAACCTCAAGTGCATCTCGCATGGTCTCCATGTCTTGCTTCCATACAAAGTCTTAAATGCCTGAAATAAACTATTACAAAATTAGAAGTAAGAAAGGCTCATATAAAATGATGAAATAGATGCATTACACGCTGAATCAGGTGGTGTCTCCCTCTGTTGGCAGATACAGGCTGTGCTGGCGTGCGCCTCTCGTAGCCAAGATTTCAGTGCTTGGAGTAACTGATGAAATCTAGTAAGAAGATGGACCATTTGTTGGAAAATCGTACGATTTGCCACTAACAAGGCATATGATCACGCATTAACAAGTAACTGAAGTAATTACTGACAATGAGAAACAACATGGCAAGCGAATCCCCTAATGAAGGGCTAATTACCCACATGATGTTCCACTTCCTGAAAAAAGAAAGGACACTATTTTCGAGGAGGACCTTGTTATTATCGAACTCTCCCCTATCTAATGTACATTGCAAAATCAAAGCAAAAAATGGGTAATGGAACAGTATAAGACCAGTCAAAACATATAGATTCGAAATTCACAATGAAAAGAAAGATCATATCATACCTCCACAACATGTTTGCAAGGTGTGTGACTCAATTTCTCGCCTGACTTCCCCCTCTTAAGGGTTGATGAAGATGCTCGTGGCTCGCAACACAAATCCCCAGATTCGTAGCATTTTTGCGTGAGTGATCATAACCCCTCTTCCTCCGATTCATAGCATTCCCAAAACCCAAATGAGGTTGGAGTTCCTGCACGGGTGCATGGATTTACCAGCCCGCATCCAGGCGCTGATAAAAATTAAAAAAAAATTAAAAGAGTTACTGACTTAGTAGGAACTTTTTCCACGGTCCAAATTTGCTTTATGCAGGTGTTGGTCAGATAGCAAGCAACACTAGACGAATTCTGTGAGCTGTTTGCGTGAACGTGTAGTACTACCCCCTTAATGATATATGTATAGATGATGACAAAACGCTACGACCCAGTCCAAGATCCATCATTCAAGATCTCCCATGACTAACTCCTTTTGACAAGACCATGAGGAAGTCACCTTGGTAGTAGTACTCCAGATCTACAGACTTTAGCTACTCGCGGATCTCTTCCACCTTTACAAAAAGAAAAAGAAAAATCCAGGGTGCTTAATACATACCGGAAAGCGCGAAACCTTTTGGATAACGGGATTAGGATCACTGCACGCAAAAATGATGTTAATCATTAGGCATGAGTTGTGAAGCCGCGAGCATCAGAGCCAACCCTTTGGAAGATATATGCCTCCTCTCTCTCTCTCTCTCTCTCTCTCTTCCTCCGTTGCCCAGAATGGCATAGGCGTACAGTCTTCTTAGGGTTTTGTGAGGAAACCCTAACCCAAATCGAGGAAAATGTCAAACCTTACCTCACCAACTCCTCGATGCAAATGATCGGGTCGGGTGGGTCGCTCCACCAGGGATTCCCTTCCCCGGTGTTCGCGGAGTCGGCCCAAGACTAATTTGGGCCTTCAGGGAAACTGATCCTCTCCTGTCTCCCTTCTGGCCGGTAAATGACACTTTAAATCCCTGAAGTTTCATTATTTTTTATCATTAAACCTCGATCTTTTTTTCCTATTAAATCGAACCTTAAATTTTCACTTTCTGTATTGAATCGAACTCCGCCGTTAGCCCCTATCTCCCCTTCTGGTCCGGCAAATGACACTTTAAACCCTAAAGTTTCATTATTTTTTATCATTAAACCTCGATCTTTTTTTCCTATTAAATTCGAACCTTAAATTTTCACTTCTGTATTGAATCGAACTCCGCCGTTAGCCCCGTCCAAATTGATGGATGGAAAAGGGTCATGTACCCCTCACATAACCCTTTTTAGAGGGTAAAGTGCGAAAATCACTAACCAAATTCATCTAAATTACAACTTACCCTTTTTTGATTTAAAATGGCCACATGTCATTCTTTGATTGACCTTTTTTTTTTTTTCTTTTTCCTCCTTTCTTTCTTTCATCCTCAGTAGTCATTGCCCCTCCCATCTCCTCCACTTCTCCCTGACACGGCCCCCTCCAGAGCTATATTCAAAGCCACCACCGCCACTGCTACCATGCCCACCACCGCCACTGCTACCATGCCCACCACCACCAAATCCAGTGCCCCTCTCAAATTCTCCCTTTCCCTTATGTGTATGCTAACTCGTGCCATATCGAGCTTGAAAGTCGTGTTCCCAAATTGATGCAGCATAATCCGCGATGCCTCGACATGTAGGAGCTCAAGCTACAAAATTTTCTCCAGCTCCTCGATTGCCGATTGCTACCAGACTTGGCCAATTTCACTTTGTCTTATAACTTCTTCTGTGAGGAGGAAGGGATTTGCCAGAACTCGACATCAATAGGCACCGCGTTCGATGTTCGATGAAATTGTTTGCTGGAGAAGCCATTTCAGAGGAGCAAGAAGGACTGCGAAGCTTTTGAGGTTCCGATCAAGTGCTTTAAGTATGATTGTCATAGAAATGCTGGTGGCCATGGTGTCAATAGTTTAATGCCAACTGCTGCAACCATGGCTTCAGCTCCTGGCCATTTTTGGATTGGCAGCAGTACAGTGGAAGATCCTTGGGCACTTCAGAACTAAAATAAAGGTCATTTTTGTTACATATGATGATCTTTGTATATTAAGTTTGTATACGTATAGCTTGTGAAGGTTTTGCATAATTTATGAACCAAAAGAAAAGGAAACGGAAATGATTGTAAAGTTATAAATTGATAAAAAAAAAAAAGAAAAAATCTATTATACACTCTCTCTCCCCTCAATCATGGAGACATCCACTCTCCCACCCACCCCACTGAAAGCTCTGCCCCACCACCACTATACCTTTGATCCCTTCACCCTCTTCTTCTCCATCCCCTGTTTGCCCCTCCCCTCCCCCTCCTCCTCCTCTCGCTAGAATCCTAGATCCTCATATCGATCTCACTTCCACTGTGATCCACTGCTGTAGCAAAGACAGTTGTGGCAGGCGAGTGCCCCGTGTGTCTCTCTTTGTTCCGCCAACGGCAACAAGCTCCCGCTAATCTCCCCCTCCTCTTCTTCTTTTCTTCTTCTCTTCTGCTGCTATGGCTGTGGACCAAATTAGGGCTTCTAGTGCATAATGGAATGCTGATGGAAAGGTGGGGCATGTAATTTGATAATTTTACCCTCAAAAAATGGTCACGTGAGAGGCACGTGACCATTTTCCATCCACCAATTTGGATGGGGCTGACGGCAGGGTTCGATTGAACACAAAAGTGAAAATCCAAGGTTCGATCTAATAGGGAAAAAAGATCGAGGTTCAATGTCAAAAAATCGTGAAACTTCAGGGATTTAAAGTGTCATTTACCCCCCTTCTGGTCTATGATACATTTTATGCTATTTTCTCATTCAATGCATTTTTAAAAAATTTAACTATGAGAACAATATTCTAAAATACATATATGTATCAATTTTGAAGTGATTTAAAAATAAAAAACCTATTCATCCATATTAAGAAAAAAATTAGGATTTTATGTACTCAAGATGAATAGGATTTACATTTTAAATCAATTAAAAATTGATAAGCATGTGTACTTTTGTAGGTTATTTTCATCTGTAAGATTCAAATTTTTTAAAAATACATTGAATAAAAAATGATGCAAACTACACCATAAACTGGAGAGAGGAGTCGGAGGGGATCCAGATCCACCTAGAAAGGAAAAACAATAGGATTAACCACCCATCCTATTAATATTTTTTTTTATTTTCAGAAAATTGGATTGAAATATTGTTGGACCCATTACACTCATTCAAGTAATTAAATTTTAACTTTCAGGTGATTTGAGTTTTTAAAAAATTAGAAGACGAAGAAGAAGAAGAATTTCAATTTATCATGCTCTATTTTCCCCCCTGTTAATGCAAAATAAAAAATTTGTCAATTCATCAAAATGTGATTAAATATAAAATGAAAATTTGAGATGAATAAGCTCCAACTACTGTTTGATGAATAAAATTTAAAATTTTCCACAATGGTCTTCAATACTCTGGTGTGAGAAAGTAGACAGCTGCTTTGGAATTTACTGGAAAAGGAAATGGATGACATTGTTATAACTAAAGCTGTCATTTCATTCTCGAACTATTTAGTTTCCTTTCTAATAAAAAAATAATAATGATCGAAAGAACTCCAATTCGATCTCTATCTTAAACTTGTGGGTCTATAATACATTTTTCTTATGATCTATGGTTTGATGGGTGTAGATTACATTCATCCTTAATTATGGATGTTAGGTTCTGATAGCCGAAATTAAGCGTGCCATCGGTTTAAATTTGCTAATAATTTCATTATCAAAGAATTTATGATGGATCATATTTTCTCAAATGAAAAGATGAATTTATCTCCTTTTATTTTCAAAAATTACACGTACGTTATCGAGCCTGCATTAGATCATTAATACATGCTTAATATCATTTGGTAATGGCTAACCCCTTATCTATAAGTTAAAAGGAACCAAAATATGAACACTATAATTTTTACTTTTGTAAATATCAAATAGTATGATTATTTATAGGAGCCTAAATTAGTTGAGTACTCTTTTAATTTGTATGATTATGTGCTAAAAATATGCTACGATTTTAAGATGGCTATATTCAGTAGGTGTCCAGTAGAGGAGCCTCTTCCCTGATCCTGAAGAGCTCAACTTTGCGTTTGTCTAATTTTACTTAAAATTATTATGTATTGGTGCTAAACTTGATTTGGCATTTTACACACGATATTTTATTTAAATAAAATATAAGAAACGGTATAGTTTGCACATGTATAAAAATATTTATATATCAAAGTTGTGAAAGCTGTGATGGTAGAACTGACTCAATCAATTCTATCCACTTCTTCTTATTGCTTGTAAAAAGTTATTATATTAATCTTAGGACTAGTTTGGGGCTTATAAAATGTTAAAACTGATTTTTAAAGAAGGTTTCAAAGAATAAATTTTTTTACAAGGATATTTAGATTTATTTAGATTTTTGAAAAGTAATTTTAAACTTTTCGATAAATCGTCATTCGAGGAAGAAATAAGCTCACTTAGTCCTTCATTATTTTTGACGGATGAATACACATTTTTCCGGTCGAAGGGAAAACGAACGAGAAAGGGTCCAAAACAGACGGCCCGCGTGCATTACCCGGGACTTGTCCCAACGCGCAAGGCATTACCCGGCGCTCAACCCTTTGGCGATATCGACGTTTTCAGACTAGTACGGGGGTACTTTTGGCCGATGAATGTTGGATTCCGAAAATCCCACAAAACGAATCGTATTAAGTGAGATCTCTCTCCTTCTCTCCCTTCGCTAGAATTGTTTCGCCTAGGGTTAGGGTTCCTTTGGCGCGTCTTCTTCGAAAAATGATGCGACAGACTGTCTATCTTCTCCGCGCGTCCTTCATCTCTTCCCTCCAAGAACTTTCTAGCTTCAACATGGCTTGAATCAGCCTTTCTGTGGTAATCTTTCTTAGTCCTACTAAATACTTCTTTTTATCGTTTTATTGTCGGAGTTGCAATCCTCTGAATTCACAAGCAGTGTTTCATTGAGATTTCTACGCGTTGTGCATTTATTTTATCTCGTCTCTTTTTCATAGGCTATGGCATATTGTTTTGTAATTTAGTGTGAATCCCTGATCTAGACACGCACGAAGGGTATATGTTGCAGATCTCGCTGACTACCTCATTTTATTTTGTTTGATGATTTTACTTGCCTAGGTGTCTCTGAATGATCACCTTTCAGCATAATTATTCTTACTAGCCCATAGGTACGTATGTTTTCACGCGTTCGGTGCAAATATTTTTCTTGTCCTCGTTCTTGTTTCTTTTTGAAATGGTTGCACGAACATGTATGAAATGTACCCGTTGCTTCTTGGCCTTCACTGGCTTGATTATGCAACTTAGTTGCAACGGCTACAGTGTAATATGAGTGTAGGGCGAACTGTTGTTTTATGTTAGTGCCTTAGCGCATTTCCTTTTTTGCTTTATTTTCCCCTAATTTTTCTAAGTCGCTTTCAGGTTTGTTTGCTAGGATTAGTTGCATAAACTCGAGGCATTCCTGAATCCTTTCTATCTTCGTTTAATGGCTTGATTTCAGTTTGTTGTTCACCTCTCGTTTTACTTTTCTACCGTGCTTCTTCAAGTTAGATTGCAGCTTCTTAACAAGTTATCCTGTTTACTTTTCCAGTGGTAGCAGTGTGGAGTAGAGATGTACAGTCCTTTTGAGCATGGGACTGCCGGAAACTATATTGTAATTTCTTGTCCTGAAACTTGTTGATGTGTTTAAAAATATATCTTTTGTCCGGAGATTTATTAGTCCCAAGCATATTTTTTTGTTCTCATGATGTTCCCAAGTGCATGACACCTTTATGGCTCGGCTTTACAGATTCAGGGTACCGAGCCAAACCAACATGTAACAATTCCAGTTCTTGAACAAGTGGAACCTATGCATAACGAGGGAGCTACGGAGTTTCTTGTTGATCAGGGCTTGTATTATCCTACTACCACCAATTATGGGTATTATTGTACAGGTAATTCATAATTCAGTAGAGTACAATGGTACGATGCTTCAATGTATCTCATAAATGTATTGTGATAATTGTGGTCAGGATTTGAATCACCCGGAGAATGGGATGACCACAAGAGGTTTTTTGGTCTAGATGGTCTTGATGCCCAGTACACGGTGAGCTAAAATTTATCTTCCCTTTACTATATACATTGTTCTCTACAATCCTATCTCTTTAGCTTTTTGTCATCTTAATGTGTTTATTTTGTGCTTAGGGTTCACAAACTGAAAATTTCGCCATATGTATATTATACACCAAGCAATGGATATGCTGAGTCTCCATACAACCCATACAATCCTTACATACCCTGGCGCTATGGTAGGACTTGATGGCCCAGTTGCAGGGACACAACAGTGTTACACCAACCCCCCTTATCAAACTACTGTTTCTTCAACTGCTGATTTCCCAGTCGTCACTCATTCTAGAGCAGACACCCTCTCGACTAGTTCACAAGACCTTTTGTTGGATACTGTTTTATCTGCTACAAATATAGCTTTCCGCCCCAGTCTAGAACACAATTTTGCATCCACAAACTTCTTTCCGACACCTCAAAGGCCTGTCTCAAACCAGACACATTCCCTGACCAAGGTATCTGAAAGGCCGAGAGCTGATGCCGGACCAGGTAGGCAAGCTGTGATATGTGGAAGCATAAACTCTAGTAGTTTTCCCAATCCAGCTTCATCGCACCATCTTCAGGTAGGACATTCTGTTGATCTTGATGAGTTTTGAATTTGCATCTTTTATGTTATTAAGAGAATAAGTTTTGACATAATATATGCATATTTTTGATTAAAGACAATTTTTAAGTCACCGAACCTCAGCAGTGGCAAGGGCCATTATGTGCACCATACCTCATGCCTAGGTGTGTGGCTTTGACAACACTGTCGTCTACCTCCCAAAAAGGTGCACTGAGAAGTATGAATGACATGGTACAGCATGCCTGCCAACCTATTAGCTAAAACATCATACATGATACTATAAGCATGCTGCTAGGTCTGAAGTCCCTAACCCTCTTATACCAATCTTAGGGATGAAAGGTAGTGAATGTAGAGTTCATACATCTTCCCACAATTCCATTGACATAAAATTCCCCAAACACCTTAATAAGGTCTGGCCTAATAATCTCATAGCAGGTTTGGAAGAAATTACATAGTAAATCACCTAGACTGGGAGCCTTCTCACTCTCAACTCTAGAATTGGTCACTTAATCTTGACCCATGAAAAGGCTTCTCAGTCTATCTGGCGCTTGCAAGAGGGATGATTTCCCAATCTAAGCCCTCTAGCTTCGGCCTAGTCTCTTAGTCTTCTGAAAAGAGCTCATGGAAAAAAATGTAGTATACTGCACTATACTTGGGAGGTCTGTACAAATCTCTCCTTTGTCTACCTTCTGCCACTACCACCTCCCGCAACTAAGGTTAGAACTTTTCCTTCAAGTAGAATCTTCTACCATCAATAGCTTATCATAATTATTGACAAGGGAAAATTTCTTAGCATGGTCTTCGTCATTTGAGGACCCTAAACTCCCTAGATATTCCTTTTAACCTCTAAAATACACCAGCTGTATAAACTCTCTTTAGCTGTGAATATTTGCTATACCAGACATTAACTTGCACTTGCATTTTATTTTGCAGGGTAGAGGTGCTTCCGGCCCGGTTCAAACTTTAGATAATATCTCAAACAGAAAGGCACTGTCTCATCATAATCAATTAAAAGTTGCACTCCCCTTCAGTAGTGGCCTGTCCGACTTCAGTTCAAGTGCTCATCGACAGGCCCATGTGAATACGGTTCAGCCCAAGTTCCATTATGGCACAGCTATGAGTAATGTTAATGGGAGCCCGAATGCGCTGAATGAACAGAATCGCGGTCCTAGAACCAACAGATCAAAGGAACTATTGGCTGTTAAATCCTACACAACCAAAGTTGGGGATGGTAATGCACATGGGAACATCATAATCTATACTGATCATTACAACAAGGATGATTTCTTGATCGACTATATGGATGCAAAGTTCTTTGTGATCAAGTCCTATAGTGAGGATGACGTGCATAAGAGTGTTAAATATAATGTTTGGTCATCTACACCCAATGGGAATAAGAAGCTAAATAGTGCCTATGAAGATGCACAGAGAATAGAGGCAGGGCAGTCGAGACGCTGCCCTGTTTTCCTGTTTTTTTCTGTAAGCATGAATGTGGCTTTCTAATTGTTTTGTTCTCTTTTTTTTTTTTTTTTTTTTTTTTTTTTTTTTTTTGTTTTTCAAGTGTTTAATTCTATGTGCTGCAGGATCTCTTCATATTAATATATTCACCGGAGGTTTTAATTACAGGTGAATGCAAGTGGACAATTCTGTGGTGTCACGGAGATGATTGGTCCGGTCGATTTTCAAAAGGACATGGACTTCTGGCAGCAAGATAAATGGAGTGGAAGCCTTCCTGTCAAGTGGCACTTCATCAAGGATGTTTCAAACACCTGCTTTCGGCACATCTTATTAGAGAACAATGAGAATAAGCCAGTTACCAATAGCAGAGATACACAGGAGGTTGGTTTGTCATTTTTCCTTCCTTTTTTTTTTGTTTGTTTTTGTTTTGCTTTGTTTTGTTTTTTCCTTTTTTGTTTTTGTTTGCTTTACATCTTTTTTTTTTGCTCTCTTTTTTGGCTTTTAATTGCTTTGTTAAGGTAGCCTGTCTTGTGCGAGCAGCTGTAGAAAATTTTAATGAGCCCAACCCTTGAAGTGGCTTGTTTTATTGGTAAACATGATTATATAAAATTTGACATGGTCCATGGTTATGATTTGGGGTTAAAATATAATTCGAAGGTGTATGAATCTAATAGTACTCTATGGAACAGATTCATACTTACAGCTTCTTTAATTTTTTTTAATTTTTTTTATAACTTTTTCGATCTGTTCTTTCAGTTCCTGTATTTCAGAAACTTATTAATAGTCTTGCAAAGGTAGGAAAAAGGGTGCTTCAGGCTCTATTTTCTTTTATGAGAGCCTTGACCTAATAATTTAAGCTTTTGTGTTCATTCTCATGCACTTTCTTTTTGGACATGTGCAATAGTTCATTTTATTCGCATCTGCAACATTTCACAAAGGGTTACTTATGTGCGTGGGAGCCAGGGGGGAGTTTGGAGGGAGTTGGTTGGTGTCGGATCATTTGCTTAACTTATCAGCTTAGGCTGTTAGCTATAGCGGTAACTTCACAATAACTGTTCTTTACTGTCTACACAGACACAGGGAGCCAAATTCATGAAAGCGGCATGGTTTACTCCTTCAATTGACAAATGCTTGGGGATTATTTTGACCCGGTGTTATGATAATTTGACTTGGTTTTTTTCATGCAGATAAGGTACAACCAAGGTCTTGAGATGCTGAAAATATTCAAAAATCACACTCTGAAGACATCTTTACTTGATGATTTCTTGTACTATGAGAATCGACAGAAGTTCATGCAAGAAGAAAAAGCCAGGTTACCCATTAAAAGCTATGGAAGTCAATTATTTGTTACTGCAGTGGATCCCCCATGCAAGCACAGTAGTGAAGTTAACCAGCCTCCAATGGAAGATGGAAAAATTTGCCGGCACAACAAGGTAAACTTGTTGGATAAAGCCACAGTCACTGCGCCTGAACTAGTATTCTCAAGCCCTTGCCCCCCAAACTTAAATAATGAAGATGAGAACACAGAAGTCAGGGCAAAGGATGATATTATATCTACACTAGCAGTTGACTCGCTGAGTTTAGGCCCAAGTCAGAATGAATCCAACCGGGTAACCACCATTTCTGGGGCATCGTTGGGCGCCAAACAAGTTGATGTTCTAACAGTAGGTTCAATGCCTGTCAAGGTTAATGGATTTACTGAGTCGTCAAGTTTTCTTACGGTTGGAACGATTCCGCTTGATCTTGCAGCTCTACAACTTGAAAAGGGAGGCATTTCTCAAAAAGGTGGTTCTTGACATTGAATTTATGGTCTCATGATGGCCCCAAAGTTCTTGTTCTCGGAAAAAAGAAGCATGGTCAAGTAATGCCAAAATGTGGACGATCAAAATATATTGTTGACAGGTATATCGTGGTAAGGACATACTTGTAACGCAAGCTGTTCAAGATGGGTCTGTTAGCGATCTCGCTTGTTTGTGATGGCCTGGAAGTTAATTTTGTTCAGGGAAAAAGCATTGCCTTATAGTACTACTGAAAGGCACATGATCGAAGCTGATATGGTAGACATGGGTATCATTTTGACGCCATGGTTATAGCACAGGTTTTTGGAGATGCCCTGTTGGCCATCTGTTTCATTTGTTTTCCTTATTTTTCTGTTGCACTAAGTTTGCTGTTGTTCTGCTGCTGCATTATCCTAGTGGTGTCTCTAGTTCTCGTACGCGGTTTTTCAAAACCAATTGAAAAAACCAAAAGGTGCGTCTCTACAGCTTCCCCTTTCCATGAGGAGATTCAAGTTACAGAGGATAATATTCCTGGAACTTCTTGTGGTTGATCTGTACAGTGCTGCTCCAGTTAGGTAGATCAAGTTTTCAACGTTCTGATAAATATTTAGAATGGCAGGTGTATTGATAATGTTCCCCTTTCTATTTAGTTAGCTTTTTATTTTATTTTAATTGAACCCCGAGTATTCATATCAAAATTATGGTCGTTTTGAGTGCCTCAGAGGTTCTCATTATTAACTTTTTTCATTCTTTATTACTAGTGAAGATGACTCAAGAAACCCCCTTTTTCATAAACTCAGAATTTTTTTTTTTTTTGGAGTTCTACTCTACGAGGTAGGGGTGTGCATAATTCGGAAATTTTAAAAAAAATTTATCGGCTGTTAGAGATTGGAATTTTTTAGAATAATTTGGTGTTCAGGATTTGGGTGGGGAATTTTTTTTAAAATTTGGAAATTCTCGAATTTTCCTAATTATAGAGGGTTTTTTTTTTTTAGGTTTTTATTTATTTATTTTTTCCATCCTTTTTATTTTCTCCTCAATTCGGAAAATTCGGTTGGGAAATGAATGTTTCGAATTTTTGATTGTAAAATTTCGAGAAATATTTTAATTCGATCGAGAATTGAAATGTAAATTAAAATTTGGGAAATGCTTGGGAAATGAAAATTTGGTTGGAAAATTCTTAAATTTTCTAAATGAACAACTCTTAAGCTCAGAGTGATCGGGCCATTGATAATGAAACCCTAACATGAGACGCATCTTGAGTCCAGACTCGTGCATCTTGTGGGGGAGGGGGGAGCCTAAGTCCAGATTCGTGCCTTTGTCGGATGGAGCTGTTATTTTAAGGTAATACCTATGTATTAAAATTGTTGACTTGTCAAATTTTAAATAGTTTATTATTATTATATTCTAACTAAAATACCCTTCAAAAATGATTATTTAAATTACATGAATGTTTTGGGGTGAAGGGTGTAAAGATAATGTATAAGTAAATTATTTAATATTTGAAAAGGCCTTAATCCTTTAAAATTTTAATATGATTGTAATTGGATTTTTAACATTCAGTTTATTGTTAAATTTGATAATACCTTTAAAATTATTTTCAAGAAGATCTCCTATTCATTACTATCATCGACTTGGATATTAAATAAACGAAAAGGAATTAATTAAAAAAATAAAAAAATCCTTAAATGATTTGGTGGGAAACTTGAGAAACTATTGGTTCGTGGAAGATCTCCTCGTTTTAGAAAATACTTTTATTAAAATTTATAAAATTTTCATTATTTGATGGATTATAACAAAACTTTATAAGGAAATAAAAAATTTAACTTTCATAACATATATAATAATTAAGAATAAAAATTAAGAGTTTAAACGAATAAATGTAAGTATGAAAGGTAAAATGGGTATAATAACAAAGGTGAAATTCGAAAAATATTTTGTGTGAAAAAATATAGTGTAATTGACCAATCATATTTTTTATTGACGAGAAAATATTTTCGATTGATTTATTTCAAAAATATCCAAAAAGGCGGAAAACGTTAGCCTCAACGAAACCGAAATTATTTCCCAAGGTAAAGGGTGGACGACAGACCGCGCCGATATCTGTCCTTACATCCCCCCCTCTCTCTCTCTCTCACTCTCTCTCTCCCTGCCTCTCTCTCCCTCCCTCGGTTGCTTAGATTTTGGGGGTGTGGTCCACGCGCCGCCGCCTCACAGCTGCGAGTGAGTCGGATCTTGGCTTCGAGATGTCCGATCAGGTAGGGCGCATGCACCTTCTTTCACTCTCACTCTTCCTTTTCCTTCGTCTAACTCTTGATGTTTCAAATGAAGATCATCGGTTTATTTGCCTGTAATTCTTGTACGGCATCAATGCCGATTCTTTACTCGCTTTGACGATTTTGAAATTACTTCACTTTATTTCAATTCCCCTTTTTTGTCCGTTTAATTGTCTTGGGCTGTCTTTCTTTAGTGCTTCTGATAATGGTTTTCTTTTTCCCCCGGTTTTCGGAAGTTGATAAGTACTTTTCTGTACGTTCTTTTCATTTTTCCTGATCTGGTATGTTTTTGTGGTCCGATTTCTCACATGTCTCCTAAAATTTTAACTCATCCTGTGATGAATTAATGGAACATGTAGAAAGTCTCCATTTTAGTGGGGTTCTAGATGGTTTCAAATTTAGCAAACTCGTCAGTCAGAAAATAATTTTTTAAAAAAAGGAATCGAGCTTGGAGGGGAAGAAAAAAGAATTATATTGACACTTCGAGAAGTTTTAGAATCAGAAGATTAAATTGGGAGTTTGCAGCTTAGCTAGGCCCTTCATATTTACGTGTTAATGTTTCTACCATTTTTGTTTATATATAGAGACACATACATAAATAAACATAAATTTTTGTCATAAACAAATGCTTGTAGACAGTCCACTAGACAGTACAGCATTACCATATGTAACAAAAATTTAAAAAAATTTAAGAGATGGTTATAAATTTCATTTGGTTGAACCACTTGAAGTTTAAGGCCATATTGTTCACTTCATGCACTAAGATAAAAGTATACCTTTACTATTGGAGGCTGTTGATGTCTCTAGATCATGTGGCATTTGCATGCTTCTCTGTTTCTTGGGGAAGATAAAAGGACCTTGCAGATTTTTTCAAGTTCTAAATTATTCCTTTTTACCATGGGCCTTAATCTCGGATAGTTCTACACTTTTTCTGGATTTTTAATTTTTATTTTTTTTGCTGCAAGAGATTTTGCGACCAGTGGTGTACTTTAGTGTTCCCATTTTAGGAGGGTAAAAAGATTTGGTCATTATGAGCCTGAGGGTCGATATTGTTTGCTCTCCCTGACACTTCAGTATCATTTGCAGTGTTTTTTTTTTTCGGATAGTGCTGTTGGGTGTGGGCTGCTTGCACCATCAATTTAATTTAACCAGGTTTTTTCTTATTCAATAATTGTAATAAACAATGTCCAGTTGGTGAACGTCAATCTGCTCCCCCATAATTTATGTCATAAACTAGTGTTATTTCAATCCAGTAGGTCATTGACAATAATTTTAGTATACTTTGTTTATAATCTTAAATAATTACTTTGCTTTCAGTTTAAGTCTGACGTAAAAATTTCTCCTGCAGAGCTCATGAGAAGGCTCAGGTTATGCAGTTTGTGGTAGCGAAATAAGCTACTCACCACCTCAAGTCTAGATCTGATAGGTAACTACAGTTTCAACATGATAAATGTGATAATTATCTTCAAGGTTTTCTTATGAGAAAATTATTACTTACTATATTTGAAGTTTCCGGTCTCGATATTTATAGAGTCAGATAGAAAATTATTCGGACTGCAAAAATTCATCGGATCAGCAAATTGGGACTAGAATCATGCCAAAGGATGAAGCTTGGGATTTTAATGTGCCACCGGAGGCCGTGTACTCCAGGCATATCGTGGTAATGCTATGCATGTTGCACAACAAGTTACTTTTGTGCTTTACAATCTAGTAAATTTGTATTGTTGGCATTAGCATTTATAGGTGGTGGTGGTAGAGCGAGTGAAAGTGTGCAGCAGCAGTGGTTAGAGAGTGGGGTTAGGTTTTTATTCTTCCATGGCTCTGACCTAACAGAGAGTGTAATACCCAATGTGGGACTATCACACACACACACAGAAAGACAAATACAAATACTAACGTGTACTGTGGTTCTTACCATCTTACACTTGTAGTCACTTCATATGGCTTAGTAGTTTTTAGAGATCCATATAATGCTTATCGTGAAGACTGTAATGTTACCTTTCTATTTGGTAGAATTTTAAGAGGAAAACTTGCTATGACATTTATTAAAAGTTAAATGAAATTCCTGTAAATTCCATATTTCAACATTGAAACTGGACACTTAGCCATGTTGTCTGGCACTTATTTTCACACATGAAGGTCAGGTGTCTTTATTAATAAATTGTGTATATTTATTGCCTTGTGATTTCCTTGCATTATGTGGTACACATGGTGGAGAATTTATGACAAATTCTTGTGCATATGACAAGATGTAATTTAAGGAGAAAGAACCTTGGTCAATGTTATGGTTACCAAACTTTCTTTTAAAATTTTTGACATTTATTTACTTTAAATTTCTATAAAAATGTTCAGAAAACTATTGCATCCATATTTGTGGCATTTACTGTTTCTCATTTTCCTTTGTACTTATCTAATATAGGAAAATGCTGCAAGCTCATCCGGGAGCAATATAAGATCATCCTTGGTTGGAATGGGATTTTCTCCAGCTCTTGTTGACAAAGTGATTGGAGAAAAGGGTATGCGTGCACAGAACCTAGGCATCATTTTATATTGTCGTCGAAGTTGGAGGAGTTCACAGGAAAAATAAACCATCAGCAAGAGTGATGGTGACATCATTTTACCTAGTTGGTTAAATTGTGTCATGACAAGGATTCTATTTTTTATGTTTTCCTTTTCTTTACTTCTTTTACTAGAAATTTGATGGCATCGTTTTGTTATTACTAGGGGAAGACAATATGGACTTGTTATTGGAGAGCCTGCTTGCATGTTCTGTAAGTTTTTCCTGCATGTGTTATTATGCTCCTTTCTTTTTATGTCTAGGAATTTTTGGGCAAATTTTTTTTACACCTAGCTGTACAATTTTTTTTTTTTTTTTTTTTTGGGTTTTGGAATATCATCTCTAAAGGCTTGGAGCTGACAGAACAGCTGCTGGTAGGCATATTTGTCCATTATCATTATTGTAAGATGCATAAACCCACCTGTCATGTGTGTGGGGGGCTCTATATTTCTAATCGCAATGCAATGTCACCCACTGAATGACAGTTTTGTATTAGTTTACAATCAGACTGATGGTTAGCATTCCTTGTGATGAAATAGGCGCTTCAGAAACCAAATTCTGAATCATCAAGTTCTCTCAATGAACTATTATCTGACATTAAGGATGAGAGCTGTCCTGCAGTGTTTGAAGCAGAAAGTCATCAAAAACAGGTAATCAGCTTTGGCCTGGCCTTTGCCACACAATTTTGATTGTGCATATATTTCATGATGATGGATGCACAGAGAAGCAAAGGCAGTATTCAATATATTAGGCAAGATATATGATGACAAGGTTACTTTTCAGGGAAATAATTTTCTTTTGGATAGTAGAATCTGGACTATTTTCAATTCACTTTCTCTATTTGTTCCTCATTTTGAGATAATATTAATAACTTTCCTTTGCAGTGTTTGTTGGTTGGGCAATAGCCTTGAGAAAGATTCCGACTGTTGATATTGTGTGAAGGAATATTTTATGTGCGAAATGTTGGAGATGGTTCCTACATCACATCTTCAATATTATACATCCTTTCCTGACTATGGTGGTTCCACTCGCCAGTGAGTGGACCAGGATATTCGGGGTGTGGGGGCGAAGCTCCTAGAAGCTTGGACCTATGTGTTTTGTGGGCCTATTATTTGCTGTAGCGGGTTTCTTTCTATTCGCAGCCCATGAATAGCTCACGCTTAAGCAGCTGTGCACAAAACATGATTAAGGTTTCTTGTTGCTTGTTTGTTTATACTTTTATGTGTTGAGCATATTGCATCAGGAGAATATAGTGGAAGCCTTTGAATGCAGAACATAAGCCTATTATGGGGGTGAACCTGGGTAAATCTTGCCTTTTTCCATTTGCTGTGTGATTACTAATAGGTTGAATCTATCACAAAGTTCATGAGGAACTATTCCCCATTCGATAGTACATTGGTGCTTAAGGCTTAACATATGATGTTTTCTTTTGTCAAATCTGCCCCCAAAACTGTTTGGCAATAAGGGGAGTAGCCCAACCTAATCCTTCAAGCACCACAATACATCTTGTTGGAGTGGCTTGGGAATTCTGCTTGTCTGAGAGTTGCTGTTAACTTGGATTGGGCTTTGTTTTCTGTCCAAAGGTAGACAAATTTTTTAGTTCTGTTCCCATGCGGCTATGTAATAAGAGAAAATATCCATTTCAAGAGATTGAAGTGACCACTGCAAGATTGATGGCTCCAATTCTTTATACCCTGTCTCAACGGCTGCAATGTAAATGATAAATGGTCATCGATTTTCTTTTAAATACTTATTTTTGTATTTTTTCTTCTTTTGGCAATTCTTTATGAGATATTTCTTTAATGGGATTTTCTAACCCATACCCAAGGGGCACATGTTGAGAATGCCGTTTTTGGAATGTTCATATTTTCAATGCATTGATTCAACAACTTTTTGTAATTCCAATGCATTGGAATGATGAATATTTATATAATTAGGTTCTTAACATTTGCCCCTTGGGCACAGGTTTGGAAAAATCCTTCTTTAATTGATTTTCCCTCCAAGGTTTTGATTATCTGTCATGTTTGCTCTTTATTCCCCAGTTAATAAATGTATTACCCGCAAAAAACTTAAAAGTAAATCATACCTATTATTCCTAAACCTGCAAAGCTTGATTTCTCTTGTGATGCTTGTGATAGACTATGGCTATCTGGTATTTGTCTACCTATTCTATGAGAAAGGCTTAATTTTGAATCATCCAATACTCTAAATAGCTTTTTGGTTGACAAGAGGGACGCAATCAGCTTTCTGGTACTTCGATTTTCACATCCAACAAATTGTTGCTGTTTTTCTGTTTGCTGACATACACTTGACCTATGAACTAGGGTATAGGGTGGTTTTTGTTTGGTATCTGTGAGCATTATTGTAGTAACTTTGCTGTTAAATGTCTGCCGTACGTGTAGTTACATAGGAAGGTTCTGTGCTGTCTTGGAGGCCTAATGCACTCTCTCTCTTAAATGTTGAAGTTTTTAGCATAGTAAACATAGACTAGTATTCTAAATACGGTTCAGTAAAAACTGGATTTTTTTTTTTTGTTGGGGGGGGGGGGGGGTGTTAATGGTGTAGGATTTTAATATACAAGTTTTAAGTTAATATAAAAGTATTTCTATTCCTCTCCTTAAATATATGCTAGTCTTTTCCCGGTTTTTTTTATTTATTTAATTTTTATAACAATCAGTGCTTGTTTTATTTAGAAACTGCAGAGGGGTAAGTATATAAAATGGAAGGAACAATTTATTTGATGAATTGAAACCCGTGAGTCAATATACAAGTTTTAGTTTAATATAAAAGTATTTATATTCCTCTCCCTAAAAATATGTTAGTCTTTTCTTTTTGTTTATTCATTTATATATATATTTAACAATGGGTGTTTGTTTTATTTAGAAACTGCAGAAGAGGGATAAGTAAACAAAATGGAAGGAACAATGTATTTGGTGAATTGGAACCCACATGTCAATGCCAAGACAGAGTTTCTTTTAAATACTCTAGCTGCTATATGACTTGGCTTAATTTTTAATCTTTGCAGGAGCCTGACATGTATAACGAATGTAATGATGACAAAAGATCATCTTTGTTGAGGATGAACTTTTCTGTTGCCGAGGTTGAGTTTGCAGTGGATAAGCTTGGTAGGTAGATGTTCTAACATTTGTAATTCTTAAACAAATAGTTGACATACATATGGAAATTTTTTCTAAAGATCATGATTTTCCACATCAATGACCAGAGAGTTATTATTTTTTATTTTATAAAAATCTTGGTTTTCCACATCAATGACCTAATATAATTCTTATTTGGTTCCATGTACTCAACCTTGAACCCTTGACATTAACAGTAGTTTAATATGCATTTTTTTTCCCTCCTCACAGTTTTCATTTGTGTGGGTCATGTTAAGTCTGAGCTGGCTATCTGTTAACCTATTGTGTATTATTTTATGGTCTGTCTGGCAATACGTCCAATGTACTCATCCCACCCCGCCTTAGTATGTGTTTGTCTGCATGCATTGATCCAAGCGTCTTATGTTCATGAGTTTCTTCCTTTGTTGTTGCATATTAGGTGGGGATGCTTCAGTTGCTGACCTAGTGGACTTCATAGTTGCTGCTCAGATAGCTCGAAACTATGAAAAGGATGCTGATGATCAAACTCATGGCCACGAAGAAAAAAATGAGGTCTTTTTTCTTTTTCCTGACAGGAATAAGGTTCTTTAATTGTAACTGAGCTTATCTGAAAGTTAAGGTGCCGTCCACATATTTGTTATGGCTATTAGCATTGTTTTTTCAAATATTGATCTCAACCTAGTTGGCCAGTGCGATTTCTATCAAAATTCAAGTGTTTGATTAATTCTTCGCTATCATTAGGTTAGTATGACAGGTTTCAAGCCAGGAATCAAGATGGACATGGTTTCTTGCATTTGAACATGCAATTGTGTCAATCCTGCTTAGTTCTTCTGTTAATTGTTATCCAGGGTTTTATTTCCTATGTCATGTGTCAATCCTGCTTAGTTCTTCTGTTAATTGTTATCCAGGGTTTTATTTCCTATGTCATGTAGACTGCAACTGATGCCAGTTGAACTCTTTTCAACACAGGATGCCAACACTGAAGCCTTGTTCGGGACTATGGAAAAGACACTTCGCCTGTTGGAAATGGGCTTCTCTGAGAATGAAATTTCATTGGCTATTGAGAAGTTTGGTGAGTGATTGATTGCAATTATGAACAAATTTGAAAATGGAATTAGCCAAAGATTTGAAGTTTCATTTTTTTGACTGATCCTACAGTGTTGATTTATTTTTATTTTATTCTGTTTTTTGAAATTTTGAAGTGCAACTACTCTTCTTAATAAGGCACCACATTTTTTTAGTCGTTCTGAAACCTTTTGGGTAATAATATATTCCATCTTTGTCTATCATACAGGATCTGAGCTTCCTATCGCGGAGCTTGCTGATTCTATTTTTGCAGGCCAGATTTATGCTGAAGAAGACAAGGTCTTCATCCTCTTCCTGCTGTCGTACAATTTCTTCTATTTTCTTTCCCCGTCAAACATATTTTAGTTACAAAATGCTTTTACTTTAGTTGCCTATAGGTACTTTTATTGTGTGCTCCATAATGCATACATTCATAAGAGTCGAGCAAAAATAACAAGAAGGAAGGAAAAAAAAAAAAAAAAGGAACTTCATTCTTTTTTTTTCTTTTTGTTGAATAAAGGAACTTCATTCTTGGTAGACTTGATTTTTGAAAAAGGGATTCCATTGCATGAAAATGGGTGTAGGCGGAAGTCTCACAGCCCTAGACTAGATCCTGATGTAGACAGTCAAGGGATTGAAATTTTAGGTGACTAAATTTGTATGTATTCAAATTCACAGGTACTTCTGGATGGAGATGTAGCTCGTTCTTTTCTAAATAATACCGATCCTAAAATTATAGGCATGCACAAATTTCTCAACCATTTACTTGTTTTGTCTCTAAGATTGGAACGTCATAATTTTGCTTGTGCAGTACATAATGTCTATCGAGATGCATCATTCACATGCGGGAAGTAATTATGGATCACTTGGTGGGGGAATGGCAGCTGGCCTCGAACTTTCTGATACGAATAAAGTAAAATTCGAGGAATGTAGTCTACATATGGAGAAGGAAATTCGTAAAGGGAAAAGGCCAAGACAAGGGAATATGGATCAATCTAGCTGTTTCGTTGGCCCCACACGCTTAGAAGATGCGAAACCTGATCTCAACAGCTATTGGTCAACATCGCGGAGAGACCTTCACCGTGTGGGGGAAGCGCTCAACAAGTTTGGAATGACCAACCTGTCCAAAACCAACACATGCAGTAGTAATGGTAGTAGTGATAAGTTAGTAGCTAAACCTCCATACTTCTTCTATGGAAATGTTGTGGATGTTTCTCATGGTACTTGGGCCAAAATGTCTCAATTTCTGTATGGACTCAAGCCAGAATTTGTGAATGCTCAATTCTATTCAGCCTTGAATAGGAAGGAAGGTTACATACACAATCTCCCTACTGAGAATAGGTTTCACATTCTTCCGAAGCCACCGTTGACCATCGAAGCTGCAATACCACATACGAAGAAATGGTGGCCATCGTGGGACACAAGGAAGCAACTGAACTGCATAAGTTCTGAAACTAGTGGAATATCTCAGCTGTGTGATAGGCTTGGAAGAATTTTAGCTGATTCTCGGGGTCTGGTATCTGTTGAGCAGCAAAGAGATATCCTTCATCATTGTTGGAAATGGAATCTCCTGTGGGTTGGCCAGCATAAACTGGTGCCAATAGAGCCTGAACACCTAGAAGGCATTTTGGGCTACCCTCTGCACCACTCGCAAGACCCTTCGGTTAGTTTGATGGAGAGATTACACTCGCTCAAACAGTGCTTTCAAACAGATACGTTGGGGTATCATCTGTCTGTGTTGAAGCCCTTGTTTCCCAGAGGAATGACAGTTCTATCATTCTACAGTGGAATAGGTGGGGCAGAGATTTCCTTGCACCGACTCGGCATTCATTTAAAAGGTGTTGTTTCTGTAGAGGCTTCAGAGGCAAAGCGCAGGATTCTGCAGAAATGGTGGAAAAGTACCGACCAAACTGGGGAGCTGGTGCAAATTGAAGACGTTCAAAGGCTAGGGAGTAGCAAGCTTGAGAGCTTAATGAAAAAGTTTGGTGGGTTTGACCTAGTCATTTGTCAAAACCCATCCAACTTCTCCTCAAAAAGTTCTAAGGTGGTTGCAGATAGTGATAGCCTTGCGGGATTTGACTTCTCAATGTTTTGCGAGTTTGTTCGTGTTTTGCAGTCTGTAAGGAGCGCAACTGAGAGAAGCAGATGATGCTTTGCCCCTTATCATGCTTGTTCTATTACATTTACTTATGTCTCAGTAACAAGTTGTGCTTTCTAATTTTGTTTTTGTTTTTGTTTTTTTTGTTTTTTTTACAATTTAATTAGCGACCGTAGGATAATTTCCTCTCAGTTAAGGAGGGAACTTCAAATGTGGTTGCTGGAGGCTATTAGCTCACCTCTCCTCATTTGAGTTCAATAAGACATGCACTCTTAATTTATCCGGAGAGACTGAAGAGGACTTGCAATTTAAAATTATGTCACAGGTGAGTTGTGGGCTTTCCATTTTCCATTGCATCTCATCTTTATTTATAGAATGCTACTTTATCCGTTCTCCAATGATTTTTTTTTTGCTAGGCGTTCTCCAATGATTAGAATAAAGTGCTAGGTACGTCAAACATTCTTATACAGCCGTAAAAAGCTTCGACACAATAAAATACAACAAATTTAGCCATAGGAGGAAAATTGTGTGCGCCTGGTTCAAAATAATATTGATTTATAATTTTTTTTTTACAGTACAGTTAAAATTTTTAGCAAAGCAATATTATTTTGGGGTCGAATACATGCAAGCTGCACCCATATTCTATTTTCTGTAGAGGCTGAAAATAAAATAAAAAGATAATTACCATTTTAATCCTCAAAATTTGGAGTTCGTGTGAATTTGGTTCTCATGTTTAAAAGTCACTAACTTTGAAAAGTTCCTAAAAAGTTGGTCATGAAAGATCAAATTGTCAACAATTGATTGTAACTTCAGTCATGCAAATTTGAATTTAGTATGTTTTTCATCAAATGAGTTAGTAGTCAAATTTTTCCTTAAAAGGTAAGACTTCTCTGATAAAAAAAAAGATGTAGCCCATTGAAGATACTTTTTAATTAATTTATAATACTTTCTAACCTTAATCGACCAGAAATGCCTTGACTTTTAAATCTATCCCTATTAAAATTTGCATGTGACTTTTCCATTTAAATATGAGAATTTCCTCATAATTGACCTCTTAGAAATTTGGGAGCTAAATTAGTCACTTTTTAACTCAAGAGACAGAATTGATACTAATTCTAAATTTTGGGGACCAAAATGTAATTTTTCACCTAAAACGAAAGCGCTAACACCGTCTAACGCCGTATACAGTTGCCTGGCTTTCCTTCGTCTCCTCAAAGGTTACCGTTGGGGTTCCATGCTTAGAGAAAAGGGGCTTATGGTGGTGGAATCAATGTGACTGATGATTTCATCTTGGGCTTTGCGGCGACGTCTTCGATAGAGTTTAGGAGAATCAATATTATCCACCGTTGGTTTCAGTATCTAACAATCACAGTTCTAAGATCTGGGCTTTGAGAGAGAGGGATTTAAGAAACTGAGGTCGCCGACGAACTAGGGTTAGTGTTTTCCTCCTTGTTTTTTTTTTTCCTTCGTAAATTTGTCAAACGCATAATTAAAATGCGAATTATTAAAATTAATTCAAAATTTTTATTTTATATTTTATTTTACAACTGTATTCGAAAGATCAAATGCCCCTAAAGAGTTTGGGTTGTGCTGCTGACACGTGGTCCTCAACTTCAAATGGCATTGTTACACGCCTGTGATTGCTAGGGTGCGGAGCTATTTTTGTTTGATTTTACTATTTTAACCTTTCTGACAATATAGATAGCTTCATTTCATCAACTAACCCTAAAGCTTACGGCCAGTGAATCCGATCCATTTCAGAGGTTTCTGCACTCCTTTCCATGGCGATCGTTCCATGTCGATCATCTACTTGCAGATTCATTGGATGCTAAGGCGATTCGATTCGTCATCATGTTCGAAGCTCACGTAAGAGTCTTGATCTTCCTTTTCTCATCATCAATTAGTTGAAATTTCTAACGAGTTCATTGATGGTTACTGGGTTTCTATTCGAGTTATCCATTGCCGAAGAAGGCTTATTAGTTTTCGTATCATTGTTGAAATTCAATAGAATTATTGTTTGTGAATGTTAAGAATTATTCTTTTGCCGTTGTAGCCTTTGTTTATTGTGGAAGTTGCTATTGCTTTTCTGTCTGTTTGTTGAAATTGCTGCCGTTACTCAGGCTTGCTCTCAGGGAGAGTAGCTTATATAATCCTCAGGGATCTGTTAGGCGACTTTTGAATGTTCGGATACTGAAGTAAATTACCTGAAGTTCACATCTTAAATTTACTTTGGAGTGTCTCGTGTTTTATTTTTTTATTTTATTTTTTATGGAGGGTCACTCCCCTAATTATACAGCAAGGGTCTGAGCAACCCCCATTAGCCAAATATCGTGTTTGATATTGAACCATAGGATTTTATCAAAAAAATAAAATAAAATATTGAACCGTAGAATTTAAAGATTCACCTCTTCTATGCAGAACTTTCAAGTTTTTTGCACCGATTGTCATTTTAGGAAATATAAATTAGGAATTTATGATGTGTTTTTTCAACTACTAATCTTGGGGCATTGGGTTAAACTTATCATTTTTCAAAAGGAGGTAATGCAACTGTGGCATTGTATTTTGAATTCTTTTTCAAGATGGGGGTTCTTATCCAATCCGCTGACTGGTTAGGAAAACACAATTATATATAGTTCTATGAATGATCAAGCTTTTGTTTTATAATATGCATCATGCTGTAATTTATATAAAAGTGGTGTGATCTGAAGCTGGTTGTATTTATTGTTATACATTTTAAAGAACTTATGCGAATTAACGTTTACAATGAGACCCGTATGCCTTTAGAGAGTTCGATGGGAACCTTTTTCTGGTCTGTATTAGGTGAGTCTAAGCATAATAATTTGTGTGAAATGGTCTGTATTATCCAGAAGAGGTGAGAAAACAGTTTGGCCGCATAAGTGTGTTGTAATTCATATTTTCCGTTCAGTGTGCTTAGAAAGGTTACTGATCTTGTTTTCAGGTCTTGCATTTGCTTCGAAGATATTTGGGTGAGTACGTCCATGGACTCTCAGCAGAGGCTCTAAGAATCAGTGTTTGGAAAGGTTTGTCCATAAATATTCAATGTCTGCTTTTTGAAATATATTGAAAATGAAATGTTGTATGTTATGCCACTCTTTGCCTGGTCGAAAAGTCTAAAAGGGGTCTGCTTACTCACCATTTTTCCTCTAATTATATGATGATTATTATGAATGTTTCCCCGTTCTAGAAGCAGGATAAATTATTAAAATTGTAAATCTAACTTCTGAATGGTATATAAATTCTTTGGGCAAGAAGGATGGCCCTTGACAGCAAACTGCGGTGTTTGTGAAATAAATGTGCTTGTAGTTTTGACTAATAGCGGTGTTTTGCTTATCTAATACATGTTTCAGATACTGTACAGTCTTCCCTATGCCTCATGGCCTAGTTGCCGTCTTTGACACATTCAGGGCATCAACATATTTTGAATTTCTTGTACAGCTAAAAAAATATCTTCCAGCTGAGAAGTTCTGTCTGAAAGAGTGAAGACATTTCAAAAGCAGTAATGAGCATAGCTGGGCAAGCAAGAACTAAAGCTTCAGTAAATATATGTGGAAGTTTGTTAGGTGATGGTAGTGGACAAACAAAATATTACTAGTAAAGCAACTTCAGAAAGTTGCAACCCATGAGATCCCGCTCTGTTTCTTTTATTTTATATTGGAATTTTCTGGTATCTGTTAATTTTTTTTGGGAATTAAATTCATCTGTGTCTCTTTGCTGGACAACCAAGGATAAGTGCAATCTCTTGTGATTTTTGATTCCAATGACCTAACTGAGATTTCTTGCAAATAAAATTTACACCTATCTTGCATCAATGTAGCATCTCTCCCTTGTTATCATTTCAGTTAAATTTGTTGATGATAATAATAATAATAATAATTGCGTAGATTGTGATTTAGAATTGCACATATCTAGGGTAAGAACACCTTTTGTGTCTTTCTGATTGTCAGTCATGAGTTGGATTTCACTGCAAAACCCTGGACTATGGTTTCTGTAGATGTCATGGTTTACTGACCTCAAGTCTATCATACCAGGAGGGCAGAAAGCTCTAAATGATTGTTTGGTGAAGGGAGCCACTTTTATATTATGCATGTTGTACATAAAAAGGAAAAGCCTGTTTTTTTCTCTCTGTTCTAAAAAACAACTAAGGCGAGGCGGATTTTTTAGAAGACGTTTTTACTTTTTTTTTAAAGAAAAAATATGGTAGTCACGTACCTTTGAGGGGGTAAGTAATTTAATTTTAAAGAAAGTTTTGATACTTAGGTAATAATACTTAATAATTAACATTAACAGACATTTTTTTTTTCTTTTTTTTCTTTATAACTTGATACAAAAAGGAGGAATAGACTAGATGCTACAAGATTGAACAATCTAAATAAGAAGAAAAGGATGAAAGAGCGAGGAAGTAGATGAGGATATAACTTTTGAAGATAGGGTGATATTTATGGGAGGTTTCAAGGATTAGTGAAAATATGGTGTTTTGTAAAATGTGAAACAATATAATTTATACAATTTGTTGTACTTTGATATGCTATTTCAATAATATTTTATGAATTTATTTAAATAGTTGTATGTAAGTACTAGTATTTTAAACAAAATGAAAAAAATCTGCCTAGGCCGCCTAGCCGACTCATCCCCGCCCAGGCACTAAGAGATTGTTCGAGTGCCTAGGACCGTCTAGCGCTTTTTAGAACACTGCTTTTTCCCTAATGCCCTGAAACCTTTAAATTTTTGTTTTTAGCCAAGTGTTTTATTACAGGAGTTATGTTGTTGTGAGGAAGCTTTCATTTAGCTGTATCCAACCCCTTTTTTCTATGGGTCTTGTGCCTACTGATATGTTCAAAAGCTGATGGAGATCATGATGTGTGTGTGTATATATCCGCACACGCTTCGTTAATTACTTTTGTGTTGTTCAGAAATATGGTTGTTTTAAAATTTAACTGATATTTTTGATTTTAAATGTGGAATGTCATGGGAGCGGTAATAAGGGTGGACCAGCCCTGATGATATTCTTTTTAATAAGAATATGTTATTTTATTTTGTTTTTCTGTGGATATATTGTTTTTTTAAATGTTTATTTTTCTCATAGGTGATGTTGTTCTCAAGGATTTGAAATTGAAGGCAGAGGCCCTTAATTCTCTTAAACTCCCTGTTACAGTCAAGGCTGGTTTTGTTGGTACAATAACATTGAAGGTACTTTTGTAGTTACTAACCAGGCCGGTACTTTTATTTCTTCTCAATACTTTTCACATCTAGCGAATTTTAATTAAGTCCAACTTAGGTTGAAATATATGAAGTATGCTTGGAGCTGTTACTTTGTCATTTAGTTATGAGTTGCACTGTATGCCTCATGGTATTTTGCTAAGATTCTTAGTTCTTCCAGGGTTTGTAACCTTTCCTACATGTCTTGTTAAATATAAGTGTTTTTTACAGAACTCACTTTTCAATTTTACTTGTTCTTGAACATCACAAAGATTGCACTGGGATTTGCTGATTTTACCCATTCTTTGAAAGAGAATCGTTGAGAAGTATTAATATTGCTTTACTTGTTTATTTTATGGAATGGAAGTAGCTTAGCAAGAAATGAAGAACTGAAGTGTTATTCAAGCTAAATGTGAGCTGATCACAAGGTTGCACTACATAAATTTATTCTTTGAAGGTGAAACTCTAGAGGGAAGAGAGAGGAGTACAAAGTGGAGGTTAAAGTAACCCTCACGAGTAAAAGCATAGAGGAAAATAGGAAAAGGAATATAAGAGTGGAAAAATACATCAAAATGAAGAAGTTATTCAGTCCATTGAGTTAAAGGCCCATGACAGAGCTAGAAGGATGGCTCTCTCCCAAAGAACAAAAGAGATCCTCTAGAATGCCTCATTTGATTTTAGAAAAAACAAGCCCAACTCTTCACTGCCAGGGAAAACCTTGCCTTGAGCAAAATTCCAAACTTACCTTCTATTTATGTGCCTTTAGTTGGCCTAGTATTCCTGGAAATTGTAATGGCTTCTTTATATTTTGTCCCCATGTTGCCACATGGGAGGGACATGTGGTCAAAAAAGGGGATCCTATCAACTTGTTCCGTTCGGAGGAGTACCTGATGCACGCGTTTGGGGAGTGGTACTTGTGTGGTTTTCTTATTTGCAATAGATTATTAGTTTTGACTCTATTGAGAACTACCAACCAAAAGAAAATCATAGATAATGCCATACTTTTTTCAACTGTGATTTTTTTTAGGTCCCCTGGAAAAGTCTGGGCAAGGAGCCTGTGATTGTTCTCATTGATCGTGTATTTGTTCTTGCTTATCCTGCTCCTGATGGAACGACTCTCAAGGGGGTAATGTACCTTAGGTTTGTTGGAAGTATAAATTATGCTTATCAAGAAACAACACGTGTGTGTGTGTATATATATATATATATATATGTTGTCTTGACATTTGTTTCTGAATACAGGAGGACAGGGAGAAACTTTTTGAGGCCAAACTTCAACAAATTGAGGTTTTTCTTCTCACCTTTCCCCCTTTTTTTTCTAGTTTCAGGTCCACGTGCAGTCAGATTTGTATTTCTTTCCTTCGTAATAATTTTATTTTATTAAGAGAAAGCCTTGCGCCTTTCTGCTGTTAAAAGCTGTTATAAGCATAGTTGTTAAGATGTCGCCTAGGCGTCCGGGCGGGGGTGGGGGAGCATGGCGGGCAGCGCCTTGCTCCCCGGCCGCCAAGGCGTCGCCTTGCTAGGATTTCTTTTTCAAAAAAAAAAAACCCCCCCTAGGCGACGCCTTGGGCGCTTTGTAGCGCCACAAGCCCTAGGCGTCGCCTAGGGGTTTTTTTTTTTTTTTTTTGTAAAAGAAAGCCTAGCAAAACGACGTCGTTTTGCATTGTGAATATATATATATATATATGAAGAAGTCAAGCCCAAGGCGTCGCCTAGGGGGGGGTTTTTTTTTTTTGAAAAAGAAATCCTAGCAAAACAACGTCGTTTTGCATTGTGAATATATATATATATGAAGAAGTCATTGTCATCACAAAAGACAACTATCTTCTTCTTCTTCTTCGACGACAAACAGCAGAAGAGTCCCCGACTCCGGTAACTGCACTCGATCGGCAGCGGCGGCTCCAGCGACTAACGGTGGGCACTCCGGCGACTGCGACGGCTCCATTTGAACTCCATTTTGGAAGCCACTCTCCACCCACTCAACTACAGCGGCAACTCCCATAGTTGTCGAGGCGTCTTCAATCTCGGCGAGTTCGATCTCGACCGAGTGAGCTCCATTTTTGGACGGCTACTCTCCATCCAATCTCCTCTCAGTACTGTTACTTTATTTTTCAAAACCTTAATATATTTTAGTGATCAATTTTATAAAATGAAATGTAGAAAAGGAACCCAACCCAAAAATTCATCACTAAGGTGTTTAAATGCATTTTGGTACACATGTACAGGTATGATATGGGGGTAAAATTATGAATTTCATTAGGGGGCGCCTTGGATCGCCTTGAGGACGCCTAGGCAAGTGCCTTGCCGCCTAGGCGTCCAGGCGGTCAGCGGTTGACGCCAACCGACTTGCCGCCGTGACAACTATGGTTATAAGCCTTTTTTTTTTTTTGGGGGGGGGGGTGTCATTATAGGCTTTTTGAATGTATCTCAGAGGTTTAAGCACTCATAGTGATGGAAATAGTAATACTAAACTATAACTAAAAGACAGAAAGAGAGCGCAAAACTAATTTATAGTGGCTCAGTCCAAACAGCGTTTACATGCACTCCTCAAGACCTTCTCTTGAGTATTCCACTATTTACTTGAGCTTTTTCCTGGGCAAGAACAAGGCCTTTTATAACTCTGGTGCCTTTGTGGGTTCAACGGCGCAACCTTATGATATTTCTTTAACGAAGAGGCACTGGTGCGATGAACTGGGCGCCACACCATTTTTGAGTGTGATTCCGGTGTGGGTGCGATCTGGTGCAATTTTGGTGCCACCCCGGTGCGCACAAGAGCAGAAAAAAATAAAAAATTGGTGCAATCTTGGTGCGTCGCAGGACGGTTTGGTGGGAACGGAGCAC
Source organism: Santalum album (assembly GCA_034195605.1). Taxonomy (NCBI): domain Eukaryota; kingdom Viridiplantae; phylum Streptophyta; class Magnoliopsida; order Santalales; family Santalaceae; genus Santalum; species Santalum album. The sequence continues at coordinate 4,102,697 of CM067264.1, forward strand.
AAAAAAAGGAAAAAAGAATCACTTTTTTAACCATTCTAAAGTATTTCTGAAGCATGTGAAGAAATAAAACCAAATCAAACTGTAAGGTTTATATCTTATCTTCTCCCTTCACCGCTGGCGCCTCCTCCCATCCATCTTCTCCTTTGGCATTGCCTCCACTCATTTTTCTCCTCCAGCATCTGGTAATTCATCTTCGAGTATTATTGTTGCACAGAGAGAGAGTGGTTCAGATTGGGATATCAGGCGGAGAAAGAATGGAAAGTGCTGAAGATAAATCTGAACCATACATGCGTTAACTCCAGATTCCAACTACTACATGCCAATTTTGTTGTTGAGCCAAGTAAAATGGCTTATGAGACTGCTGGATTTTGGGTTAAGTTGACCAAGGGAAAGAATTGGGCTCAGTCCAGTACCAATACATAAGTTCTTTTAAGCAATGAATGTTATGATTCATTTCCTCAAATCAATATACACGTGTATATATAAACTTTAATTTTAATAAAGTTTTTAATACATTGTACCCTGCCGCACCGGCAGCCTAATTTTTCTGGAAATTACCAAATTCTGCACCGGGTGTGAATCGCATGCAATTCTCGTACTCGTACCTGTGCTTCCTTGGTCTTGAGCCAAAGAGAAGGTACTTCTAAAGAGAATTTGTCTACATTTTATAGCCAACTCTTTAACGCTTTTAGAAAGAAGGATGAAGTACAAAATATACAATGGCCAGAAATGGGTCTTCTTTCTTGATTTGCATTAGTACTTGTGGAAGAATACTGTTATTGTATCTACAAAGGTGTAGATATCATTATTTAGTGGTTAGACCCTTTATTACCGCTTGGGGTTGAAAAAGCATCAAATTGAAGGCTCTAACGGTCATATTTCAGTGAATTGAATGATGTCCGTCCAGATTAGTTGACTAACAAGAATTATAGTCAACTGATGCACCCCAGCGACTACAAAATTTAGACCTGGAAGATAGATTAGTTGACTAATGTTGAGTTAAGTTGACTAAAATCAAATTTTTAGTTGACGAAAGTTCTAATTGTTGGCTAACACAAAAATGGTGGTAACAGCAGATCATTCTACTACTTTTAGGACTGGCCGCCTAAAATAGTCAGGAAACCAGATTTAACAATTTAAAAGGTGATCAACTAACACTTGAAGGTCAAACAGGCTTTAGGCAACTAATATATCTTTAAGTTTACTATTAAAGGTAACTATGATATTTTGAGAATAACATTTTTTAGGGAGAGTATTGTCATTGAAATAAAATGTGACTTTGCTTTGTTATCATCAAAATCAGATGGAATTGGGAACTGAAAGCCAGCAAAAACTTTTCTAATTACTTCATCCAATGCTTAATCCATGTTGTTCTTCCTTATTTTAGGACATATATGTGTGTGTCCTCAGTATAGTATCCACAGAATGGCCTGTGCACATGGACAGGTAGTCCCTTGTGCGGGTTTCAAGGAATTGTCTTGTTTGATATCTTGTCCATTGCTATTTGACATTTGTGTTTAAATCAAGGATGATGAACACAATTTACATATATATTCTTGCATGTGAAAGCAGAATTTCCCTGCATTTGAATTAGTCGATTTCTCTCTCATAAATATCAACTTTGGACTTCTGTTGATTGCAGGATGCAGAAGCTGCAACACTTGAAGCAAAGGCAAAGTCAAAGCCAGGAAGTGTATGGTTTATAATTGTCAAAGCACTGTCATTCGCATCATAATTTCTTGTGCAATGACTACTACTTTTTATCTTTTTAAGGGGGAGGTAGGGGGTTTGAGTCCCTAGTAGCAGCAGGTTGGCTTCTTGCCTGGCACTTGGTCTACCCGACCAGTTAAAATTTCTGTTAAATGTGCCCTTTGGGTTTTAAGATAGGTTTCATTTTAAGTTGGTACCAATTAAGGTTCGAGACTAGAGATCCATGTAATTGGTATTCGAATGAGTTAAGCTATTTTGGGGCAGTGGCCACTAGGGCTTAGGACAGTCATGGTGCTAACATGAGTTGTGAGGCAACGTTTTTATAATGGACCAGCAGCACGTGACCAAAAAAAAAAAAAAAAAAAAAGGTGATTCCCACGATTGGATATGGAATGTTTCTCATACCATACCAGATTTGTCTCATTTAATCATGGATGAGGCCTCATTATTCGACTAAACCTCATCCATGACCAGATAGAGTTGAAAAATTATCAGTAAATACAACATGATATAATTTTTGAATGCAACTGTGGGAATTCTTTGGTGCGGTCTGATATGAATCCTAAACATGCTAAGTATGGGGATTCTTTGCTGCCATCTGATATGAGGCCTACACTTGCCAACTCTTCTTCCGGGCTTTTGTTGAACACTTAATTTGGCTTTGGTGTGGATGAGAAAAGCAAAGTTGTGTGGACATTTGCTTGCATAGCCATTTTATGGTATTTATCATTGGAGAGGAGTTATAGGATCATTCGGATTGAACGTGTGTGTGAACCAAGTGCAGAGCCATACTGTTACTTGGTTTCGCGATGGTTCATTGTATTTGGGAGATATCAATGTGTTGCCCTTCCAAGAGGAACGGTCTTGCTACGCTGATGCATATTCCCAGTCTTTGTTTTATTTCGTCTTTTCTTTTTCCTCGCTCCTGGATTTCTTGTTTTCCCTTTGTACTTTCTTTATGTCTGTCTTTGATTATAAGATGGGATTGTTTTCCCTCAAATTGTAACTCCAATTGTATGAGTAGTCATGATGAGAGTTGCACATTTGAAAATTGATCAATGGTTATTTTTGCAGCCACCTGCTGGAAATTCATGGTTGGGTTCTCTAATCGCTACAATTATCGGAAATCTTAAGATCTCCATTAGCAATGTTCATATCAGATATGAAGATTCTACCAGGTTGGTGGACACGTGGTTCCATGGTCTCTTCATTTTCTCTTGATGCTAGAGTATTTTATGCTCCAAATTATCTTTTGCTAAATTACAATGTTAAATGTAGTTTTTAATTGCTTTTTCTGACTAATTTTGAAGGTAATTGCTTTGCAGTAATCCAGGAAAACCGTTTTCTGCGGGTTTTACTTTGGCCAAGCTGGCTGCTTTTACAATGGATGAGCAAGGGAATGAAACCTTCGATACCAGTGGTGCACTAGATAAATTGCGAAAGGTTTACTATGCTCTTTCCTCTTTTGGCACGATGTTACTGAATTGCAAAACAAAACAAAGTACAGTGAAGGAAAAAGCTTCCATAATACAGTTTTATATTGGAATGAGTTATAGCGGTAACTTCTAAGACATCATTTTGATTTAGTTTTCTCTCGGCATGTGTAATATTTGCTCTAAAGCTGGTAATGCACCATGTAATATGTGGATGGAGAGAGAATAGAATAATGGTTATTATGAGTAAAGGAGTAAAGCGATATGTAGTATTGGCTAAAGACTAAAGTAACTCTTCTCACATGATCAATTTAGGACTTAACATAATTCTGTTTACAATTCAAATAGAGATTCTCAATTTAATGTTGATGCTTGTATTTATTTATTTATTTTTGTTGTTAATTCTTCATGTAATGTTGACACTTGTATATCTTATATTAATTTTGTACGACAGACAGTCATTTGAACTGAAGTAAACTTGGTTTTTTTTTTTTTTTTAGTCATTGCAACTTGAGAGGCTTGCTATGTACCATGATTCAAATAGCATTCCATGGAAGATAAGTAAAAAATGGGAAGATCTCAGCCCTATCGAATGGATTGAGGTTTGTGCTCAAACTACAAAAATTCGCCGTTGTTATTTTCTATTTAAATATGATTGCTTAGGGTAATGGGGCTTAGGCTGACAGATGTGCCTAATAATAGAAGGTGGTGCTCTCGCATTCTCATTCTTACAGATATTTGAAGATGGTATAAATGAACCTACAACCAACAATGGAAGGGTGTCTGTGTGGGCTGAAAATCGCAACTATTTGGTATTCCCTATCAATGGAGACCTTAAATATCATCGTCTTGGAAATCAAGAAAGAAGTGACCCTGAGATTCCGTTTGAGAAGGCATCTCTTGTCCTTAGTGATGTCACTTTGACAATTACAGAGGTGCTGAATCTTGAGTTGTATTAATTTTCTTGATTATGCTTTAGTTTCTTTCTATTGCTTCCCTTTTTGGACTTTTTTGTGGATAAGGAACTAAAAGAGTTGTATAAGGGAAATTTGGAAGTTTCTCTTGAATGCGATGGAAAAAAAATAGTTTGTTAATTTTCTATGTTGTTGTTAATCAGTGTTCTAAAAAGCGTTAGGCGGACTTAGGCGCTTGACCTATTGCTTAGTGCTTGGGCTGCTTGGGCGAGGGCTAGGCGGCCTAGGCGGACTTTTTTATTTTGTTTAAAATACTAGCACTTACATACAATTATTTGAATAAATTCATAAAATATTATTAAAGTGGCATATGAAAGTACAACAAATTGCACAAATTAGATTCTTTCACATTTTACATAACACCATATTTTCACTAATCCTCAAAACCTCCTTCTACAAATATCACCCTATCATCATCTGAGCCTTCAAAAGCTATATCCTTCTCTATTTCCTTTGAATCATTATTTGATTCAACAAGATCTTCATCAAGTTCTCCTCTATTTCTGAGATGTAGAAAATTTTTCACTCTGTTCTGTTGCAGGCTCAATATCACGATTGGATAAAACTCTTGGAGGCCATTTCTAGATACAAGACTTATGTTGAGGTTTCTCATCTAAGACCTGTGGTGTCAGCTTCCAAGAGTCCTAAATTGTGGTGGCGTTATGCTTTTCAGGCTGTGCTGCAGCAGAGGAAGATGTGGTAATATAATTTATATGATTATATTTTACCTTCTATAACACTGATTTATCATGGGGATTTATCGTGGAAAATTATCTTTTTCTCATCACCAGTTTGGTTTAATTGATTTTTCCTTTTGGAAAATTTGTATTTGTCGTTGACTTGGCTACCCTTGCAGCTATAGATTCTCATGGGACCGAATCCAGCATCTTTGCCAGCTTCGTCGACATTATGTCCAATTGTATGCTAGTTCATTGCAACAACTGCCAGATGTTAATAATTCAGAAATTAGAGGAATTGAGAAAGACTTGGATTCTAAAGTAATTATTTTGTGGAGGTATGCATATTTATTTTTCTTATTTTTTTGAATAAAATTTATTTTCTCGCAAACAATGAAATTCTGTGTTCGATGAACAACTGCAATGGTAGATTCCCCATTTATATCCAATCCTAATGAGAATAGGAGCAAGGCGCTTCTGCCTTGGCTTGTCTTTCCATAATTTTTGGGCCGCCTTAAGGTAAAAATGACATACGTACTGCTGCCAGTTTGTATTTGTTACAACCTACCTCAACTGTTAACAATTCTATATTTTCTGGACATTCATCTGCAGTTTCTTCTTTTTGCGCTAGTCATCCATTTTGTTTAACAGTTGGTATATGGTTTCTTTTCAGGTTACTTGCTCATGCTAAAGTAGAATCCGTGAAATCCAAGGAAGCATCGAAGAGGCAAAGAAGGAGAAGCTGGTTTTCCTTTAGTTGGTTTGTATTGTTTCTTTTGTTATGTCCTGTGTTCCCCTCCTTCCTGACTCTTTGCATATGCCTTTCATTTTTCATTACCTGCAGTTCATTCAATTTATTTTCAATTTAGGCAGGACACCTCTGAGGATGTTTCCGAGGGTTCACAATTGATGGAAGAAAGCCTGACTAAAGAAGAATGGAAATCAATCAATAAATTACTCAGTTATCAGCCTGATGAGGAGTTGACTTTACATTCAGGAAAGGAGATGCAAAACATGATCCAGTTGTTGGTTAATGTGTCTATTGGTCAGGCTGCTGCCAGGATTATCGGTATGAATCAGACTGAAATTGTTTGTGGTAGATTTGAGCAACTTCATGTATCCACGAAGTTTAAACATCGGAGCACCTATTGCGATGTGTTATTGAGGTTCTATGGCTTATCTGCTCCTGAAGGTTCATTGGCTCAGGTTTGGTTTTTCTATGTAGCATCAAGATTTTGATGTTCTCAAATGCATGAAGTTGCTGTTGAGGTTGTATCTTTCTTGATTTTCTTACTTTGAATTTTATGAGTTGAACGCACTTCACAGCTGTGTAGTTGGAAGCTGAGCTTTATCTAGGAATAATTTGGAAAGGATGAGATCTCTAATTTTGGATCAGTTAAATTTTACCTTTGCAGTATATGTCTGAGGATTATGATTTTTAGCTCTTTTTTCTTATAATAAATTTCTACAAGGATCAACAATCTTATGTTGTTCTAGAATTTAGAGTTTTGCTTTTTGGTTGTTTAGTGATCTCATGTTTGTTCTTGCAGAGTGTCTGTAGTGAGCGGAAGGTGAATGCTTTAGCTGCTAGCTTTGTATGGTCACCAGTTGGGGAGAACGTAGATTGGAGGCTTTCTGCTACTATTTCTCCTTGCCATGCTACGGTGATTTCTCAGTGCTGATCACATCCAAGGCTTTAGATTTCCAGAATGTCTGCATTTCCATACTTCATTAATATATTAAATTAAATTTTCAGGTTCTGATGGAAAGTTATGATCGCTTTATAGAGTTTATGAAGAGAAGTAATGCAGTTAGCCCTACTGTTGCATTGGAAACTGCAACTGCTTTGCAGGTACTTGTTTTATTATCTGAGATTTTTGCTTTTCCTCCAGGAAAACTAATATTTCAAAATTGTTGCTTGGGCAGATGAAGTTTGAGAAAGTGACTCGTCGAGCTCAAGAGCAATTTCAGATGGTATTGGAAGAACAAAGCAGGTTCCAACTTCTAAGATGTCATTTAGTCTTTCTGTTGTTATTCTGTTTATTTGATTGGTTATAAGGGTGTTGGTATTTATTGATTTTGTAGTACTATTGATCTGGACTTGTAAATGTAGAGAGTGAGGGAGTTTGTGAGAATGAGGGAGAAAGTGCAGGAAAATCCTTTTAATCCTAGAGGGTTAAAAATACTTGTGTTTATAAGGTATGTACAAGGGTTACAAGATGGCAGCATCAAAATAACATGAAAACTAAGGTTTACTAGGGTTACCATGTCAGTCTAGTTGACCAGGCTTCACAATGGGCCACCAGGATAGACCATGGTTGACCCGAGGCCTTTTGCCTCCCCCCAAAACACTTTTAAGAAGACTTGTATTATTGAGTACTGTGCTAAAGTTGATACCTTAGTTTTGTATGGTTCAATTATTCTCTTCTGCAATATTTTGGATGTCAGAAGATCTGAACTTGCATGAAACTGTGCAAAGTCTGAATAGCCCTAGGTCAAGGTGCATTTTCAGTTGCCTACCTTTTTATATCGTGACTTTTTATAGAATTAATTGCAGTGGCAAGATAGAAGTTTTGTTATGTTGGTTTGAGGCATGACTTCATTCTACTTCAATTATTCTGCTCTCTCTTTCTCTCTCTGTTGAATTCGCCTTCATACAGATTTGCTCTCGACATTGATTTTGATGCTCCAAAAGTTAGAGTGCCTATAAGAACATGTGCCTCTTTCAAGTGCGAGAGCAATTTTCTTTTGGATTTTGGCCATTTCACATTGCACACGAAGGTATGTGGCTTCATTTGGTTTTGTGATTGTTATTATGTTATGAAATTTTTAGAGTTTGTTATAATAATTACAGGAAAGTCAGTGTGATGAACAGAAGCAGAATCTGTATTCGCGTTTTTATATTCATGGAAGAGATATTGCTGCCTTCTTTACAGATTGCAGTTCTAATTGTCAAAACTGCACTTCAGTCTCTCCCAGTCATGACAGACTACCTGCCACATCCCCCATACTGGGAGATGCTGATCACTTTTATTCCCTCATTGATAAGTGTGGAATGGCCGTTATTGTTGACCAGGTATATTCTCTTTTCCTTTCAATGTGAAACTAACTTGTTCAAAAGGGAGTATGTCAAGTTTTTTGTTGGGCATTCTTTAATAAAGAGAATTTCTTCTGACTTTGCCTATTGATTGTCCTCTGTAAAGATTAAGATACCCCATCCAAGTTTCCCGTCAACACGTGTTTCTGTTCAAGTGCCCAATCTCGGTATTCACTTTTCACCAGCAAGATATTGCAGAATCATGGAATTGCTAGACATTTTATATGGTACAGTTGAGAGCAGTCTTCAGTCCAGTTTTGATAGTTCCCAAGGCGACCTTGCTCCTTGGGGTCCTGCCGATCTTGCTAATGAGGCAAGAATTCTTGTTTGGAGGGTATGCTTCAACACAAGGATTAGCAGTTCACTTGATAGTAGCATTGTTTTAAGTCTGTTAATTACTTTATGTAATATTGTAAATTCAGGGAATCGGCAATTCTGTGGCTGCATGGCACCATTGTTTCCTTGTGCTCTCTGGGCTATACCTTTATGTTTTGGAATCTGAAAAGTCCCAGAAGCTATCAACGCTGCTCAAGGTGCTGCTTCCTCTTATTCTGTGAACTTTTGATTTGTTGTTGATTTTTCTCTGCTTTTATTGAGTCCTTGTTCTTGAATTGCTTGATCTCGTATGTAAGCATTCTGTAATTGAATGCTGAAGCCTGGACATAAAGTTTCAATCTTTTGGCACTGCAGCATGGGTGGTAGGCAAGTATATGAGGTTCCTCCAAGTAACATTGGCGGCTCACAGTTCTGCATCGCTGTGGGTATCAGGGGAATGGACATTCAGAAGGCAAGTCATGTTTTTTATAAATAAGATTTTTTTTTTTGGCACGGCAATATTTTTTATTTATTTATTAGGTTTTCTGAAATTTTGGTGTTATGTTTTATTTGCTGAACTGGAAACTTCTTTTCCTTTTAGATAATCATTATAATTAATTGATTCTTTCCTGACATCTATGCTTTTCTAATTCTGAGTTGCTGCACTTCGTTCAACCCACTTCCTGAAAAATATCAGTTTTAAAACGTTTGGATGGTGAACCTTTTTTTTGAGAATCAGTGCATTATGTTTGGGTTTAGGTTTGGTGTAAGTGTACCTTGTCATAAGGTTGGTCTTATCTATGGTGTGCACTGGGAAGTGGTTTCATCTAAATGCTTCGCAATTATTGGTGGCTATGGAATGTTTCTGTCTCACTGTGCATACGTCATATGAAGGAGTTTGTTTTACTTTTCATGATGTGTGTTATCTGAATTTCCTTTTGGTTAAAACTATCGTGTAGATGGGTTGTATTGTATATGTATAGCTGGCATGTTGTTTATTTTTTCTGTGTGCAAATAAAATCTTTTGTTTCTTTTTCAGGTTTTAGAATCTTCTAGTACCTTGGTTATAAAGTTCCAGGCTGAGGAGGAGAAAGCTGCGTGGTTTCAAGGACTTGTACGTGCCACATATCGAGCTTCAGTAAGTGCAGACTCATTTCTAGTTGAAAATTTTTCTCTTTACCTCTCACAATCCTTTAGTTTTTTATGCCTAAAAACTGTCTGTTTTTGAATTGCTGAAACAGCCTCCTCCACTGGTGGATGTACTTGGAGAATCAAGTGATGTTGTTACTGAGTTTGATGAACCCCAGGTCACAAGTTTAAAAACTGCTGACCTTGTTATTAATGGGGCATTGGTCGAAACGAAGTTATACATTTATGGAAAGGTTGGTTCAATGCTTGCTAACGTTTAGCACATCGTTCTTCCCTGACACTCTGATATGCCTCGATGCAGTTCTCATAGTTGTTTTGCTGTAATTTATAATCCTGATTTCCGATTAGATTTACTGAATGTGCAAGCCATCTGTGTCACGTATAACATACAGGTGGTTGATGAGGTGCATGAGAAACTTGAAGAGACACTAATTATTGAAGTTCTTGCTGGTGGAGCAAAGGTCAGTGTAGCATTTTTGTTGTTTTCTTCTTATTGTCATGCTGATTTGAATCCATACATTTTTATTTGGGTTTGAATATGAGATATCCTTGATGTATTGTTGCTTATCAACCCTTTGCCTATCCTCGTTTTCATTTTCTTTCGTTTTTTGTGACCAACTCTTTTAGTCATTTTAAGTTGGCCGAACCAGTATAATTCTAGTTTTCAGTGATCCCCTTGTTCATATTTTATAAATGAAAGGAATATTGGAACTTATTCCAGTTGGCTTCTTTGTAAAATCTATATCACTTATTTTGCCAACTCTTTAATGACTTTGGAGAGATTATGGCTCTCCATCTATTGCTGATCTCATAGAATTTCTGTTCGCTTGGGCTGCTTTATTTTTGTTTATTTATTTATTTATTATTATTATTATTATGATAAAAGAAGAATTTTATTAGAGAAATAAACACAGAGGACAAGAAATCCTCACAAAAAAAGAAAAAAGAAAAAAGAAAGAACCAAAACCAAATATAAAGAAAGAAACAAAAAACACATTAAATAAGAGCAGCTTGCCAATCTCTACAATCAGAAAGTGTGAGTCTAGAGAAGATTCCCATTGTGTAAGCCCGGGAGCTCACCAAAATGCAATTCTGTCCTACACTTGCTTAACATCAAGGTACTTATGCAAGAAAATATGGCTATTTCTTTCCAGTCATACCCCCAAACAGTTTCACCAGCTGTCCAAATGTGCTTTGCCATTTTATGGCGCCCAAAACCTGCAAAAGAAGTTTTAAAAAGATCAGAAATCATACAAGGGGACATTCAAACCTTTCCACAAACAGAGAATTGTCGATTCCACACATTCCAACAAGAGGACGGCAAAAGAAGAGGTGTGGTTTAGTTTCACCACTGGCATAGCACATCACCTCATCTGTTTGGTGAATTGTATTCGTAAGGCCTCTGCATTTGCGGCAGATTATTGGTGTTGAGTCCATTAAAAGCGACCAACCTTGAAAAAGCCATCACTTTTTGGACAGTACCTTTGGTTTCCAAATGATTCTAATTTCTAGAGAGGAAAAGAATTGGGGCTAGCCCTGCCAATAAGGTAGGAGAAAGATCGACAAGATAAATCACCCGACCCCTCCAGAGTTCAAACCTGCCTAACCACCTGAGAAGGCTGAAAGGAGTCCTGTTAATGTTCCACCTCAAAACCTATTGGCAATGAGGGGCGTGGCCCAACAGATACTTCAACTTTCAGAATAACAGATTTCTAACAGCCCCCCTAACATTCAGCCACGATTTGAGCCTGATTGTGCACAACACAGATGGGGACAAATGCAGATGGACCACTCTTGGGCCGAATCAGCCCATGCTTTATTACTATGTTAAGGTTCCTCCTCAAAACAGGTGAGTGCCCAATAGATACTTCAAACACAGAATAATAGGTACAAAATCAATATGGGATTCTCAATGGCTCCCCCCACGTGCAGCCACAATTTAGACATGAACATGCCGGGAAAAGATGGGGGCAAACACAGACGGGCCACTTTCGGGCCAATTCGAATTTGGGCCACTCTTGGATTGAACAGAACTAGAATTTGATACCATGTTAAGGTTCCACCTCAAATTCAATTGGCAATGAGGGGACTGGCCCAACAGATGCTTCAAGTCCCTAATACTCCTTATATTTTGTTAGCGCTTTTATAATCATTGTAGAAAAAACCAACTAATCAGAAAAGGCATTACAATAGGATATGCAGCTGAACGGTTAAATCACAAGCCTAGATGTACCCAATCTAACATACTTTAAGAAAAACCAACTAATCAGAAAAGGGATTACAATAGGATATGCAGCTGAACGGTTAAATCACAAGCCCAGATGTGCCCAATCTAACATACTTTAAGCCTAATGTACCTGATCTCTCTCACACACACTATCTTCTCCTGAAAGTACCGAAACTTGAGAATTTGCTGAACAGGCTGCCTAAAACTGCTCTTGACAATCATCTATCAAACTCAGATGGAAAATTTGTCAGGTTCAGGTTCATAGTACAGGGACTTTATCGGGCTGAGTCCAGAGGCCATCACTGGTCTCATTTGGAGCCTCCAATTTGTTGGGTTTGGATAATGGATCTAATCATGGTATGGAACTCACGGCACACATGACCAATTTTACCTAAAAAATTCCATAGCTTATTCTAGCAAGCAAATGATGGTTTAAACATGCCATATTGCTTTCCCATTCTTGGCCTTGTCCCTTCTCTTCATCTCTTTTTGTTAGCCACATCAAATTCAAAATCTCAACCCTCAGCAATGATGTAATGAGAAACTGCTATGAAGCACCATCACAAGCTGATCTTTTGGCAAGCATTCTTAACAGCACCAGATGAGAGGGTGAGAATGCGTTTTTGTAAGTGAAGTAGGGAGAGGGGCCAGGGGGAGACGATCCATTGTGTCACAGTCTGCATCCTCCTGTAATGTCATCTTTTTTTTTCTCGGTGACCTATTGTGTAAACATGCATTCTTAATATTGCAATTCCAGTTGGAGATATCTAGGAAAAGATCATTGCATACTGTCTGCATTTCTGTTTCATATGATACCTTAATCTCTGCCCAATCAATATTGTTAGCTTACTGGCTAAATGGTCGCTCTGATAACTTTATTCTTCATGTCTATAGTTTTAGTGATGTGGGTTTTGGTGTTTAGATCAGAAAACAAGTAGTTTGAGCGGGGTGTTTGTGTTGTCAATTTATTCCATTAATTCTTTGTTTTGGTACCTTGAACAGTTTACTGTTGCTGCTGGTGGTTGTTCTTCAGGTGCATATTTTTTAGTGTTAAATGTCAACATTGTTTTGCAGGTGTATGTAGTTCGGTTGGAAAGCGATCTCACAGTTAAAATGAAACTTCATTCTTTAAAAATTAAGGATGAACTGCAGGACTCTCTCCCTGAAAATCCACAGTATCTGGCCTGTTCTGTCCTGAAGAATGACAACTTGTATCTGTCCCCACGTACCTTAGATGCTCGTGGCAGGGAAACGTCTGGGTTAAATCCAGAGGAGGACGACATTTTCAAGGATGCTTTGCCAGATTTTATGTGCATACCTGATCTAGTTATTCATTCTCAGAATATGGATGTTGCTCAAGGTGTTAGGCTGAGGGATAGTAGGGGCTGTGATGGAGTTGGTTCTGCTGATGTTGTTTCTCCTGAAAATGACCAGGGAATTGAGGAAATTTCTGCTGAGATATTTTATGAGGCACATGGCATTGATAATTCTGATTTTGTATCTGTTACCTTTTCAACTAGGAATCCCAGTTCGGCTGATTATGTTGATATAGATACAGAGGTACCAAACACTTGCATTTTGGAGCTTTATTATTCATTCATATACTCATGGCCTAGCTGGAGCTTTGTCTTAAAAGTGCTTTGTACAAGAGTTCTTCATAGCTTAGACGTACTTCCGTTTAGCTTCAGATATGTTTTTTTTTTTTTTTTTGTAAATGCATTTTCTGTTAAGAGGTCACCATGAACTCAGAGTTATTGTAGGCAGAATATTGTTAGAACTTTCTCCAAAACTGATTTAGTGAAACGATCACATTTAAATTCAGTGGGTAACCATAGAAAATGGTCCTGGTCAAAATGCATTCATTTGTCTCATACGCTATGGGGATGGTGAGAAGCAAAAGTGTTTAACTTGGTAGTATTTAAAGAATACATTTGCTCTGAGTTGTTCCATATGGTTCATGCTTTTTTTTTTTTTTTTTGATTGATAAAAGAGCAATATATTAGTCGGGCACCAAGGGGTGCTAACTTGAGAGGTTACAAAGTTAAATTATCAATAAGCTCAATACAATCAACAAAAGGATCGAAATTACAAGAGAGTGTCCAATCTTTGAAATTGAAAAGCCAAATTTCCTTTATATGTTGAATTGAGCATTCTTCACCTTCAAAGACCCTCTCATCTTGTGTTTTTATTTTTTATTTTTTATTTTTTATTTTTATTTGGATATCAGGAAAACTGCCTTATTTTGCAACATTTAGGCCATAAATCTGTAAGTGTTTGGCTGATCTTCTTTGATAAAAAACGTTTCAGATGAGTATTCGGATGTCCAAGCTTGAATTGTTTTGCAACAGGCCAACTGTTGTTGCATTAATTGGTTTTGGCTTGGATGTTAGCTCCATGAACTCTGGTTTAAGTGGTGGAAACATGCCGAAAAACTTAGATGATGATGAGTCTTTGCTTAACAAAGAAGGGGCTGAAGAAACTGGACGTCCGTTTGTTAAAGGGCTACTGGGGTATGGCAAAGCTCGCGTGGTATTTCTTTTGAGCATGAATGTTGACAGTGTCACTGTTTTTCTAAATAAGGAGGATGGTTCTCAGCTTTCAATGTTTGTCCAAGAAAGCTTTCTTCTGGATCTTAAGGTATGGAGGATTATTAATTTTCCCCAGGCCTCCCATTATGTCTCATGTTATGTATTGTTCTAAAGAAAATATTGTTACTAGTCCCTCCCATTAGAATCCTAATATATATGTATATTTATTTGGGGTGTGCCTCAGTGTTTGTTTTGCATGTAGTTGCTGATGCAGTGGATATAGTTTGTCTTTTCTGTTTAGCTTCATTAGAGGTGGGAGAGGAGTACAAAAAAGGAGAGAAAAATAAAAGTAGAAAACAGAATACCAAAAACATATGAAACAAACCACACAGCAGTCAATAAGACAGCCACCGCTTAGTATAATTTGTTGGCAGAAAATTTCCTTTCTTGTCTTGCCAATGAATTTATCCTGCTTTGGGCTGTGTTGCTCTGTCTCCTGGAACCCTACTTCGATGCAGCAGCCTCCATCCATTGGCACTTAGCTCAAGTATGGAATATGACGCTTATTTTTTTTTTTTCCGCCCCACACCTTTGAGTGTAGTACTGTCACACAATTTATAGGAGCTCCAGTTCTCTGTACCTTTGATGTTATACTCTTCCCATTTATAATTCCCTCTTGTCGGTATATTTTATCCATAAGCAGTGCCTGCTTCAGTTCCTTGTTTATTAGTCCCTCAGTGGCTTCTTTCAGACTTCCTTTCCTAAAATTCGTCTGAAGAAAATCATAACATTAAAGTTTCATTTTTCTTTTTTGGCTTTTTTTGGTTTTTTTGGTTTTCTTTTTTTTTTTTTTTTTTTTGTGTAGCAATGCAGCTTGGGGAACTGAGTATCTGATTTACTGGTGTGGGGTAACAGTGAGCCAGCAGTAATAAATGGAGAAATAGGGAAAGAACAAAATAATGTTGAAGTAGGAAGAGTTGAATTTCCTACGTTCAGAACCCAAGAAAAAACTTGGTAGATTTAATTTTGTATAACATAACTATGGAAAAAAAATGAATCCAACTCATTGCTGCCGCTGATCCCCAACTCATTGCTGCCGCTGATCCCTTATGCTGAATGCTCCTGAATCATTTACTGCATAGACTTGGAGCCTATTTAAACTCCGAGTGTATTAACGCATTTGGAAGGGTCTTTTCTCATTAAAGTAACTCTTTTAGGCACATAGTTGGGGATTTTAGATTGGCATCCAATATATATTGCCAAGGCTAGGTGGATTAAGTGGTCTTGAGGAAGAGGCTAGGGGAGCAATTCTATGTAATTTTCCTCCTATTTACTAGAGCATGTAGATACCCTAAGCTATTTGAGATGTCTTACTTCTGAGTATTTATGACTTTATTATAACTTGAATTGTATTGACACCTCCCGCTCTAGAAACTTGAAGTGGGACTAGCATCTGGTAGTGACCATGTGAATTTGTTGCATGTGGTATTGTATGTGATACATGTATGTTTAATTTTATCTATGTGGTCTTTGTTAATCTAATTTATGCTCTGCTGTGTGAGTAATGTCTTTTTTCTCTTTTTCTGTGAAGGTTCACCCAAGTTCTCTTTCTATTGAAGGCACATTAGGGAATCTCAGGCTTTCTGATATGTCACTTGGAACAGATCATTATTGGGGTCGGCTATGTGATATACGCAATCCGGGTGCTGAATCCCTTATCAATGTATGTGTATATATATATATGTAATTGGAGATCTGCTTTCATATTGCAGAATCCTTATGTCTATATGTATTTATTATTCTATAGTATTAAACTATTCCTTTTATTTCTCTTCCTCTCTGCTCTTCCCAGTTCAAATTCAATTCGTATAGTGTTGAAGATGATGACTATGAAGGATATGACTATAGCTTGTCTTGCCGACTTTCTGCTGTTCGTATTGTTTTCCTGTATAGGTTTGTCCAGGAGGTAAATCTGACTTATCTCTTGTTTATTTGAGCTTATTCAAGGCAGTGTATTGGCCATTTACATGTTCAAGATGGGTGGACTGTTCCCTGTTTGTAAATGATGTGCTATCCTTGTTGACTAGTTCTAATGCCATTGTCCCTTTTGTTTTAAAATTATATGCCATTGAGTTGTTTTTCCTGGCATTATTGTTTTGAAGCTCTGATAGAAGCTGCAGGAGGTACTTTTTTGCAGATAATTGCATACTTCATGGAACTTGCTACCCCTCATACGGAAGAAGCAATAAAGCTTGTCGATAAGGTTGGGGACTTCGAGTGGTGGATTCAGAAATATGAGATTGATGGAGCATCTGCATTAAAGCTGGACTTGTCACTGGACACTCCAATAATCATCATTCCTAGAAATTCAATTAGCAAAGAGTTCGTAGTTTTACACACTAATCTTGTCAATGAATGCCTTAATAGTAGCTTTAGGGTTTTTAGTTCTGACTGCAGCTTGCCAAGGTCATTGTATGCCTTGTCAAAAACTATTGTAATTATGTAACTATGATGCAATTTCTTTTTAGGTTATAGTGATTTCAAACTACATAGTACAAAATGGAATCAATTAATATGCTTCCGCATACAAAAGAGCACAAGAAGCCTTGCAGCTGAAAAGGATTCATATGAGAAGTCAATGTCATGCTTATGTAGGCCTTCAAGCTGGGATCCCCGTGTTTTTTTGAATTTGTTTTTGCTTCCAACTGTTTATTTCATCTCCTGCAGCATGGTATCTCAATTTTCCATTATGCTGCAGTCTTTTTGAGTTGATTGATTTGGATTTTTCATTCACCTCCTGAGCCTATTGATTAATCAATAGTTATTGGGAACTTATAGTTCTTACACTTTGATACTATGCTTCTTGAAATTAAGTTTTTCATTGCAAGTTTGTTTGATGCTTTGGTTGCTGAATAAAAATTAACTTTTTCTCTTTATTATTTTTGCAGATACATTCAACTTGATCTTGGCCAACTAAGAGTGACAAATGAGTTCCGCTGGCATGGTACTCCTGAGAAGGATCCTTCAGCTGTCCATCTTGACATTATTCACGCCGAGGTAAACGATATTTCATAGTTTTGGACGTCAAGTTTTGATTATTTTTTTCCCCATCAGCAACAGATTTCTCTGACAAATGTTTTTTTTTCCCCAGATTTTGGGAATTAACATGGCTGTAGCAGTCGATGGTTGTGTTGGCAAACCAATGATACAGGAAGGCCAAGGATTTGATGTTTGTGTGCGCCGCAGTTTGAGAGATGTTTTTAGGAAAGTTCCAACATTTTCTGTCGAAGTGAAGGTAATTTTTATTTGTGTTTGGTATACAAGTGTTTCACAATCATTTTCTCCAGTTTTTATGCATAAAAATCTCAAGTGTTCTATAACCCTTTTGACATGGGATGACCTATATACTTTTAGTTATTTCTGGATACCATTCTACATGGGTTGAATAGAATGTTCCTTTTGGTTGTACTCATGTAGAAATGCAATGGGAACTGGGGCCAGTGGCAGAAACAATAGTACTGGTAGCAATTTGGTGTCACACTGTTGGTGGTTGTGGACTTTTTCAACCGACTTGTTTTATTGACTTTTTGAGCAGGTGGGCCAGCTACATGCGCTGATGTCTGATAAAGAATATAATGTTATTTTGGATTGTGCATACATGAACTTGTCTGAAGAGCCAAGGATTCCTGCATCTTTTCGTAGCAATACATTGGGTTCAACAGATACAATGCGGCTGCTGGTTGATAAAGTCAACATGAACAGTCTGACCTTTCTTTCACGCACTGTCACTATAGTTGCTGTTGAAGTTAACTATGCTCTATTGGAGTTGTGCACTGGCGTTCATGAAGAGCCTTTGGCTCATCTTGCTGTGAGTGCATTAAGGTTTATGCTAATATATAATTTTTTCATTTATGACTTAGTAATTTTATTCGTGTGTGTTTTGTCCTTAAATGTTATTAGAAGCCTAGAATGTGACCATCCTCCGTTTTGCTTTCGAGATCTTCATGTAAATCTTCTTTATCAGTTTGTAAGCTTCTAAATTACAAGCTTGATGCCCTTTTTTTTTTTTTTTTTTCTTTTGCAGTTAGAAGGCCTTTGGGTATCATATCGGATGACTTCATTATCTGAAACAGATCTCTATGTGACCATTCCCAGATTCTCTATTCTTGATATCCGTGCTGATACAAAACCTGAAATGCGCTCGATTTTTGGATCATCTGCTGACGCATTCAAACAAGCTTTTACTGCAAATATTCCCTTTCTCATAAATAGAAGTGGGCTTGCAAAAGCAAACTCTGAAGTCACCAGTGGTACAGATATTCCAAATTCAACTATGTTTTTGATGGATTACCGTTTACGGTTGTCATCAAAATCCTTTGTTGTCCGGGTTCAGCAGCCTCGTGTGCTTGTTGTTCCAGATTTCCTTCTTGCTGTTGGCGAGTTTTTTGTGCCAGCTTTAGGAACTATAACTGGAAGGGAAGAAACAATGGATCCTAAAAATGATCCGATAATTAGGAACAAGAGCATAGTTCTGTCTGAACCTGTTTACAAACAGAAAGAGGATATGGTGCACCTATCCCCAAATAGACAAGTTAGTGGTAGATGGTTTTGGAGTTTATGAATACACGTATGATGGTTGTGGAAGGACTATTTATTTAAGTGAAACAGATTTGAAGGAACCCTCAGCAATATCTCAACCTATTATAATTATTGGGCGCAACAAGAGGCTGCGGTTCATTAATGTAAAAATTGAGGTATTTATGCTTCCAATTTACATGTGGTATTTTACAAGATTATCAGAAATTGGAGGTATCTATGCTTCCAGTATACATGTCATGTTCTATACTACTTTCTATCTTATGTATTTTTTCTGGAAGCCATTATTAGTAAGAAATCCATGTGTTGGATGAGGATGCTGAAAAACTTGCCTGAGAAATAGATGTAATGTGGGAAGCATTGTTAGGGTTGAAAATATTATGGGAGTTTAATCTATTAATCATTCACTAAGTATATGTTCATATTCAATATAATTTTATTTAGAGTCGTAAAAAATGTAACCCATGTAAGTGTAGATTCTTAATTCCTGCTGCGATAGCTAATGTTCTAGTTTTGAAGCTTCAGAAAATTTTATGAATGTGTCAACTGTTTGTTCTGCCGTAAGAGTTGTCTGTTCTCTAAAAGATTTATATTTAAGCTGAAAAGCTTCATATAAATCAAATCAATTTTGAAAAACTCAAATGATATCTTTCCTCTACCTCTATACCGCTTTTATTATCTCATCCAACTTGTGGAATGGTCAAATGTGATGCTTCTGCTTTAAAATTTTCCAGAATGGTTCGCTGTTGAGGAAGTATACGTACTTGAGTAATGGTAGCAGCTATTCAGTCTCCTTTGAAGATGGTGTTGACATATCTTTGCTGGACAATTCTACTCCGGATAACAACAAAAAGAGTCTAGAGTACATGGATGAATCATCAGGCATCTCAAGTACCAATGTCGACTCCCAAAGTGATTGTAGTAAGATGCCAAGCTTTACTTTTGAAGCCCAGGTGGGTAAACTTGGCATACTAAGTTTTTTTGGAAAATAAATTTTGTCATTGACCTGTTTTGAGGTGTCACAACTGTTGATGGTCTGCTGTTAGCAATAAATTTCTTTCCTAACTGTGTTTTTTCTGTAGATGGGTCCCCAAATATTAATGTGAATTGAAAAAAATGCCATGCTGCGTTTTTTATTTCACACATCATTGATCTTTTTTGATTAATTGCACACTCTTTTTGATCGCCATTCTTGAACTTGTGGGGAATTTTAAAAATTAAGATTTATGATGTTCTGCCTTTCTATGCCTTTCAGGGTGTTATTTCTATCCCTTAATGTTGGACAAGATTGTGTGGCATATCTACAATAATAGTTTTAATTTCATGGATTCCAGGCGCAACCACTATTCCTTTCCAAATTCCCTGGTTAACTTGTTAGGTTTAGACTTGTATCCCTATACTTAGGTTCACATGCTTGGCTTATATGTGACTCGTAGCTCAACTACTCCCAACTCTAACTGTGGTCTTCTTATCCAAATTTTCCTGTCATTGTTAAAAGTATAGCTTTCTTGATATATGTCATGTATTTAATGGAATTCCTTTTATATATAATTATTTGAAAACATCTACTAAATGATGATGTGTCAAAAGTGGTGTGTCCCTTTCTGTTGATGGACAAGCATATTTTAAATTTTATATAACCTGAATTTGGACCATCACCTTTTCTATTTTCAAAAGCATCTATCTGTACTGTCCCCTACCTGCAAAAATGGAAGAACAGTAAGAGCATTAAGAATGAGTGTCATTGTTTCTTTCAGTATGCAGCAAGGACAAATAATGGTTCCCCGTAAAAGCTAAACATCATCTTTGGTTGCAGAGTAGTGGTTCATTTTAAATTTCCAGTTCCCATCTTATTCGTGATTCTACCGCCTGCTTTTAGTCATCTCTTCTTCAAATCTATTTCCTGCTGACTATAACAAAGCATTATCCAGCCTGGTTTATAAAGAAATAAGGGGTTGTGGCTTGGCCTCAATTATTTTCACAATCAATAGTCCTGACTGAAAATCATCAGTGTAATGACTTGGTACTGTGAATCATTTTGGATCCTACATCTTGCTTCCATTAGTCTAGTTGCAGTTTCGTCATTTTGAAGTCTCACCTATTTACATCGACCTTTGCTTGTTTGTTCATAGTATATATACTTCTTGTAGTGATGGGTTAATATGCGCATACCTGTCCTGGCAACCACAAGGATTTAAACCCTTAACCTCTCCCAGCGCCAAGATTTAACACATGTTGGTACCAGTAGACTGCGCAACCGGTTGTATTTTGGAAGTTAAACAATTCATCCGTTTTCGTAACTTTTGTTATTATTTTTGAAATTTTTCTTGACATACTCATCAATGGGTTTTCTGGCTCCATGCAGGTAGTTTCACCTGAGTTCACCTTCTATGACAGTACAAAGTCTTCCCTTGACAATTTGTCCAATGGTGAAAAGTTTGTTCGGGCAAAAATGGATCTAAGCTTTATGTGAGTTAGCCTTTTAGTGTTCTATTTAAGCCTCTTTACTTTTTCATTTGGTTTTTGTTTTTGTGGTTCTTTCTCTTTTAATATTTATTTTATGTACTAAGGCTGGTGTTGTCAGCAGTAGCACATGATTTTGTGTATTTATTGGATAATAACTTAAAAATATTTAAAGAACGATTGAAGAGATGATCAAACTCTCTAAGATAAGCAAGCATATGGCTGAAAATTGAATTATTCTCATGTGATGTTTGCTGCATTTCTAACTAATATAAAGCTTGCAGAATACCCAATATGATATTTCACTGTAAGTTATGCTGCACTAACTTTGAGAGTTCTTTAGCACGTTGTATTGATGTAGACCAAACTCTGAAACAACATTTCTTTTTAAAAGGTTTCTTAAACTATGATGATATACTTCTAGATATCAACTTCTAGTTTGTATTAATGAACAGTATTCTAAAAACCGGTTCATGCAGCCGCTTAGGTCCCGCCTGGGCGCTAGGTGGTCATGAAACACCTAGGCGGTCACGTACACGAAACCCCTTGCCTAGGAGGAAACCACTCTTCTAAATAGTCAACACTGTTAATCGGTTAAAGGTACAGCCGCTTGGAAGGATTTCTAGGTAGATATAGTGCCTAGACATATTTTTGTTGCTATTTTATTGTTTTTACAGCAATAACAGCTGGTCATTATTTATGAAAAAATCAAAATTACAATCGTAAATCTATTGTTGTAACAAGACATAATTGAAATAATATTATTTATGTAGACTATGAAAGGATATTATTTATTTAATTTATGTTACTTCAATAGTATTTTATGAATTTATCTTAGATAGTTTTATAGAACTACTATTTTTTTTTAAAAAATACAATAAGCTGCCTATGTTGCCTAGGCGCTCGGCGGTAGATTGGGCACCTTGGTCCACCTAATGCTTTTTAGAACACTAATGAATACTTTTTTTTGTGTATAATTCATCTTTCTATTCCCAGTAAGTGATACCTTTTTAGGGGTGCATCAAATACCCTAAATTTCTTGTAAGAAGTTAAAGGAACATCTTTAAGATCCATCTTTAAGCTCTTCAATTATATTCGTACCAGCACTCTCTAGGGATGGAAGTGGCCTGGCACAAGCGTGGCATCATTCTGTCCACGTAAGTATACACTTGATTTATTAGAGGACACCAGGATGCTTGGTCTGAAATAAAGAGCGAGATGGATCCATGTGTGAAGCTATTGCAGGGGTTGGTTAGAATCTCAATTAACTTGCGTGACACTCTCAAGCATTGGCTTTTTATGGTTTGTTAGTTCATATCATCAACTTAGAGAACATGTAGACCGGCATTAATATGTAGTCTGGATCCCTCAAAGGAGCTTCTGAGAGAGTTTTTCATATCGATAATGACTGTGATGCTTGATATACATGTAGGACTACTCGTATTGCCAATTTGTTCTAGGGTGTAAACTTGGCATTGGAAGTTATGTTTGGCATAGGTTGTCTTTGATCTGAGGTTGAGCTAGGGTGTGTTTGGCCCAAAGTTGGTGCGAAGTTGTGTCCCTTTTCTCATGTTAACGGGCCAGGCTTACCTTTGGTTGTCTGGAAAGGAAAGAAACAAGATGTGGCATTGCCCTGTGTGGAGTTTGAGTAGTGTAGTCATTTAGAGAAGAAAGAATTTTATAGAGAAAAGTCGGATATCCTCTTACAGGCAGTAAGACTATCTATTTATAATATTCAATACAATGGTTACTAGGGAACCTTAGCTCCTTGGACATGGCAACATAATGGAAGCATATACATAAAAGGCCTAGAATACAAAATCCTAATGGGTCCAGAATGCAAAGCGCGAAATAAATAACACACATAGCCCAAAAGGCTTACATAGTTCAACACTCCCCCTCAAGTTAGGCATAAATTTTGTACATGCCTAACTTGGATATAAGAAACTCAAACTAGGGCTTGAAGAGACCTTTGGTGAAGATATCGGCATATTGTTGAACAATAGGCATGAATGGTACACACAATTCGTTCGATATCAGACGTTCAGGAATGAAATGTCGATCCACCTCAACATGCTTAGTAAAGTCATGCTGAACAGGACTATTCACAATACTTATTGCTGCGTGGTTATCATAGTAGAGTTACATCGGAGACTCAAATGGAGCCTCCCACTCAATTACCAACCATCGTATCCAGATTTAGTCGGAATGATCATTTCGGATGACACATTCCATGGGCATGACCATTTCCGCATATGAAGGAATAACCATTCCATTCCTAATACTTGAGAATCGTCATTCCCATTCCCAATTCCATCAATGACATCTCTTGGCAACATAAATACCGTGACATAGTGTTCCTGCAATTTGTTTGTTTATTGTATATTTATAAAGTTATTTGAAGTTACTTTCATGCTCATTCCATCATTAAGTCAACTAAACACATGAATAAAAATGAAGTGGGAATGACGATTCCATTTCCTTTCAATTCCATTCCCATTCTCACCATCCAAACGCGACATTATGACTTTAGCTCCTTTTCATGGGCTTTTTATGTACCAGCTGTGATGTTCTGACATGTGATTTGAGATCCTTATTCTTTGTTTATTGTAGAAGGGTTTCAGTACTAACTATGCTACATATTTACATGTTGAACAGGTATGCATCAAAAGAAAAAGATACCTGGATCCGAGCTCTTGTGAAGGATCTGACTGTTGAGGCTGGTTCAGGTCTTGTAATTCTTGATCCAGTTGATATTTTAGGGGGATATACTTCTGTTAAAGACAAATCAAATATATCTCTGATATTGACTGATGTATGCATCCATCTTTCCTTGAGTGCTATTGCTCTTGTACATAACCTGGAAAGTCAGGCGGCGGCAGCATTGCAATTTGGGAATGCCAATCCAATGTCATCCTGCACCAACTTTGACCGGCTTTGGGTGTGCCCAAAAGGTCTCTCATTTGTCTTGAATAATTTCTATATTTTCAAGCTGTTCACATTGTGCTTTAGTAATCCAATATCTGTGGTCGCAAGTTACTATGGCTTTCTTTGCCTGCATTCTGGAAAGATGTCAATAACTCGTGATCTGAAACTGGTTGTATTTATTGTTCATGCAGAAAATGGGTCCTGCAATAACCTTACCTTCTGGAGGCCTCAAGCTCCATCAAATTATGTTATATTGGGGGATTGTGTAACATCAAGGTAAGACTATATCCAGAAAATGATCGTCTCTTTTACTGCTATAAGCTTCACCATTTTAAGGGTTCAAGTCCATTTCTTCTCTCTTCTTTGTTTTGGGGAAAAAAAACTGTCTTAGTTTGGTATTAATAACTGTTTATTGTATATTCCTTTTAAATTTATCATCATTTATATGTACCATGTGTTATTAAATGGCAAAGCATCATAATCTAGTCATTCCTATCTTTATCAGCTCAACCTAGGTCTTTAAAGGTACGCATCTAGGTTGGGATATCTGGGACATGGTTTTATTAAGTTTGTTCTTAGCAGTGTAAGCAAGTTGAGTTGACTCACAAGCCGAAGCTTTACTTGCTTACACGCTTGATTTGACTCAAGCTTATTCAAACCCGAGTTAAGAAATGAGCGATAGTTTTATTTTTAAGAAGGTTAATGAAAATTACGTTAACCATTTGATACAATTGGTATTCTTAGTCTAACACCCATTCATTAGCTCTTGGTTTAGGAATAAAATAAAATAAATTAAGGCAGCAGGTGGAATCCCTTTGCGCTGTTGACCCTCACAGGATTCAGGTTCTGGGTTCATGATGTTCGATGGTATGCAAAGTAAAAGCAAACAAAAGCTTGCACATGGTGAGCTCAAACAAGTCCAATTTGAGTTAGTAATTATTTACTTGGTCGAGTTTTGAGCATTAAATTTGCTGATTCAGCTTTGCTCGAGTTTCCTGCTGTGTTAACTCTTCTTGAATACACTCCTAGTGAATGTAATACTAACAGTCCTCTCTTGGCAATGCACTGTTACATAAAATGACTATACTTGCACCTTCCTTGTTTAGGTATTGCCCTTTATTATCATGATAGAATTTCTGTTGTTATTGTCCCATCTAGTTTATTCCTTTTACATTATGTACTGTTCTTGGTGGATGTTAGTTTCTTATATGATCATTGCAATGTTGTGTAAATCGTTCTCGATTTCCGTATATATATATAAGGTGCTATTTCTTTTTCCCCCTCTTTTTTGATTTTATTTCACTGGAATGCATCGGCAGGGCAGTTCCTCCTTCACAAGCTGTAATGGCAGTGAGCAACTCATATGGACGTGTCCGGAAGCCCGTTGGTTTTAAGCTTATTGGCTCATTCTCTAGCATTCTAGGATTAGAAGGAGATGCTCATTCTGATTGTTCTCTTTGGCTGCCAGTTGCACCCCCTGGGTATTCTGTGTTAGGGTGTGTGGCTCATACAGGGATCGACTCACCACCAAATCACATTGTTTATTGCTTACGTTCTGATCTTGTGACGTCCACAACACATTCAGAATGCATATTTAGTTCCCCTTCAAATCCTGAGTTTCTGTCTGGAATCAGTATTTGGCGTCTTGACAATGTTCTAGGATCATTTTATGCCCATCCCTCAAACAATGCCCCTCCTAAAGAAAGTAGCTGTGATCTGAGTTACCTTCTTCTATGGAGCTCAAGTCATGGTCACCCATCCTTAGAACATTCTGAGTCACATCAAACTTCTCAGCATGGCTATGGAAGTCAGTATGTGAGTAACCAGAGTACTAGTTATTCTCAATGGGATATTATCAGATCAATTTCAAGAGCAACTAGTTGTTGCATGTCAACCCCGCACTTTGAGAGAATTTGGTGGGACAAAGGCGGTGATGTTCGCCAAGCAGGTTTCCATATGGCGACCTGTAACACGTTCTGGTTATGGCGTTCTTGGTGATTACATAACTGAAGGGTTAGAAATTTTTGTTCTCTATATTTCTTTTTTATGATTTTCATCCTTGCAATGAATTTTGTTACCCTTTTCCTAATCTTAAGCAGCCTGGTAATACTTCTTCTTTCACAGCTTAGAGCCACCTGCTTTGGGTTTAATTTTTAAGGATGATAGTCCTGAATTCTCTGCAAAGCCTGTGCAGTTCACTAAAGTTTCCCATGCAGCGGGTAAAGGTATTGATGAAGCATTTTTCTGGTACCCCATACCTCCACCTGGTTATGCGTCTCTAGGATGCATAGTTTCTAGAACAGATGAAGCACCACCATTGGATATATTTTGCTGCCCACGACTGGATCTCGTCAACCAAGCTAATATTCTTGAGGTGCCTGTTTCGAGATCTGCAGGCTCAAAGGCATCTAATTGCTGGAGCTTCTGGAAAGTTGAAAACCAGGTAAATTTGTGTTCCAGTTTGAAGCCAAGTTTGTCATTTTGGAGCTTGGTGTTCTTATATTGCCATTCTTCTGCTACCAAGAGTTTCTTATATTTTCTAGTACAGTATTCCACATGCATTGCAATTCTTAACTTGTGTAACTTTGCCCTATGCTTGGTTAATTTTGATAGGCCAGCACATTTCTTGCACGTGCTGATTTGAAAAAACCATCTAGCCGATTGGCTTACACTATTGGTGATTATGTGAAGCCAAAGGCACGTGAGAATATTACTTCTGAAGTGAAACTGAGATACTTCTCTCTAACTGTTCTAGACAGCTCATGTGGAATGGTATGGACCGTAAAATAGAGTGTTTCCCATCCCTGTGTACTTATTCCTCTTTAATTAGCTTGCACTTTTTTTTCAGATAACTCCACTATTTGACACGACCATCACTAACATCAAGCTTGCAACACATGGCCGACCAGAGGCAATGAATGCAGCACTGATTTCATCAATTGCAGCATCAGCATTCAATGCACAATTGGGAGCTTGGGAGCCACTTGTTGAGCCATTTGATGGAATATTCAAGTAGCATTTTACTATACTTACTAGTTATACTATATATTATTGCCTTGTTTCGCAGAAGTGGTTTTTTGGGTTAACACATGCTGCACTTTGTTAATTTTTCTGTTTACTTGTGTGAAGGATTGAAACATTTGATAATGATGGGCATCCTCCATCAAGCCTTGGAAAGAGATTACGTATAGCTGCTACCAATGTCCTAAATATAAATGTCAGTGCTGCAAATCTTGATACTTTTGCACAGACTGCTGTCTCATGGAGAAGACAAATTGAAATTGAAGAAAAAGCTGCTAAGCGGAATCTGGTATCTTGTGTTTGAGTGTATTCTCAGCTTACAAATATTGGCTTGCTTTAATGTATCAGCTGATTGCATTCAGGCCTCTTACAATGTCACCATCCATGCAGGACTATGCTAGTCATTGTAGAGGTGAGGATGAAGCTCCATTTTCTGCATTAGATGACGAAGATTTTCAGACCGTTATCATAGAAAATAAACTAGGATGTGATATTTACATAAAAAAACAAGATCAGAACTCAGATACAGTTGAGCTGCTGCATCATGAGGACTATACTTCTGTTTGGATTCCTCCTCCAAGGTTTTCAGACAGGCTAAACGTTGCAGATGAAACCAGGGAAGCACGCTATTATGTTTCTGTACATATATTTGAAGCCAAGGTTGTAACTATGGTTAAAGTATATTTACCAGATAAATATGTTATTGCTTCATCTGAATAAAAATATGAATAAACGTCTTAACTAGTTTCTGTTGTCTGTTTTTTTGCAGGGGTTGCCTATTACTGATGATGGTAATAGCCATAACTTCTTTTGTACCCTTCGCCTTGTTGTTGATAGTCAAGCGACAGATCAGCAGAAGCTTTTTCCTCAGAGTGCAAGGACAAAATGTGCTAAACCTTCAACATCCAATATCGGAGACTTGGATGAAGGTTGTGTAAAATGGAACGAACTTTTCATATTTGAAGTCCCAAAGAAGGTAATTGATAAACCTAACTGCTTTTTCTTGTGGTAGTCTTACCATATATTTCTCTCATTTCAAAATGATGATTTTGTCTTTTAGAATATGTTCTTACAAATTTCCTTGATCCTTTAGTGGGTATAGAAATTTGAACGTTAGTCGTTCAGGCTTTGTTTTGACTGGGAAGATTGGCTGAGCTCACATGAAACTGATGCTAGGTTAAAGTCTAGCCAACAAGAAAAAATGTTATTTGATAATAATCTGCCGTAGTAAAATAGCAGAACTAAAGATCATTTAAGGAAACTAATATAATACTGGAAGACAATAAGTCATTGTGTTAACAGTAAGCAAGATAAGTCCTTGGAGATTCTAGACAAGTGACTGATCATCTATATGAACAATTTTCTTAAACTTAAAGCAGACTCTGTTTTGTGAATTCAACTTCAGAGGATTCTTTTTGTCTGGAATTGCTTTAGGGGCGTGTCAAGCTGGAAGTGGAGGTGACAAACTTGGCAGCAAAAGCAGGAAAAGGTATAGAGGCCTATCACCCATTAATTAGAAAAACTTTCACATGAAGCTGCACAGGACATTTGTTGATGTAGTCATTACTGGTCTTGTTGATTTCTGCCTCATGCTGTCGAGTTGTATACCTTTTCTAAATTCCTGCCACTAGTACCTTTCATCATCCATCTTGATTAAATTTTGCGGATTCTTTTTTAATGAAGAATCAATGGCATGTAGTGAAATTATCTTTTGTACTTGTACTTTTGATTATGATGACATCACTGAGGCGATTAATTATCGTCCACATCCCTACTGGTTTCCTTAGAACTTCATTTCTTTCTTTGGTTGTTTTGAAATTTAGTTTTCTAGGTTACTGTCCATCATAAAAAGACTAATGTTTATTTCGGACAGACTCAAGTCATGGAAACAACCTCAAGGGAAGGCTGCTTAGGATCCCCCAATCCTTTCAAAGTGCCTTGTACCCTGAGTCTGCCCTTTTTCAGTTTATATTATCTTATACATCAGAACTAGCAATTCCAATAAGATTTCTGATGCGGGAATTTTTTATGAATTCAAGTGACTAAGACTTCGATTTGGTGTTTGGGTTGTATAGGTGAAGTTGTTGGTGCATTTTCCTTTCCAATTGGATGTGCTGCAAGTATGCTGAAGAAGGTGGCTTCTGCAAGAATGGTGCATCCACAATATGACCGTCAAAATGTTCAATCATACCCCCTCAGTGGAAGGGTTTGTTCATTATCTATTTACGTATAGCTTTGTTGGTAGTGTATGCAGATATGTAATATATATATATATTGTATTTTTTTCACTCTTTTTTATTTTTATTTTTAGGGTCAATGTGGTAATGATGAAGACATGCATGACACTGGATGTCTGTCAGTTTCTACTACTTATTTTGAGAGGAAAACCCAAGCAACCTTTCAAACGAATACAGGTGTTGACAACTATGTTGAACGAGATATAGGTTTCCTGATGGGGCTTGGTCCAGAGGGTAAATGGCAGACTTTCCAGTCATTGCTTCCACTGTCAGTGGTCCCTAGAAAATTAGAAGAAGATTTTATTGCAATGGAAGTCGTCTTGAGAAATGGAAAGAAGCAAGCAATTTTCAGGGGTCTTGCAACTGTTGTGAATGAATCAGATATTCATTTAGATATATGTGTGTGCCATGTGTCCATGATTAATCATAATCGCCTTGTAAAATCTAGCAGTGATAATGTTGTGATGGAAGAGGTATTCGAAAATCAACGATATCAGCCAATATCTGGTTGGGGTAACAAGTGGCATGGCTTTCATGCGAATGATCCTGGGCGCTGGAGCACTAGGGACTTCTCATATTCTTCTAAGGTGATTAAATTTTCATAGTTCTATCATCTATTACAGTTAGATTCTTGTTTCTCTAGTATGTGTATCTTAACTTTCTAATATTTTTTATTTGGAAGGATTTTACTGAACCACGCATTCCCCCTGGATGGAATTGGACGTCAACGTGGATGATTGACAAGTCCCCATTTGTTGACAGTGATGGTTGGGCATATGGGCCTGATTACCAAAGATTGAAATGGCCTCTGACTTCCACCAGGTCATGTACAAAATCAGCTTCTGATGCTGTATGCCGAAGGCGCTGGGTTCGAACTAGACAGAAACTTACTGAGGAGGGAACAGACTTGGTGAATAATGTTCTGTCTTTAGGTCCAGGATCTTCTGCTGTATTACCTTGGAGAAGTATGTCTAGGGATTCTGACCAGTGTATGCAAGTCCGTCCTCATGCAGACTACCCTGGGGGCCCATATTCATGGAGTCATGTAGTCAATGTTGACCAACCCTTAATTGAGCAAAGTTCAATCTCTAAGCAAAGTGACCTGAAGCTGTCCGATCCATTTTCTGTCTTCAAGTTAAATCAGCTGGAGAAGAAAGATGTCTTGATGCAGTGCCATGCAGGTAATGGAAATAATGACATTTGGCTTAGTGTGGGCGCAGATGCTTCAATTCTCCGTACTGAACTAAATTCACCAGTTTATGATTGGAAAATATCTTTGAACTCTCCCTTCAAGATGGAAAACCGACTCCCATGTTCAGCTGAATTTACAGTCTGGGAAAAGACCAAGGATGCAACTACCATTGAGCGACAACATGGTGTTATCTCTTCACGTAAAAGTGTACATGTATATTCAGCAAATGTGCAGGGCCCTGTTTATCTCACATTATTTATTCAAGGTGGCTGGATTTTGGAAAAGGTAAAAATAGAAAATAAAAAAAGAGAGAGAAAAAAGGAAAAAAAATTAGTCTTAACATGCATGCCTTTCTTTATGTCTGAAAGTTTGAATGTACATGTTTTTAATTGATGAGCAACTCTTTTTCAGGACCCTGTTCTCGTTTTTGATCTTTCATCTCAGGAGCATGTATCATCATTTTGGATGGTTAATCAGAGAAGTAAAAGGTATCTGTTGCCCCATTATGTATCTACCCTGATTTGACATGCAGTCTTTGCTATGCAATCTGATTCTGGAGTTATCTGCCAACTGAACAGGACGATGATAAGTGGGAACCTTAAGTTTTGAAGTTTTATAATGGGAGGGTTATGAAATACCTTAGCCCATTCCCATTTTAGGTGGGACAAATCCATAGTTGTCAAGGTGCCAAGGCAAGCCAAGACAGTGGGAGGGAGCCTGGATGCCTTGGCAATATGGCTACATCAAACCCTATATGGTTGGACCATAAATATAATACAACATATTCTTTTTCCTCATCTACGTCAGGCGCCCAAAGCGTGAACAAGGGAATTATTAAGGATTTAATTTAGGGTTTAAGAATACCTTTAAAGTTGGATGATCAAATGGTACAAGATAAATGAATTGAGAGAACAAAGAGAGAGAAAGAGAGTAGAATTTACGGTTTCGTACTGGGACTGCTGCTGCTGCAGAGAAAGATTTGAGAGAATGTCAATTGTCTTCTGATTTGCTACTACTAAAGAGAGACTTGAGAACAGAGGATGGTTTGTTGCTTTGCCGATGGAAAAAAACATCGAATGGAGAGTGATTACATGGTGAAGAGAGAGAAAGAGGGAGGAAATTGTCGTGTTGGAGAGATAAGAAAATTTAGGGTTTCGTAAATTTTTTGGGGGTTTTAGTTGTAAATGAAAGGGTTTCTTAACAGGGAAATAAGTAAAAAATGAAAGCCAATATAAAAATTAAGAGGAAAGAAAGAAAAGCCCAATTGACCAAAGCAATGGCCCACTTACTAATTCTTTTATTTTGGAAGGCCCAAGTGACAGGCGCCCACTTATGGACTAAGGTGTCTAAGGTGAAATCTTGCCCATCTAGGCGCCCACTTTTTGGCCAAAAACTAAGCAGAGGTTGCTTCACCCTCCCTTTTAGCAGCGCCTTGATAACTCTGGACAGGTCTACTAATTCTTTGATTCCAGACTGTTAGAGAATCTTTCGCTAAGATGTTGACCCTGAAAGCTAAAATGGGTATGCTGAAGCCCAGGAAACTAAATTAATACATGTGCTTTCCCATGCACCCTATTATGATTCATAAAAGTAGTGAAATATATGTGCCTTTTTTCAATACAAGTTTATTATATAATTTTAAATAATTCTAAAATACGAAAGGAGGACCACTTTTCTGAATTATTCTGCCATGAATATAAAACTTCCAACACATACCCATGGAATAAAAGCATACCATGGGTACAGTGGTTATGAAATTATTGTGTACCATGTTTATAGTACCTTTTATCAATAATTGCTTTATGACTAATAGTTATAAAGGTATCCTTCTGATGAATAAAGTTGGCACAGCCAGAGACTTGAGTCTTGCACCTATTCTTATGATTGTCATCTAGGGAAGATGTATTTGGTGTGAGAGCTCACCAAAACTGTACAATTTGCAGGAGGTTATGCGTGAGCATTGAACGTGACATGGGAGGAACCCATTCTGCCCCAAAGACCATTAGATTTTTTGTTCCGTATTGGATTGCTAATGATTCATCCCTGTCTTTGGCATATCGAGTAGTTGAGATTGAACCTGCAGAAAATACAGATGTGGATCACCTCCTACTCTCTAGAGCGGTTAAATCTGCTAGAACAGCACTTAGAAATCCTACAGACACATTTGACCAGAGAAATTATGGCTCAAGGAAAAACACTCAAGTACTTGAAGTTATTGAGGATACAGCTCCAACCCCTAGCATGCTGTCTCTGCGAGACTATGCAGGACATGGTGAGGTTGTGCAGTCTTCATCTCGAGACAATGCATATTTGTCTCCACGAGTGGGTATTTCTGTTGCTATTTGCCATTCTGAAAATTACAGCCCTGGAATATCACTTGTAGAGCTGGAAAATAAGGTGAGATGGATAAATTGTGTTGCAAGTTAAGTTTTCAAATGTTTTACACGTTTGACTTGTTTATCATCAGTATTCCACACCGACCTTATGTTTTATTTCATTTTCCCCCCTCTGTTGGCAGTCTTGTTATAAAACTCTGTAGTATGACAAAGTTATCATCAAGCCCGGGAGACAGATTGACTCTCTTAATTTTATTTTGTTGTTTGTGCTTCTTAATTATAAAAGATGCTATACTATTTTCTGAACTATTTTAAATCTAGACCTTTCTTGAGATGGATATCTGAAAATTGTCTTGCCAATTGAAAATCAAGAGCAAATATCAGACGAAATGGACAGTTTTTCCTAAAAATTGAGGGTAAATATGTGGTGCTACTTGGATTGCAGCAGTGGATGGACTTACTTGAAATGGAAAAATATTTTGGGAAGCTACTGAAAGAAGATTAAAATGTAAAATTCGTATTTACATAATTTAAAGTTTTGGGGGCACATTGAACCCTGATCAATACACAATATTTCAGGGATCAAAAGAGTATTTTTCCTTTTATGCTTCTCATTTTATTTTTATTTATATACATTTCATTTTATCATGTGAATATTACCTTTTTTTAGGAACGTGTTGATGTTGAGGCATTTAATCCTGATGGTTCTTATTATAAGCTTTCAGCCGTACTAAACATGACGTCCGACAGAACAAAGGTTGAATTCTTTTATCTTGGCACTTCATTTCCGATCTTTACTCTTTGATTTGTGGCAGAAATTTGATTTTGCCCCTGTTTGGTGTGGTTGTTGATGCATCTCTTTTGTAAGCAGTATGTTGGGCTGGCAAAAAAAAAAAGAAAAAAAGGAAAGAAAGAAAAGAAGCAATATGTCTGTTATCTTGGACTCATCCTTGGAATTATAGTGTATTAACTGTATTTTGGCTTAACTTATTACTTCTACTGAATGATTTCCTGTAAGATTGGAATTAACAAGCATCAAGCACTTACTCTTATCTTTCATTCTGAGCAGATATTTAAAGTCTTTGCTGAAGGTTGTCACTGAGTACACTTAGTCGTTGTTATAAGAAACACCTTGATTAATTTTTTTGCTCATGTTTGACTTGTGTTTGTGTAATTATAACTACGCGAATCTTGTTACAGAAGTTATATGTTACATCTTCAAATGCAGTAAGCTGCATATGAGTGCAGTAGCAATGTTTTTGTATACTGCTGGTATAATATCTAAAAAGTTTAGCTTTAGCCCAATTCTCTTAACTGTCATGTTTAAAATCTTATTGGAGCATGAATTGACCTCAGTAGAAAATTATTCTAATCTGCATCCTCCTGGGGTTTGGGGAGTCTAGACTAGTTATAATTGTATCATCACATTTATTTTGCATAATATGATAGATTTCCTATGATGAAGGACCTTTTATCTTTGAAGAAATTGTTTTTGTTTCTGCACTTGAACTTGTCAATAATTTATTGAGGACTAATTAACAGCTGTTGTGTCCTTTTACAGGTTGTTCATTTTCAGCCACATACCTTATTTATCAATCGGGTTGGTTGCAGTTTATGTCTGCAGCAGTGCGACACTCATTCAGTCGAATGGATTCATCCCACTGATCCTCCAAAATCTTTTGGATGGCAGTCTTCCACCAAATCTGAGCTCTTGAAGGTAGTTTCAAACATCCCTAATTGATGAGTATGCATAATGCACTTTAAATAAATATTTTCTTTAGTTATGATCGGAGTTTATGTTGCTTTTCAGTTGCGTTTAGATGGATGCAATTGGAGTAGGCCTTTTAGTGTAGGAACTGAAGGTCTGATGCGCATTCCGTTGAAGAAAAATATTGGAAGTGAACAAGTGCATGTCCGAGTAGAAGTAAGGAGTGGGACAAAAAGCTCGCGTCTTGAAGTTATTTTCCGTCCAAATTCATTGTCAAGTCCTTACAGGTTCAAGTGTAGTCCGGAATTTTGTATTTTTCAAATCTGTTATTTGAGGAACCTTGAGTTTGGAAATAACAAACAAGTTCCTTATTGCTAGCATCTTATTGGATGAAGTATTTTGATAAATTTTTTGAATAACCATCTCATTGCTACTTAGACACTTGGTAGTTGAGAAATTTTAATTCATGAATCAAGTTGTTATGGTCGTGATTAGATTCTTGTCCATATTCTTGTCACCATGGGGACCCAGGCCTATTCTTGGAGTAGGTTCCTTCCTAGCTGGTTCTGTGGGAAGCTATTTGGTCAAATTTAGGTAGGCTATTACAATGGTCACCCCCTTCTACCTTTTCAGCCGAGCAAGAAAAATTTAAAAAAAAAAAAGAAAGAAAAGAAAAAGAGGCCAATTGTTTGAGATACTGACGTGTTCCTGCTGCTTTACTTTGCCAATTGTCTTGGGAACTTCTCCAAAAATTCAGGAAGTGATAATATAGCTTCCATATAATATAGTTAACCATTAAAATACATTTATCCTGTTTTGTTTTTCAGTTATTTTCTTATGTAAATGGTAACTGATTTTGGGCCTATATACAGGATTGAGAATTGTTCTATGTTCCTGCCCATTTGTTTCCGGCAAGTAGATGGTGCCACTGATTCTTGGGAATACCTCCTTCCTAATGCAGCTGCTTCATTTTTCTGGGAGGATCTTGGGAGAAAACACTTGCTGGAACTGTTAGTAGATGGGTCTGACCCTTCGAAATCAGATACTTTTAATATTG
This sequence comes from Santalum album, assembly GCA_034195605.1. Lineage (NCBI taxonomy): Eukaryota > Viridiplantae > Streptophyta > Magnoliopsida > Santalales > Santalaceae > Santalum > Santalum album. The sequence goes on from CM067264.1 coordinate 4,138,345, forward strand.
ATGAGATTTCTGATCACCAGCCCATTTTTATGGCTGGTGGATCTGCTAGAGCTCTTCGTATTACTATTCTAAAAGAAGAAAAAATGAATGTGGTGAGGGTCTGTGACTGGAAGCCAGATAATGATTCCCCTGTAAATATGAGTAGAAGACTTTCATTTTCGGAACTTTCCAGTAATGATTCTCCACATCTGCATTCACTGCCTACCTCAAACTGTGAATTTCATGTAATTGTTGAGCTTTCTGAGCTTGGGATATCCATTATTGATCATACACCTGAGGAGATATTATATTTGTCCGTCCAGAGTCTCCTGCTCTCGTATTCAACTGGTTTGGGCTCTGGAATCAGCAGGTAGATTTGGCTTCTTCTGAATGTTAATTGTTGGTAGAGCAGTATAATCTTTTCATTCACTGCAATATATTAATCTTTTTTCTTTTGAAAAAATAGCCATCTGACGATGTGATGGTTGCCATTTACTGGTGCAAAGAACTTCATTATTGTTTTATGTTGCAGGTTCAAATTAAGAATGCGTGCAATTCAAGTAGATAATCAGTTGCCATTAACTCCAACACCTGTTCTCTTTAGACCCCAGAGAGTTGGAGAGCAGACCGATTATATCTTGAAATTGTCTATGACGATGCAATCGAATGGATCATTGGATCTATCTGTCTATCCATATATTGGTTTCCATGTGAGCATTGTTGAATTTTACCTCTCTTTCATCAAGTTCATTTTTGTTTTAATATCCTACTTGTATTGACAATGCTTTACTGATTGGTTGTGACCAGGGGCCTGAAAATTCTGCGTTTTTGATAAACATTCATGAACCAATAATTTGGCGTCTTCATGAGATGATCCAACAAGTCAACCTCAGTAGATTGTATGATACTCAAACAACTGCTGTTTCAGTTGATCCAATTATTCAAATTGGGTAGGTGAAGTTTATCTTCAAGCACTGGTTTTAGGGTACGGTCGGTGTCTACTTTTTTGTTTTAGAATTTTTGATTGATGTGATGGGTTTTGACAGAGTGCTTCACTTATCTGAAGTTCGCCTGAAAGTGTCAATGGCTATGTCACCAACCCAAAGGCCAAGGGGTGTACTTGGGTTTTGGGCATCCTTGATGACTGCATTGGGGAATACAGAAAATATGCAAGTAAGCATTATAAAATTTGTTTCGTTACAAACAAAGTGTATACATTGTAGGTGAAACTTCATTCTTTTTTAAGATATTTATGGTTGTGCCTAGAACTGAGTCATGTTTGTGGACAAATGACAGTTAAATGGAATTGGCTTTGGAACTCGATGAATTTGTTCGCATAAATTTACTAGCAAAACTCTAATACACGAATTAGTTTTTTCTAGGACTTCTGAATACTCTCTTCTCTGGAACTCGTTTAACTATTCTAAATTTATCTAGATATTCTCAAGATTTTAAATACAAATTCTACGGCTAGTTCGCTTTGGTCCTGTTGGATTGTGTAAGCCTCTTGGGCTGTGTTTTATTTATTTATTGGGCTTTGTATTCTGGGCCCATTAGGGTTTCCATTATGTTTCTTGTTCAAGGGGTTAGGGTTTCCTAGTAACCCTAATATTGAGTATTGTAAATAGATAGTCTTGGTGCCCATATTAGAGCATCCAACTTTTCTCACTAAATTTTTCTCCTCTCTTTTACTACAGGTCCCAACTAATACCATACGTAATACGACTGAACTTCTGAGAAACTTATTTTATCACTTTTCCCACCTAGTTCTTTTGGTCTTTTGTCATGAGCTTTGGCCTCGAGCTTCATTCTCCTCTTGGTCCTAATGCTCGGTTCCTTCAAGGAGTGAGTTCCTTCTGCAGACTCTTTTATATGCTGCAGTCTCTTCAAAAAGAGACGCATGGACTGTGACCCACTCTTTGTGTTGACTAAGTCAATAGAAGTCATGTAATTTCTACATCCATGGAACTAAGCTCCCACACATGTGCATCTCTTTAAATAGGGATGTGTGGGCAATTGGTGCAGTCTTGGAAGGACTCGCACGCTAGCATCTACTCTATAGAGGCTTATAAATTCAGATTTGGATCCTCTAAATTTGAAAAGGCATGGATTTGTAGATTTAGACAATTATAACCATTCATTGCAAAAAGGAAGAGAGAGAAACTAGAGATGGTGGTAATGAATGGCTAAGATTGACCAAATTTACAAATTCATGGCTTTTTCAAATTCAGGTGCTCCATATCCTATCTATTCTAGCCAGAAATGATGACAAGACCTAGATTGTTTGAAATAGTGAGGTGAGGTGGGGAATTGACGAGGAAGAAAAGGAAGGGAAGGAGTGAAACTAGACAAGAGAGGGAGAAAAATAACTCACAAAGAGTAATGTAACTTTTACTTTAATTCAATTCAAAACTAGACAAGAGAGGGAGAAAAATAACTCACAAAGGGTAATGTAACTTTTACTTTAATTCAATTCAAAACCTACCCTCCAAAATGGATTACATAGGTATTTAAAAAAAAAGAAAAAGAAAATGCTTTTGAACTTTCTAGGAGAAGCTAATAAATGCATCTAGAAAGTAAAATATTCATTAACTAAGTCTAGGAAAATGAAATTCTTTGACTAGCTTAGAGAAACCAAATACAAATGCTGGAAAATAGAAGTACATGTAAAAGTTCAAAACTCTTCTAGAAATTGGTGGCTTTCTAGAATTTCACCAAATGTACCCCCAGAAATAGAGCACATTTGGACTAGCCCTGCATTAGTAATCCACTTTCCTTTTCCGATTCTCTGAATTAGTTGAGAATTCCTCGACTTCTTGAAGCTTTTAGCTTCTCTGCGAAGGCCTAGGGCATGCGTGGCAGCATGGTTGAGCATGCTTGGGGATTGAGTTTCCCATTTCTTGAAGAGCTCGGTTTAAAACCGATTCTTTAGGTGATCTTTGATCGATTCACTTAAGGATTTGATTTTCTAGTGTTTGACAACTCAAGGGATCTTCTTTCTTTATGAATCTAAAGATCTCAAAATGGACGAACGAGCTCTTTTGCTCGCTCCTGTCTCTAAAGGGTCTTAACGTGAGGGAGGAGAGGGAAGGAGGGAGGTAATGACATAGAAAGTTGAGGGGACTCTCTCATGATCTTGCCACTCTAAAGATCTCAAAATGGAAGAATGAGCTCTTTTACTTTCCCCTCCCTTTAAAGGGGCTAATGCAAGGGAGGGAGGGACAGAAGGTTTGGGAAAAAATAGTGGTCTTCATGGTCAGGGAGAAATCTAAAAAGTCCCAGAATTACCAAGACAAAGGAGCTACACTTCCATTCTTTTCCTCCATCCTTTCTGTCGTCAACAACTCCAATGGCTAGGTGTGGGCGCACTTCTCTGATGAAGAAAACTAGAACTGTGGACTTGATTCCTCTTAATGGATACATTGGAAGCTTTCAGATTCAGCCTAAGAACACTTTGTGTTTCATGAGCCTAGATCTTGATTTGTTCATCTCGTTAATCAGAGATTGTTTTTTTGCTAACCTAATATGTGTAAGTAACCGTTTCCTGAGTTAGGTTTTCAGGAACTCTTGAACCTCCTTTTTAAACTATAAAACCAATGTTCTTGATGGACAATTTGTTTTCAACAATCAAACCCTTCTTGTTTGCTGGTAATGGCTTTTTTAGTAGGGTTGTTTCTGATGTTGTGAGCTGTGTCTGCCCCCATAACTCGTCTAGTGTCATAAGTATGATGCGAGAAGTCTAAGTTGGTGGAATTTTACTTGGAAGTATATTATCAAGCTCACGAGAGATGCTTGAGATTTCCATTTAATATTAGAGGCACAGACTTAAAACTAATATTACGTTATTGCTTCTCTTTTTCTTCAAACAAGAATGATGCTATTTCTAGAATTTGTTAGAAAGGTTGATCACTCAACATGTTTTGATCAGGTAAGGATAAACCAAAGATTTCATGAGAATGTGTGCATGCGAAGAAGCATTCTCATTAGTCATGCAATCTCAAGCATTCAAAAGGATCTTCTCAGCCAGCCTCTTCGACTGCTTACGGGTGTTGATATACTTGGAAATGCAAGTAGTGCACTTGGTCATATGAGTAAAGGTGTAGCAGCCTTGTCAATGGATAAGAAGTTCATTCAGAGCCGGCAGAGACAGGTAATTGAAAGAGCTTTTTTCTTTTTCTTTTTTCTTTCTTGTTTGGTACAAGAAGAATTTTATTAGGAGGAGAAAAGATAAAATAAATTACGGAGGGCAAGAGATCCTCCAAAATAAAGAGAAAATCAAAAAGCAAAAACTAGCCCCAAAAGATAACCGTAGAAGAGCTGCGACACAGATCAGAAAGAGAGGCTGGAGAAGGCGCATGGCCCGAACGCCCAAGAGCTTGAATCTAACACAATCTTGTTGCACCAACTGGTCAACAGCAAGATCCTTATCAAAGAAAATACGATCCTTCATTTCCGGCCACACCCCAAATAATGGTAAAAACAGCAGCATCCCAGAGATGCTTTGTCTTCTTCCTGCGTCCAAAATCCATGAAAGAAATGGTAAGAAAATCTGTCATCATTCCTGGCACACCCAATTCTCACCACGAAAACTGGACCGCCGACGCCACAAATTCCAAGCAAGAGGACAATGAAGGAAAATATGGAGATTCATCTCACCACTAGAGAAGCACATCACAAACCCGTTTAGGGAAATACGTTTATTAGGTCGCTGTATCTGCAGTGGATTGTTTGTGTTAATGAAAATTGCATTTATCCATAACTTTCCGGGGTAGGCATGTTTCTTTACTTTGACAAAATATGGAAAATGTAGAAGCTTCCTTTTCATTGTAGAATCTAATTCTTTTCAATGGATGCAAACACACCAACTAAAGAGATATCAATGGGCAGCCAATTGAGATACAAATTGAAACTTCATTAAGAAACTGTAATCACAAGATCTAAATTTTGATCAGTGGGCCTTGGTCCTATGGCATCTCCTTCCCTTTTGATTGCAAGGTTGAGGAAGAAGTTGCTGGTTCAAATCCTGGGTGTGCATGTATTTATTGATTAAAAAGAACAAATTCTAAATTTCCATCCTACCATCCCTTGCCCACTGTTCCAGAATGCTTGATGTTCCTAGCCTTTTTCTTTTGCACTAGTGAAGTTTCCTCACCTTCTTAGCTCTCTTACCCCTCTCCCTATAAATCCAGCCAATAAAGCATTGCAGTAGCAAACAAAAAGGCTAGCTAGGCACTCTACATCTACATTAAAATGCTAATGTTACTTCTATATTTGCTTCTGCCGGCAGGATAGCAAGGGTGTGGAGGACTTTGGTGACGTTATTAGGGAGGGAGGTGGAGCACTGGCGAAAGGTTTTTTCAGAGGAGTTACAGGCATTCTAACTAAGCCTCTTGAAGGTGCCAAAAATTCTGGTGTCGAGGGTTTCGTTCAGGGTGTTGGAAAAGGAATAATAGGTGCAGCTGCACAACCAGTGAGTGGAGTTTTGGATCTTCTGTCAAAAACTACAGAAGGTGCCAATGCTGTGAGAATGAAGATAGCAGCTGCTATAACTTCAGAAGAACAGCTCCTCCGGAGGAGGCTTCCTCGAGTAATTAGTGGTGATAATTTGCTTCAGCCATATGACGAGTACAAAGCGCAAGGACAGGTGTTGGTGTTTTCCCTTCTTCTATCAGTTGTTTTATCTTAGCTGTGGTTTAAAAATTTTGTGCTTGAGGTTCAACAAGAATAATTGCTCTTTTATTGGGGTTTGGGGAGGAACGAGAGCATGGTATACGTGATGGCTAATAAAAGAGTTTTTTGCGTCTGTCTATTCATTCATTTATTGGGTTAGGGAGCGGGGCTTGTTTAGTAGAAATTCCTTTTCCATATTACATCTTCTAAAGGTTGAGGACAAGGGATACTTTGTAAATACTTAATGAGAATGCCTTATGCTTAAGCTTATAGGTTCTGAACAATGCATGCCGAGTTCGCCCACATTTTCCCTTATGTGCGCCCCAATGTTGCACCTAGATAGCCATACAGGTTGAACTTTACATGGCTATCACTGCTAGATAAGTAATGATCATGATATTTGAACATAGGACATTTTTAAAATAGAGCTCTATTACTATTTGAATTGTAATTGGATGAGAGAGGTGCCTGTAGAGAGGGAGAAATGTTATGTAAGGAGAGAGAATTGAGCATAAAAATCAATTTGTTCCTTCCTAATTTGTATTCAGAAAGATTTTGTTATCACTGCAATACCCTTTCATGAATTTACTTAGTACCTACTCAATGGATTCCTGAAGTTCTTGAAAGAGGCTCATTAGTTGTAGAGTGATGATTTTGTAAGTACTACAATGATACAACACATTTATTTTGTTTTGCCATGTTCCTAAGTTTTTTTAGATTCGTATAGCTGACTGCAAACTCTTGAAATTAGGCCTTAGCTTTGTCATTCATGAATATAGCACTGACTCTGAATCTGTGGCCATTTCTTTTTTTGTGAAGGTCATATTGCAGTTAGCCGAATCAGGGTCATTCTTTGGCCAGGTTGATCTTTTTAAAGTGCGTGGAAAGTTTGCCTTGTCAGATGCTTATGAGGATCACTTTTTACTTCCCAAAGGGAAAATCCTTGTGGTAACTCATCGAAGAGTTATATTACTGCAGGTAAGTTTTTTAGGTTGGTAATTGTATATTTATCAATCACTCGACCCCCTGCACCTTGAACTAGACTGACATTTCTTTATCATTTTCAGCAACCCGTCAACATTATTGCTCAGAAAAAGTTCAGCCCAGTAAGGGATCGGTGCTCAGTGTTGTGGGATGTATCATGGGATGGCCTTGTGACAATGGAATTGAATCATGGAAAGAAAGACCAACCAAAGGCACCACCGTCAAAGCTTATTCTTTATTTGCAATCTCGATCAACAGAATTAAAGGATCAAGTTCGTGTTATAAAGTGCTTTCGTGATTCTAATCAGGCTTTTGAGATATACTCTTCAATTGACCGATCAATCAATATATATGGACCAAACCAGTCGAAGGTTCAACTTTTTAAATGCCTTAACTTTTCCGTTTAAGTTTCGCTTTCCTGTATGGTAGATACTGTCCAACCCTTTAAAAATATGTTCTCCTTAAAGCTGATAAGTTGCATTCTAAATTTTTCCATTTAAACAGCTCTAAAAAAGAACTATTATGCCTTCTCACTCATAAGCCTACATTCGAAGTGTGAATAATGGAGCTTGAATGCTGCGTAATTTATTCTAGATATTATTTTATATTTTCGTGAAATTCTACCAGAAGAAGTTTTCTTTGTCTGATGGATCTTGCTTCTATTTTTGATTACACAAACTTTTCAGGAGATCATAAAAAAGAAAGTGACAAAACCTTATTCACCTGTAGCTGATGAGGCCCTTACTGAAGCGTTAACAGAAGAAGGGGTTTGCATCTGGTGCCCACAACAGGTGCCTCCATCAGTACCTGCAAGTTCAACTTTTGGCAGTAGCACAAATAAAATGGAGGAATGAAATGTGTTCACAAGGCAATCTACAGGTTCCTGCTAGCACAAACGGTTTCAGGTCAAAAGCTGCACGTTGCTTCAGATTTCACTCGACTTTTTACCAGTGTGGCCACATTCTGTGATAGGTGACCGTACGTTAAGCCAAGGAAAACTATCTTCCCAACAGCTTTTTGCTTTAGTGTATGCACCAACTCAGTTGATCGGTTTGTTTATTGTAAGGCCAGCCCTAAATTTGAAATTTCTGACTTCTGTTTGCTTCTTTCCTGTTTCAGCTGCTGAAGTTACGCATTAGGATGGCAGTGTTTTCCAATGGAAGTTCACAAAGCTGCTCAATGGACTCTTTGAGGAAACCGAGGTAACTACAGCTGAAAAGAATAGAGCGACGGTAAATGTATGTATGTTTTGTAAATCTAAATCTTGTACAGAGAATGAGCAAATGCCTCGTATCGGTCACCAGTGGCTTAATGAATGTACGCCTGTGGAATTTTCAATTCCAATTCTTTTTTTCTTATATTGCAACCTTGATCACTAATGGCAGTGTTTGGCGTATTACTTGGTCAAAGGTTTTCAGATTTATATACGTATGTATTTGACGGATACAAAATAGAAAAGCTATTGGCTGTCAGTGGGATACCCTTTAAACTTAAAACTTAAAATAATAAAACATAAAAAAGAAAAAAAAAAAAAGAGAGGTTTTGTGCCATCTGCTTTGCCTAAAAATTAGTGATTTTTTTTGTCTTTTGGGTCATTCTAGTTCTGTCTGTTCCAATTGTCCAACCCTCTGTTTGTAACGAGACCACAGGTGGGCATTTTATGCAAATCTAATGTCAGTTCAAGATTTATACATTGACAATTTAGCTCAGTTGATATTTTCTTAATTCAGTCAGGTGTTTGTTTCTGTTGTGTGTTCTTGTCATGCGCTTCGACTGGTTTAACTCAAAGGTTGAATTGGTTTAATTTGTACATGAGAGTACTCTCCCCATTCCCCTTCTTCGGCGCAGTTTTATTTTTATCTTTTTTTTTTGTAAATTAAATTTATTAATCCTTTCGTCAGGCATGGAACGAAAATATCTTCTACATGTTTTATCGAACAAGTCAAACTGACTGATATTTGTTAAAACAAAAAACAAAACGCAAAAATAGTAGCACCAATCCGCCGCGGAGGATTATGCGTAGCCAAGTGAGCACTCTCAACCCCAGAAATGGATGGAACCATGGGACTACGGATATGAGAAGAATGACTCGCCCCTGTACCAAAGGAATCACGATCCGGTACATTCCGCAATACAAGTTTACACCAAATCACAAAAATGATGTGATCGCTGCATAACAAAAGTCTTCCAAAAACTACCTTAGCTCAATGACAGTCTATATTTTATAACAACTAAAAGATAGGTAAGGGCTGAAGAACATACACAATTGAACATGATTTGATAATTAGTTTACATTGACAAGTGAAGAGTGAAGCTTGACGAGGCATGATCATGATCAAAAATGGGAGTTAGATTTTTACATTTTACTTGCACATGCGCACTTGAAAGGATAATTTGTGTGATTTTTTTAAAATTAATTTTAATCAAATAATAATATGAGGTAGGCCATTGCATTTTTTGGGTGAAGGGTGCATGAGATATTTATGCGTGGTATAGGGCGTCCGTGTCCGCATGGAGCAACCCTGTGTCCGGTCCGTCTCATCCTGTAAAATAAACGGTCCTGATTACTCCTCAGCTCTTCTTCTCCTCATCTTCGACGGGTGGTGCACTTCGTTTTTTTTTCATCTTTAAACTTCCGACTCGCTGTCTATTATAGAGGAAGAAAGAGAGGAGAGAGAGAGAGGGAGGGGAGAGCCAGGGTTTGCTTCTTGTGGATAGAAGAAGAAGCTAGGGCGATGGCGAGCATTGGAAGACGAAAGGCTACTGCTGCACTTCTCTCGAAGAATCGCTACTGTTCGTCCGACCTTTCTGAGGTCATTCTCAAGGGGTTTCTCTTCGACGGGATCCGACGAGAATGACGTCGTCGTGATCGGCGGTGGTCCCGGCGGCTACGTCGCCGCCATTAAGGCCGCTCAGCTTGGCCTCAAGACCACATGTATAGAGAAGCGTGGCGCTCTCGGTGGAACCTGCCTCAACGTCGGTTGCATCCCTTCCAAGGTATTAGGGCTTCTTCTTTTCCTCCTCCTCGATCGGATCGGTTGAATCAATTCCGAAGAACGCTATGTGTTTTAGTTATAGTCGGATCTTATTATTATAATCGTGATTCTGAGGGTTTAGGGTTCCTTGTTGGGATTTATATTTTATATGCACATATTTTTGTACTCATTTCAGATTTTCATTGTTTCTCGTCCTTTTCATTTTATAGTTCCTGGATACGGAGTTATCTTACAGGATCTAATATGTGACACAGCGTCCTTCTTGGTTGCCCGCTTGCTTCATAAACGTATCTTTCCTGCAGCAATTTGGGGACCCCAAAGTTTGAAATTCAATTTATTTTAACAAGAATCCATTGTTCGTGGGTTGGAATGACCTAGTGGATTATCCTTATAGGGGAGGTCTGGAACGGATCAAAGGTGCAGAAATCAACATTTGTAGTTAATTGTTGTTGTTGTTTTTTTTTTTTTTTTTTGTTTTTTTTTTTTTTGAGATTCGCACACATTATAGTAAGCTACAAGGAAGTCTACCCTTGATCTTGGACACACTTAGGATATAATACGCATGTGGTTTCCATTAAACTTGAAAACTAGTGGTTCTTATTTTTGTTCGTCTAAAAGCGATCAACTAAAATGAAAGAAGTAGACCTGCTATATTTTGTTAACATAATATTTATTACTGATATATTCTAAATATACCTGCTATATTTTCTTAACATAATATTTGTTACTTCTATATTCTACTTACCAAGCTAATGACATCTCTTACCTTTCTAAGTGCTAGAGATATAGGAAAGATTAACAATATTTTTTGCAGAAGTTATTGTGGTTCTTTGAGCTTGGGATATTTCTTTGTTCTTATCAGAGAATTTGAACAATTTGCCTTGGGTTTCTTTGTCATTTTGTTGATGTCTAATTTGTCTGCTGACACTTCATTTTGGGGCAATATTTTTTTTTTTCCCTAGATGCAGATTTCATGATGCTTATTGCCTTAGAAAAGTTGACTTGTTATTATTCTCTTCTCTTCAAGTCTAGGCACTTCTCCATTCTTCGCACATGTATCATGAGGCTAAGCATTCATTTGCCCTGCATGGGGTGAAGTTTTCTTCTGTTGAGGTTGATTTACCGGCCATGATGGCCCAAAAGGATAAAGCTGTAGTTAATCTAACACGAGGTATTGAAGGTCTCTTCAAGAAAAACAAGGTAAATTATGTAAAGGGTTACGGGAAGTTCATCTCTCCCTCTGAAGTTTCAGTCGAGACCCCTGAAGGTGACAACACAGTTGTGAAAGGCAAGAATATCATAATTGCCACTGGTTCTGATGTCAAGTCTCTACCTGGTGTTACAATTGATGAGAAAAAGATTGTATCGTCAACTGGAGCTTTGGCTTTGTCAGAAATACCCAAGAAACTTGTGGTCATTGGGGCAGGCTACATTGGCCTCGAGATGGGTTCAGTGTGGGGCCGGCTCGGCTCAGAGGTTACTGTTGTTGAATTTGCGCCTGACATTGTCCCGGCCATGGATGGGGAAGTTCGCAAGCAATTTCAACGAGCTCTAGAGAAGCAGAAAATGAAGTTCATGCTCAAAACTAAGGTTGTAGGAGTTGACACTTCCGGAGATGGCGTGAAGTTAACCCTGGAACCAGCGGCTGGTGGTGACCAGAGCATACTTGAAGCTGATGTTGTTCTTGTTTCCGCTGGTAGGACTCCATTCACAGCTGGACTCGAGCTGGACAAAATAGGTGTGGAAACTGATAAGATTGGAAGGATTCCGGTAAACAAAAGATTCTCCACAAACGTGCCTGGTGTTTATGCAATTGGAGACGTAATACCTGGGCCAATGTTAGCACACAAAGCAGAAGAGGATGGAGTCGCATGTGTTGAGTTCTTAGCCGGCAAGGAGGGACACGTGGACTATGACAAGGTGCCTGGGGTTGTCTATACCCATCCGGAGGTGGCATATGTTGGGAAGACGGAGGAGCAGGTGAAGGCAACTGGGGTTCCTTATCATGTCGGGAAGTTTCCTTTCATGGCAAACAGCAGGGCCAAGGCGATTGATGATGCGGAAGGTGTGGTTAAGATATTGGCGGAAAAAGAGACGGATGAGATATTGGGAGTCCACGTCATGGCGCCTAATGCTGGGGAGCTCATTCATGAGGCAGTGCTGGCCTTGCATTATGGCGCCTCAAGCGAGGATATTGCACGCACATGTCATGCACACCCAACAATGAGCGAGGCATTGAAGGAAGCTGCCATGGCCACATACGACAAGCCCATTCACATCTAGAGCCTTGGGTATTTCTTCACGACCACATATTCTGAATTTTTTTTTATGACTTTTGGAATGACTGCCAGAGGATCTCAATTTCGCATTTTGTTTTTTTTTAGTAGCAAATACAAGAGTTTGGACTGGAAATTACTCTGTATTTCATTCTTCCTATACCTTCACCTGCACTGTTACTGATCCTTCTGTTTTCTCTGTAGCAAGCAATAATTATGGAGGGAACTCACTGTTCCGCAGGTCATTGCATTTCTTTGTGTGCTTTTTGGATAGGCAGTACACGAGGGAAGCTTAGGATAATATTGCCACCCGTCATTATTGTGTAACGGACATTATTCTGTTATCTTGGAACTAAATAACATTTTGCGGACGGTGATGTGGGAACTAAAAATAAATTTTCACGTACTGTTCTTTTATATTCGGATGATGTTTGGGTGTCCTTTGTGATTTAGCAAATCGTGTGAAAATTTTATTCGGTGAGAACTATGCAGTAAAAAACAAAGACTGGGCTAGGCATAACATTAAATAGAATGGGGAATTTTGTTTGGGCCTTCATTTGGCTAATATAAATATAGTTTGGGCTTCAAAGGCCCATTTAGAATATAAACAGGTTGCCTGTCACCAACAATTGAGACTGGGCCTGGCCCGGTTTGCCAAGCTTAAAAATAATAACGTGTTTGTCCATAAAAGGCCCAGCCAAAAAAAAAAAATTCTTGCTTGGCCCAGAAATAAATAAATAAATAAATTGGGCCTTTTCGGCCGAGGGGAGAGCCTCCCTGGCCCAAAAAACCTAATTTGGGCCTCCTTGGCCCAACACAGCTTGGGCCTGTCCGGCCCAACACAGCTTGGGCCTGTCCGGCCCAACAAGGAATATGATTGGAACTACTGGGCCAGAAATAAACCTAAATTGGGCCGGTAGGCCCAGAAAGGAAAATATTGGGCCCAATAAGGACCTAAATTGGGCCAGCCAGGCCCAGCAAGGGAAAAAAGTTAGGCCTACCGGGGCCCAATAAAGCAAAATTTGGGCCTACTAGGCCCAATAAAGCAAAATTTGGGCCTAGCTGGCCCAAAAAAGAATAGCTTGGGCCTGTCCAGCCCAACAAGGAATATAATTGGACCTACTGGGCAAGAAATAAACCTAAATTGGGCCGGTAGGCCCAGCAAGGAAAACTTTGGGCCCAATAAAGGCCTTAATTGGGCCTGACCGGCCCACCAAGGGAAAAATATTGGGCCTGTTGGGCCCAATAAACCTAAATTTGGGCGTGAACAGCCCAGCAAAGGAAAAATTGGGCCTCCTGGGTCCATCATAAACCTAAATTGGGCCTGATCGGCCCAGCAACGAAAGACATGGAGTCCTTGGCCCACAAAAAACTTACTTGGGCCCACCCAGCAAACATATTGGGCCTACTGGGCCCAAAAGCCAAATCAAGTTGGGCCCTGCCCAGCAGGAAAACTAAGTTGAGCCTGCCCGACCCATTTAATTTCGAGTGACCCTATGGAAAATTAAAATGGACCATGTCTGGCCCTTTGGAAAGTGAAGAAAAACATGGCGAAGGAGGACAGCATCATGACGGATAATAGGGAATGAAGTGGACAAGTTGTAAAAATCAACATAAAATTAGAAATAACTAATGGTAAGAGGTACATTCATCATAACTCATAAATTAACGGGAAAAAAATACAGCTATGAAAACTTTAAGACATCTAAATTTTGTCGAAACTTCAACAAGACAAGTGGCAAAAATTATCAGGGGAATTGTCGAACGCTTCACTTCCCACTAAGTAAACTCACTCCGCCCATCATTCGGTTGCAAAGTTCCACGCATCTGCAACTGAACTAGAGCATTTGATCAGACTAATTAATGTTTTTCTTCTGTTTTTTAAAATAAAAGATCTCATAAGCAGTGGCCAAGGAAATACCGACATCTATGCCCATCAACGCAATTGGTTTTATCAAGTTACGAGGTTCAAATTTCACCTGCACCTTCAGCTCAAAGCCAACTCTCCGAGATAAGTAATCAAGAGTAAAATGCAGCGGACGCGTACTTAATCCTGCATGTTATCCAGTCGCCTCCTGGCTTGCAATGCTAGCCGTGCATCCCTCTCTCGCTCAAATTCGCGATAATCTGTTCTCTCTAAGAAGGATACCTTTTCAAGGTACTGGTTTGAGCTCTTCTTGTAAGCATCTAACTCCTCTTCCAACCCCTTTTCTTCCTTGAACTCTCCCCAGTCCTTTTTTGTCTTGTCGAGCACACTGAGCTTTGGTTTCTTCTTGATCTGCTCAAGAATCGCATCCACGGAAGAGGATGCAGCAGCAGGACCTCTAGCGGATGCCTCTTTTGAATCTGCATTTACAAGCTTCTTCACTTCAATTTCTTCACCAGCAAAGTCCCGAACTTCACTAACCTGTCACATGCACAAAATTACAAAAACAGAATGTTTAAATTTGAACTTATGGATGATAACTGTGATCCAGTAACCTCCCACCATAGTTGTCAAGGCATCCCATAGACGTTCAGGCGTAGAAAAATGGGCAAGGCGAGTTCTCACCTTGCCTGGTGCCTTGGACGCCTTGGCCAGTTTTTTTTCTTTTTTTTTTTCCCGTCAGAATAACAACACAAGAAGGAGATTACATTGCTTGAAAGTTAAACATCCAAGAGATAACATAAAGACTTGCAAAATACTCTCATTTTGTAAAAACAATCTTAACATTTTGTCTTTTGTTTTCCAACGTGTATCATTTCAAATGAAAATTTAACTTATGTTGCTTTATAATGCCAAGAAAACATTAATTCTACTTAAAATGTTGATCTTAAACATATATGTATATATACATATATATATATATATATACATATATATATACGTGTATAGGTACATATATATTTATATATGTATACATGTCTCTTATAAGCACCTTGCGGATGCCTAGGCATCCGCCTTGTCACCTAGTTGTCCAAGCTCCCGGCCAATGCCTTACTTCGCCTTAGTACCTTGACAACTATGCCTGTCACATGCACTAAATTACTAAATCAGAATGTTTAATTTTTAACTTAGGGATGATAACTGCGATGTCCTCCACCCGTGCTAGAGAAATGGATCTTAATGGGATTCAATAAAGCGATGTATACAAACAGCGTCTAATTGTGTCTAATTTTCCCAGATTTGTTAGTTCAGACTGCAATATATTGCCATTTCATTTGACACTTGCAAATTATTCATTGCCCTTGGTGCTTGGATAACTGAGAGCATATCAACTTTGATCATTGGGAAGGCGCCTGCAACTAGATGCTATAGGACACATATGGTCACATAGTTCGTCCTCTCCTAGATCTACTCAGTTAAGCATTCCCAATATGAAAACTTATATCAACCACCAAGTAGCCAGTTTAGCAAGACCCAAAAATAAAAATGCAGATACTAATTTTTATTCAAATAGGTGTCATTTTGCATAAAGCCCAATCTTCATGCCCATCAACACACAGCAAGAAAGGCGATAAGTCAGTCAGTTGAGTAGAAAATAACCACACAAGTAGCACGTTTGAGAAAGACACACTGACCTCAACTTTACCCTTTCCTGAAGCAGTAGCTGCCGCATCCTTAACATATGAGAGGGCAGCAGCAGCAAGCCTCTTGGTCTCATCACTGGCACCATTTTGCAAAATAAAAGGTTCCTTTTGTTCTTTCTCTTGCCCAGGGAGTTTCAGCTTCTTTGGAGCCATGCCCAGATATGTCATCCAGTTCTATAAAAGAAAATCAAAGACAAAATAACTTCCAGACAAATCATGGTATAAATTATTTAATTCAAAATGAAGAATGCAAAATTCCTCACATGGGAAGTTCTCCCTGAAGCTTTATTCACATTTGAACTAGGTTTTCTTGTAAAAGATTTGGGAGTTTTAAAAGATATTCCTCTATTCATCTGCTCCCACACAGCATCAATCTGAGATTTCCTTTCTGTCAAATGAAAATGAAAACACAAACCTGTGTGTGAAGCTATTTCCTCACAACCATACTCCCACAGCAGAAAATGAATAAAAAGAAATAATTGTTCGACTAGGGAAACACATGCTATCTTCTTACCAACCCCTTCAGCCTGTGCCTCTATACTGGGAATGGAAGCAACTTCTTCAACAGAATTCGCTGATAATCCATCCTTTTTTCCCAACTCACCTGAAGCGCAGAGAACAGTCATCAAACAATGGTACATCCAGTACACTTAAACATGCTTTTAAGTAAATAGCACTAAAGATTATTTCATCTTAAAATTCATTTAATAACTAATTAGGTACGGTAAATATATTACACTAGTACTAAAGCAACTATATTTAACTGATGATGAACTAGGGTAAATGTTAAACAATCTAATAAAAAGAGTTGATAAGCAACCTGCAAAATATAGACTTAATATATTAAATTTTAAACATGAAGATAGTTTTGCTAAGACAAGAAATTTCTAAGATGTTCTAAAAAATGGGGCACATTTTTTTTTTTCCATATGCATGCTCTATAACCATTTTTGATCGGTAAACGCATACAACTGAATGGTGTCAAACTTCTAATCTCACCCATGTCACTAAACACAATTGGATAGACAGAACATGTCACATACTAAGGATCATGCTCTCATTCTGCCTTTTCACCAAATGGAAGAAAAAAGAACTAAGAAAACAGTAATATTTTCCCAAAAACCCAAGTATCAAATTTCCCATGTCCAAACCAGTGGAGTAGCGCCGAGATGACACTCTCGTAAGTATTCCAGAATAAAGCAAAGTTGTTTTTAAGTTCACAGTGAAATGCTCTGGCAATTGGAGGATTTAACAAATTGCTATACCAACCTAAACTCAACCTACTTATATAAGCCAAGGAAAAACACCTCTAAAAGGCATTGAGAAATAAAAAAGTACGGTTCAGGCGGCCTGAATGTAGGGCTTGTGACCATGGGACTTGGTAAATGAGTGTCAGTCACAAATTTAAAACTAAATATTCCTCCCTCCCTCCCCCCTCATCTCAATCAGGTAGTGTGAATGCTGAACTGGATGTTTATTAACTTTAAGAGAGGTGACGCTGAGGATGATGAAGCTATAAATAACTTGAGGGAAATACTTATCTAATGATTTCAATGATTCTCCTTTTGATGATAGTGATGAAGACCTGAAAGAGAACAATGAATTGGGTAGTAATGATGGGTTTCACAAAAGCATTTGGATATTCTAGGATGTTAGGAATCTGTGATGTTGAGTTTGTTACCATGACAATGTATTACAGTCGCTTATTTGATTGCGCGTCATGATCATTATTATTTAATTTTTTTATTGGTAAATGCAAACTTGCCTTGCAGCTACAAGGATTTGAATCCTTAACCTTGGGTCCACACCAAGATTTTAAGATACATGTTGGTACCACTAGGCTAGTCGACTAGTGGTACGAGCATTATGTTGATGTAAATGAGGGATTCTAAATAATTTGCTAGTTTGGTTTATAGTTTATGACTTCACCTATAGTTTATATTAACAGTTATATTCGAAATCCAACCATGTTATTGGATAATGGTTTTTTCCATAAGTAAGTTTAAGGTCTTTTAAATCTAAAATTGAAACATAGATAGATTTTTACAAGACTTGAATAATGTTTTTGGTATTTAATAGAATCATACTACATAAATCAAAAAATGCATATTAATAGTTATTAAAATCTTAATTATTCATCATTGGATTCATACAATTCGATTTGATTCACCATCAAAATGATTCGATTAGTTAAGTGAATAGTTGCGGTTAAAAATTTTACGATTCACTATGCGATTTATACTATTTGATTCAATTTTGAGAATCTAACGATTCATGAAACCTACAAAGTGCCAACTTTTGGTGCCTTAAAAGTAAAAAGACAATTCGCTAAAATAATTAAAATAGACCTTATAACAAACAGAAATAGCAGGAAATTCAAATTAAAACGTCCCAAAATACACCTAGAAAACCTAGCAAATCCATTATAAAATTCTAGCAAACGATTTAGGAAGTTTAAATTTTTTAAAAAAAACAAAAAAACATGACTTGACCCCAAAAAGCTTATAAGAAGCCATTTTACAAGCATAAGAAATGCTTTGGTAAGGTATTCTTCTAATAAAGATCTATTTTGGTATGTGTTACTGAATCTTACTATTTGCTATTTGATTCGACTCACGACTTAAAAAATCAGCTTTCAATTCACGGTCCATGGGTTCCAGACAACAGTTGTGTGTGCTGATTTAAGCATAACATATGAAAATCCTAAAAAGAAAAGATTAATACCTACTAATTCGACCCCACTGGGTGAAGCCATCAATTGAGTGTAGCTTCTGTGACCTGGACTCGGGCCCCGGTTGGACTCCTGTAACTGATTAAATGAGGCCAATCAAAAGAATCTGAGTCAGGTAGATAGCTGTTATAACAGTTCAGCCCCTGCGAATGAGCAATGGTCGCCTGTTGAAAAGCAAAAGCATAACTACCTGCTAATCTTTCGCAAGCTAAAACTATGAAGTGTTAAGAGTATTAAAAGTACTAAATAACCAGACCAGATAAATCTTCGAGTATAATGTCTTTTATATATATATATATATATTTGTAAATGAGAATAACATATTTAGCCAACCACTTTGAAAACTAAGGATGAAAACTCTTGGTTTTCGTCCCATGAGAAGGTGTTTAGCATTTCTTCAGGACAAAAATGTTCTTGTACACATTTAAAATAGCAATAACAGATTGACCTTACACTATCCTATGCAGCACGAGACCTCTCTTTCATACTGCATGTGCCCCCTTCCCTCGCCTCCCCTGTTTCTTCTTTCATCCACAGCATTCTTTAAGTGCAGAGGAGAAATCCAAATATCAGATTTAAAGCCGCCCCTCTCTCTGATCGTTCTGAAAGTGTAGGGTCTGATTTGAAACTTTCAGGGTTTTTTTGGTTCATCGAAGATCTGGGCTACTCTAGGGTTTTCCATCTGAATTTCTATTCGTTAGATCTCTGAATCCTACTCACGGTCGCTAATACACACCCTATCCGGATATAAAATTTAAGCGCTAAAATTAACAAATCTGTATCTCAAGAACTACCATCAAGTAGATTGAAGAAGCAATATCGAAAAATAAAACAAAAGGAGATCTAGAAAGCGAGAAGAGTACCTTTGAAAGAACCGATTCAGGCCCGATCCACAGCGACAGAAAGAAAATGCAGAGATGGGGAGAGAAGATGCCGAGATGGAGAAAGAAGAAGAGAGAGCGAGAGAGACGCTAGTCGAGGGAGATGCGAATGGATGGAGCTTTGGTCGGGTTTCGGAGCTTGCATACGGAAGGGCAAAAGTGTCAACGTGGAGCCACCTTTTGTTAAAGCAATGCCAACCAAGCCAGGACTGTGAGAAGGTGCCCACCTCAAACTCTGCGGAGACCACAACTTAAACAAATTCATCTCTGGCCCAGGCCCACATAAATAAACATTCATCCGGGCCGAATCCTCCTAATCACCGAACGCCAAAGAATGTTTTATTTTATTTTATTACTAATCATTCGTTGGCATAAAATATCTGATAAAAATTATATATAGGACTATTAATAGTAAAAAATTATATATGAAAACCATAAGAGAAACGGTTTCGAAAAGTGAAAAATTTTTGAGACAGTTAGTTATATTTAAATTTTGAATTTTGAATTTTTTGAATTATCTTGTTTACCCATTATTCTCGATTAACTAAAAAAAATATTTAGGAGGAAAAGGATTTTTGAAGAGAAAGTATATAAATTGTAGAAAATGACATTATTACGATAATTAAAGAATCCTTTGACTTTATAATAATATAGATTATTATTATTATTTTCTTTTTTTTAAGGCCCCTCGACATTTGTTGTTGGATTAATTACAAAAATAATTTTGTAGTTGTCACAGTCAATCATTACTCAAATTTCGAAGGCAAACAAAATAAGATCGAAATTCTAAATGATGTTATCTCATGCGAAGCTCTCTAATTATTATTATTTATTTTATTTTATTTGAAATAACAGAACTACTGGCACGAATTTTTTTTGGTGACAGGTGACGCCCAAGACTTCTATTCCAGTGCTATAGGGGCTTGAGTCGAATCGAATCTATGGTGTCATGCAGCGCACAGGAGATGATGATCGCAAATCCTGACTGCTTATGAAAGGAGACGCCCCATTTCATTTTGAGACGAGTAGCAGAACAAGCCTGAAGGGGTGCCTGAGTGTAATCTCCCCAACTGGAAAAGTTGCCTATTTCAACAATTGCTGCAAGGATCTTCAAGTAAAACTGCAATCTTACAAAAATAGAACCACTGACCACAAAACCTAGCAGCAGCATAGGGAGCCCGGGGTTATCAAGACTCCTCGCAGCAATCGTAAATTAGAATGATCTTGGCATCATAATTTACTTTTCTTCAAAGTTCCCTATCATCCAAACTTCTGCAGATTACAAACTCACTGGTTTATTTTTTTCACCCTTGGAACAAAACTACTAGCCACTGATTAATCAAACCACCAGAATAGTTTCACCAGTTCAATATCCAGATTCACATAGCCAAACAGCCTTGGTGAAATGGAGGAAAAAAAAATGAATAGATGTAAATTGTGGTTTTATAAAAATGCACACAACACACCATATCAACTTCCTTCCGTTCAGAAATGAAAACTGCCAAGCCACCACACAGTAGCAGGATGATAGGTATCAGCACCACTCAGGGTGTTCAGAGCGGCACAGTAGCAGGTTTGTAGTCAACAACAAGGACTTTCTCCAAGGTGGGCAGAAATATATTTGCGAAGTCCACATGAGCAGGATGAGATATATACTCTGCAACACCCTCAACAGTCTCAAAAGTTGACTCGAAGACATGGGTGAAACCTTGCTGCAGGTTCTCAATGCTCACGTCCTTGCCCCTGTTGCATTTTAAGACATGACAGACAAGCCAAGTAAAAGAACAATCAGAATCTTGGTAGTACATAAAAAGGCCAGTACGGTGATTAAGCCACCGAAATTCACTAAATAATGCTAATGTCATTCACAAGACCCATTAAGAACCAAATATCAAGCTGATTTATAATAAGCAACTGCATAGAGGGACATCTGCTAAATAAATTCTTAAGATAAGAACAACAGTGGATTGATGAATTGGTTAGTTGAATTGAAGTGTTGAAGTCAATCAAATGAATCAGTGGAAACCTGCACTTGGGGATGAATTAGTATTATTTTTCCAGTTTGATTGACTTCAAACAAGAGCAGTGATGAAGCAAGCCTTACAAAAGTAAGGTGTCAAAATAGCTAAATGGCCAAAAATAGGTATTTTCATCCTTAACTTTTAAGGAGATTATGCTTTTGCACTACTAGGATTACAAGTTTCTCATCCAAACACTGTAATTGAGTTGTTATCAAGAACATAGATGAAAACTCATGATTTCATTGTTGTTTGTGTGAAAACTATGGTGAGTTGGGCACTTCTCTTGTATTGATCAACCGCCCATGAATCTAAGGAGGCATGCTTGAGTGTTAAAGATGGCGCGTGGCTGGTCGCAGGCTTGATTGCTGATGGAATTATTGGCAGTGAGCAGGAGTTCAACAGTGAAGGTTAGCGGGTGCTGGTGAGGGTTTGGACAACTATGGCAATAGTTATGGCATGCCACTTGTGGGTGAAAATGTTAATAATTAAGAGATTCTCATAGATACATACAGTGCAATGGGTAACTGAGCAACCCTTCAGACATCAACTGGCAAATTGTAGCATCAGTTGATGAACTTGTTTTTTGCAAGCAAACCCGCAATTAAAGCTTCAACTTAAATTTAAGGTAACAAAAATATATTTTGACCAGCGAATATAACGCTGAAGAAATTCTCTTATTTTAGGAGCGGTGGAGGGACATACCGGTAGTTTGGAAGATACCTGTGAACCCAGGGAAAGCACCATAGTTACATTTGAAAGGGCACGTCAACGCACCACATCTGCGTTTCCACAATTGGTTTTCTTTTTATTTATTTCAAAGGATCATTTCATTAAAAAAAAATTGATTCTATTGAAAAGTTCCTTCAAGGGGTGGCAACAACTATAATAATTCTCTGGAACATGACACAATGGTTAGTTGCAGTTTCTTTAATGCTTCACATCTGCAAGAATACGCCCCAGAATAGTGCAGTTCAAAGGACCCAGTCGACTATGTTATTTGATAGTTCTGTTGCAGGACGCATATGTATCCCCCTCCTACAATCTAATGAAGACAATGTGAGACAACCTTTGAGTGTGGGAAGGTCCTCTCTTGTGAAATTCAAGCCTCTTGTGATGAAACGCCCAATTTCTTCAAATTTATGAACTTGTAGGAGGAGCTGTTTCCATAACCTATACTAACTCAAATTCAATTCATGTATCAAATTTATGAATAGTTCAGATCTGACGCAGACACAGAAAGAATTGAAGCCCTAAAAAGCAAATTAGTGAAGGAAAATCGAGGAAAGAAGGGTTTTGAGAGGAGGGTACCATTGGAAAGCCTTCATGGAAGGGACGAGAGAGACGAGGGCAGCATAGCCCTTGATGAGTTGGTCAACCCGGTCCTGAGGGGTTCCATCCTTGAATTTTGCAAGCAATATGTGCTTCACCACTTCCTTCTCCCCCTCCATTTTCCCCTTCCCCTTCCTTCTTCCCCCTCCTGACTAAATAGAAGCCCTTTGTTTGGCTTCCTCAAGTTTCGAAGAAACAAGTGGCTGCAAGAGACAGAACAGCTGCCGTTCAACCCTAACCCCGATTGGCCCCATGTCCTTTCACCTCTTTCTTTTTTAAAAAAATAATAATAAATAAAAAATCTTTATTAATTTAAAAAAAATTGCACTATTTAAAGTCCCCCCCCCCCCCACCCAAAAAAAAAAAAAAAAACGGGTTGTTTCATTAATTCTCTTTTGAGTAAATTTACTTATACGTTCCTACACTACACATCCTTCACCCAAAACTCAAAGAAGTGGCGCATCTTTATTATTGCATTTAATCATTGATGGACCAAAATACACCACAAAAGAAGAATAACACTGCAACATAAACATTCATTTGATTCTCTTTTCCTGTGAATTGGCTAGCTTCGGTTTGTGTTCCACCTGTGGTTGCTTGTTTGGTCTCCTCTCTCACCTGATTTGGTGGATGAAATTTAGTTGGGGCTGACCGCAACGGCGCAACTATAAAGCCCCATCTATGCCCCCAACAAAATCTAATGATCCGAATTGATTTTTAAGGGGACCAAAAGGAACTTCATGAGTCGCCAATTTGTACTTGATTTGGTTTGTCTACTCATTTATTCATGTATTTTGGATCGAAGGAGCCCTTAATTTACAATTCTCACATTTCTGTCGCATAATATTAAAAAGAGAAAAAGAAAAGGCAAATGGAAGGAAGCTCTTTCGATTCGAGGAGCCTCTTTCGATGTAATTATCACCGTAGGGACTACTGAAATTCTTCGCCGTTTTCATTTTAGTTACTCAATCAATATTACAGAAACTAAGCAAGCTCCTTGTACATATACTGCTGGAAAATCAAACATTATTTTTTTTTTCCACAGTACTAGTGTTGAGAAATTATGTGAGTTGTCCAATAATGTATCAAAGAAATGATTTATCCGTTTTACCAGAGTATTAACTCCTTGACAGCCCCTGACAGAAAAATGGTTTTTGACTGAAATTTTTCACAAGAGCCTACAGGCTGCAGTTCAAGAATCTTCAGCCGGGGGAACATCGCTCAAGTCTAGACCCTCTGCTGGCAAGTCTGTAGCAATTGGACCCAAGATCCCATCAGAGCTCAGAGTCAATCCACTCTGCAAGTACAACATACAGGGAAACATTAATGGCCCGTTTATAACAATGTTACGGAATACGCAGATGGATACAAGGATATATTACGAACACAAAGAAGGATAAGCTAATATATATTTTGTGTCCTCGTAGTTTAACTGATCCTTCTTTCAGTATGCAAATATATATTTTAGTAGTACTGCCGAGTATAACTTCCGTTCATCTTTCAGCAGATTGCCCCCCCCCCCCCCCCCCCATTCTACTTCTTTCCCGTTTTATGTAATGGAAAGAGAGAGAGAGAGAATATCCTAGTTGAACAAGTACCTCAGGCTGGAATCTCAGCATGTCAGCCCGAGCCATGGCTTCGGCTTGTGCTATCCTCTGTCTGAAGGTTTGAGCCATCTCCTCCGCCTGTTAGAGAAGTATTCCCACATACATACAGTTATATGTCTGGGTCCAAATAAGCTGCAACAGTGATAGAGTTGGAGAGGACAAAGAATCTAGGGGCTGGGGAATGGAAAGACTAAAGAGAATGGAACCCTCCATTGTCTCACAAGTTACAACAAAAAGTAGTAGCATAAATGTGAGTACAGAACAGGCCATTTGAAAAGGAGTACCTTCTCAAATACAAGCTTTGGATTGCGAATCATGTCTCCAGGAGTAGGCTCTAACTTCTTTGTAGACAGGCTTACTCGTCCTCTCTCACGGTCATGGCTCAGAATCATCACCTGCGCACGAGAAAAGGTAAAATAATTCCCACACACAGACTGTGTCATGGCTCAGACAATGTATTAAATGTTGCGGTAACTACCTTGAGGGCATCACCAGGTTGAAGGACAGTTGCGATATCAGAGACACGATCATGACTGATCTGGCTAACATGAAGAAGGCCATTAATTCCACCAATGTCAATAAAAGCACCATATGGTTTCAGACTCTGTACAGTTCCAATGACCACTGATCCAATTCCTAGCTGCGCCTGGCTGTCCGCCATGGCCTTTCGGTTACTGAGAACTAGCCTGGACTGTTCCTCATCAACCTCTACAAACTTCAGTGGGATCTCCTTTTCAAGGAGCTCTTCTGCAGTTGATTTCTTAAGCATACACAATCACAACAGGATGACAAAAAATTAGTACTTCAAAATGGGAGGCTGAGCAAAATCAATAACAGAGATGACTAAGGAAATCACAACAGGATAACAAACATGATCAAATCAAACACAATTGTCCATAGCCGACAGCATGGATTAAAGGAAGCTCAACTTCTCCAAGAAAACATAAACTTAAACCCCTTCCCGAAACCAAATGAAGAATTAGAAAAAAGTAGACCAGATTGTGGACTGACCGTTGAAACCTGTGAGAATGGAACAAACCCTCGAAGGCCCTCCACTACAGCCACTACTCCACCTTTGTTTGCACCAACAACCTGCACATATATTCCGACAATCAAGATTGCAAGTAGTTAACCAAACTGTATGAGTGTGCTTTATTTTTTTCAAAAAAAAGAAGGCTTAGCAAGCAACTAGTCCAAGTCTAGGATATCAAATATAATAGTTTCTCCAACATGAATTAAAAATGTTACACAATTTAAATCATGGGAAAAGTCAATCAAAATTTGTGACAACATGCCAGACTAAATTGGAATGCAAAGCAAAAGAAAATAAGATCTGTGAAAATATAAGGACCTTGCCCTTGATGACAACATCCTCAGCTTGAAGCTGTCTACAACGTTCCCAGGCAAGGTCGTATTGGAGTGAGCGCAAACTCAAGATCAAGCTATCGTCGGCTTCATTTTCACCAATAATCACAAACTCCTCCCGCATGCCAGGAATTATGCCTGCTTCCGCTACATGCTTAATTTTGTGAATACATGACTCATGGAGAGGTAGGCATGCTGAAGATTTTGCAGTAATGTCAACTAGTGCACCATTAGCGTCCGTACTGAACACCGTTCCCTTGACCTAAAAGAAAACCCATGCATACAAAAATTAATCAAACTGCCCCTTTTGTACTATCATATACCAAAGGAACTATGGGAAGTAAGTAGAAAATGAATGTATTTGTATTCCAATCAAGCTTGCACACTGAACTAGAATTTCATTGAGTACCTACAACGAATGGCTAACATGCTGTCCATATTAATTCAGAATTTGATGAACTTTAAACAGAAAGGAAAACAGGGAAGGGAGGGGGGGGAGGGGGATTCTCTCTTTCAAAACCTAGTATGGAAGAAGATTAAAAGAGTTCTCATCAATTAAGGCTTCCGGGAAATCTATGAAAAATAAGTTAAATACAGCGTCAAACATGTTAAATTTGCAGTTCTACTTATCCAAAGCCCAGTTCCAACCCCTTATTATTTCTTTTACCTGTACAAAGTTCGTCACTGAAAAAGAAACCGACAAGACAATGCAAGTACTAAATTTTATCCTACAGAAAAAAAAAAAAAAAAATCTCAAAGTTCTACACCCCTGGCAAGGAAAAAATATACATATATACATATAATCACCAAATTAAGAATACCCGGAACCAAATTTCACATATTTCAACTCATCGAAGCTTGTATCCAACAGAAATTATAGAAATGTCAAAAGCAAAAGGAAAACTAAGCAGACAATCGAAACATAATAGTGTTCCATACCTTGGTGCCGAGCTCGGAATTGAAGTCGTACTTCTCGAGGGCAGCGTTGAAGTCGTCAAGGGTGAAGGAGACGCCATCCATGGGATCAGAGTGGCATCGCTCGTAAGCGTCTTGGAAGAGCTGTTTGAGCTTTTGGCGCTCTTTGGTCTGCGGATCGGAGAAAGCGATTGCGGCTCTCACAACTGGGAGGTATTTGGGCCTGTGAGAGTCCTTTGGAGAGTAGTGGTGGGATTTTGAGAAGCGCGAGGAAGAGAGCGGCGCGCATTTCAGGCCCGCGCACTGCTGAGCCAGCGACGCCATTTTTTTCCTGCAACGGAGATTGTGTCTCTCTTTGCTTTGCTTTGCTTAGCTTCCAGTCATCTCTTACTCGGATAAGGCGATGCATAGATTTTTATTTATTATTATTATTATTTTATAAAAAAGATTTATTATTAATGATATTATAAAGGGCTTATATATACATATATTTTTTAGGGGCCGTGAACAGTTTCTCTCCCTTTATTTCTTTTTACCATACCTTATTTCATTATTTTCGACAGAGCAACAGAAAAGATATACCCAAGCATGAAAAACGTTCAATTTCAATTTTTCCGGTCACTTGGTTCTAACGTGAGAGGAACAAGCACTTTAACAATATAACAACCTAGGAATACGATTCGCAACTTCGTAAAATGTTTCAGTTACCTTAGCATAACCATTGTCAAAATTGAAATTCACCTATGGCTCCTTTCTAAACCATTTTCCTTTCAATGAAAAAAAAAGAAAAAGAAAAACAACGCATGCTGAAAAATTGTAATTTTGGCCTCCAAAGCTTGAAAATATATCATTTTTAACATCATAAACAGTGTCCTCAGCTTTACACTCGTACGACTAATCACCGCTCCCTCTAATTACTGAAACCAGTAGGGCAATCATATCGATTTAAGAATCTCATGTTACAAAACCCTAAACCGATTGGTATCTTATGGACTATCAAATCAGAATGTCCAGTAGTTTAATTACTTCAGTATCAGGATCATTTTGATCCTTCTCTTATCTACTGAGGTATGTATACCGATTCAAAAGCCAAAAACACATAAATATTACATTGCAGAAGAAGTAGATCACAGTAAGATTTTCTCAACTTTCCAGAGTCTACTTCACTTATAAATTGGCTAGCTTACTTTCTTACTCGCCTTCTTTCCTTTCTTTTGTTTCTGCTTCAATTGAGTAAGGCCTGCTGCTGTGATCTTCACATTACCAATAATTGCCGCAACAAGCTCTGGATCGGTACACGCTTTCATCAATTCCTTCTCTCTGTTTGTTGTTTCCGGCATATGACTAAACAGATTCAGGGCAGTTTTTGCAGCTGCACCCCCAACCACCAGCAAAGAGAGAAACAAAAAGTTCAGATAAATCTGGGAAAATGTTGCTAAAGGAGGGCCTGCAATTACATATGACTAGGAAAAACTCCAGATGTCTCGGAATACCAACCGAGCCCTATTAACCTAAGAGTGCGAAAACGGGCATCAAAATAATCGAGGAAGATGCACGTGTAACATAAACACAATGCATGTTTCTACTTCCAATGCCAAGCTACTAATAGATACTCCAAAAAAATCAATTTGTATTTAGAAGGCAATAGTTCAGATACCTTTGCCTTTCTTTGCAGTTCCAGGAATTATTTTCACACGGTATTTATAGGCTTGTACTGCCGTATAGGGACCACAGACAGGGACAGCATACAAAAGGATGTCATTAGGCAACGGATTCCCAGTCAAGTAATCTACATCGTTTAGCTTCTCTCTCTCTTCTTCACCTATCTTGTGAATGTCCTCTTCCTCCATGATCACCCTGTCCATTGCATCACCAGCCTTGTCTAATCGCGCACGAGCATTATCTTCAGATCCACCACTTGCATGGTTATGTAGCGCCGCATGTTCTAGACAATCCCGGGCCAGATGGCCCACCTTTTTACATTTATAACATACTTTTGGAGCATCTTCTAGGGCTGCTAGGATTTATTAAACAAAAAAAAATTCACTTCAAGTTAAAATATATATACACACCAACAGAAAGGTAAATCAATAATACTGTTACTAGTATCAGCCCATATGCTGTAAAAAACCTGCACAGAAACTACATATATCCTCAAAGCAGGCAAACTAAAGTCATTAATCAAAAATGAAGTTTAAAGAAGTATATTATATTTTACAACAATAGTTCTAACAGAATAACATTTAAAACATACCAGAAACAGGTTTTGATTCTTGGGCTGCAGTTATGCTGCTGCTTTGCGACTCTCTATCATCCTTTTGCACCTTACCGGAAGACTGCAAATACATTAAAAAGAAAAAATCAGCATTAACTGATAGATAAATAAACAAATATACCTTCAATGAGACATTGACAAAAATTTCATTGTTATTCTCGAAGCATTTACACCGTTAATACACGAAGGCAGAATACATGAGATTCAATTTGCGCATAAAGTTTCACAGATTGTAAGAGAAAATGACAGCTTTTATAGGTAAACCCACACGCACCCAACCTAGTAATCACATAGATTCAAACCATTGACCTTGGCCAACACCAAGGATCATCAAGGATTTACATACAATGCTCGGTCCACCAGAATAGGCAATCAGTACTGAAAGCAAATGAAATGTTAATATATATATTCTACTTCAAAAAAAAAAAAAAAAAAAAGAGATAAGCCACAAGTCATTATTATGAGATCGACAGAATCAAAAAAGCGATAATAAAGACCATCAATCGAGGGTCAGACTGAAGCTTACTAGCCCTCAAGACATTTTCTAATGCATAGTAGAAGTCATGGTACTCACCGCTAGTAATGTCATCCGAATATTCCTTTCTTCCTCATCTTGATCCCCATACTTCTCTTTTATCTTCTTCAGCTTACTCTTCTGCCCACGGCTAATTTTTCCACCAGCTGGCCCTAAAGTTTTGGCATTTTTTTCAACCAGGGGGACTGCCGTATTATCTGCTTCTCTCCCACTATCAGCAGTTGCATCTGCAGCAGCACTTTTTTGGCCTTTTTTGAGTTTCCTTCTTTCAGCTTTTGAGATATAAGGTTTCTCTCTGACCACAGCTTTTGTCTCTTCATAATCGCGTTCCTCATTCTTACCAACTTGCAAAGTTTCAAGCCCATACCTTTTAGTAGATCCAAGCTCAAGAGCTCTATCAATAAGATCCTCCAGCGGTGGGCGGGCAACACTTCCAGCAATATTCGATGCACTCTCACCAGCAACACCATCTAATATGTCCCTGTCTCCAATAGTAATTTCATGTGGATTTTTAGCACTAGAACTGGAGGTCAAGCCATTTTGAACAGATGTAACTTCAAGTGCACTCTCTGATGAAGGTTCACAGTTTTCCATTGATAACTGTTTCTCAATTTTTTCTTCTGTGACTTCTTTCTCAGAATCAGAATCAGTATCAGGTAGTTCTTTAAGAGATCCACTTTCTTCGATATTATTCATCATTTCCTCCTCACCTCTCACTCTCCTCTCATTCAAATGTGATCCCAAGGAGCTCTCATCCAAGCGAAACAGCATTCCGAATCCCATAATAAGTGGGACTGGTGGAAGAAAGTTTTTCTTCCCACGGATCATGAAGCTGCCAACCGTAAGATATTCCCCTGTAGGAGCAGCTTTACTGACCTGGTGAGGATAGACCCACCAAGCACTAGTGACAATCTTTGAGTCCCATGCCTGACTGTGACAAACCTAAGTCCCACCAAAAAAGAAAACCAGGAAAAAAAATCCTAATAATCTCAAAATATTCAAATTATACATTCCTTACCATACGAAAACACTACATATTAAAAGCATCCAAGGACGATCAACTTACTGTAAAACACCCTGCTTGATTTAGAGTTAGAGGGGGTATTGGATGTTCAGGCTTGTGGTTCTTGATTACAGTACTTGAAGCTCCATGAAGATCTGCATGGACATACCTATCCCACGATCAAATCCATAATGTCAGCTCAAATTTTTAATCTATAGTAATAAAAAAATTATCTGCAAGCAAAATAAAATTTACAAGTCCTGATGGAAGTAATAGAACTATCAGCATATTCTCTAGTCAGGTTGCAGTTCACAGCAGCAGAACAGAGATATACTACTACACAAAGGATGAAGATGTAGGTGCCTGGATTCCTCATCAAGCCACTGGTCCCCACCATGAGGAGAAATAAAGAGGGACCAACATGGGCTTCTTGATTATCTTTGTAGATAAGTCTAGGAGCCGATGCCCTAACTTTACACATAACATTCGCTTCTTGATTAGCTTCTTAAATAAGAGAACAGCTGGCCCACGTTACCCGTAACATTTTAGTCCCAAACCTCGGTCCCTAACCCAGGGGGGAAATAAAGGAGGATGGACATGAGCTGACCCAAGCTTCTATTGGTGGACGTTACTTAGTTATGAGAACAAATATATTACCCAGATATTGTGCGAAGGACCTTTAACTATCAAAACAAGAAATTGTAAGGCGGGAGATGTATTGCATATAACAGCTTCTTTCAGCTGCTAGGAAATTAAAATGAAAACCGCAAACACTCCTTAATGAAAATTTACTTACAAATCTCCTTTTGACATATAGCGCTTCACGATAATCTCATTTTGTTGAGCATCACGACCACTGATGATCAAATAATTTTCACTACTAATGAACCAGTTAAATTTCTCAAACCAGTGAACTTTGCGCATATGCGAAATTGTAGCAACAGATTTTTCCTGTGAATTATTAGATGAGGGTGAAAAAGATTTAGAGACTGTAACATCAAGAGAAAGCAACTCATTGAAGCTAAAAAAATAGAAATTATATACAAAATACAAATATAATGGCCGTTCCAAGTAGTTAATGTGTGCAAAGGAACCTTGTTCATATTGGA
Organism: Santalum album; assembly: GCA_034195605.1. NCBI lineage: Eukaryota > Viridiplantae > Streptophyta > Magnoliopsida > Santalales > Santalaceae > Santalum > Santalum album. The sequence continues at coordinate 4,169,591 of CM067264.1, forward strand.
TGCATGATGCATATGAGAAACCCTCAGTACTCCTATGTCCAACACAGTAATGAACTAAAATTATAAAAAAAAAATAAAAAGAAATTCATACACTTAAACCAGCAGTTGGAAGCAATGCTTCGAGACACTTGTTCCCATGTAAAGCTACATGGGCAAGTTGACACTGATTTTAGAGCTCAAAAGTTAACCATGTATCTACTGGACGTGTCTGGACAGTACATAATAAAATGTCCAAATATGTCAGAGCCATGATTTACTAAACAGTTTCCAACCTGGGCATGAGACAGAGTGCATATCTCAAGAATGCGAGGCACGCTTTTACTGAAAATGTATATAAAGTGTTGGTGTACAAACTTCTCGATTATTAAAAAAATGAATAATATTTCTGCAAGTGGTACATGCAAACTTTAGTGCTTCCAACATTTATAATCTATCATTTAAGAGACAATTAGTTCAGAGACAACAATCACGGTACTTAAGAATTACCTTGAAGATCTAGAAATAATCTAAATCATTATTTTCTATGAAAATATTTCCAACACTCCTGTGATTTAGGTCAATTTATGGTAGACCCCCTCTCATTTCAAAAAGCCCAATTTGAGCCCTCCACCTCTCCATCACCCCCTCTATCAATCAAATGTTAAAATCCCTACTGGAAAAACTCAAATTTCTCAATTTGGGGAATTAGGTCTTGCTACTCTTCTTGCCTACAAAGATTTCCCGCTCAATCCCATCATCTTCAAGAGCCCTTTTATCACTCTTAACTACAAAGTGGCCAAAGTGCATATGACATGGCCTAGCAAAACAAATATCATATGGTTCAGATAACACAAGAAATTAGCATTTCAGCTCAAATACATGTAGCCAATGTCAAGTTAACATGCCAAACAAATTGGCAATGGATAGGGTGGCCAAACAAGTTTATCAAGTACTACAACAACTAGTTCCAACCTGATGTAAGACTCTCAACACTCCCTTTCATGTGTAGACACAACGTAGGCTCTCCGTGTGGACAACAAAGATAGGATTCACTTGGACCAAATAAAACTAGGCTGTCATCATGTTAAGTTCCATCCAAAAACCAATTAGCATTCAGTGTGGTGGCCCAATAGGTATATCGAGCATTTATTTTGATAAGAGAAGAATATTATAGACAGGTATATCAAGCATTAAAGTATCTAATCCCTATCCAATGTACTCAGCTGTGACAAAGCAAATCATGGAGGAAGATAAACAAAATGGACAGATACCTGTGAAAGCTGGAGACGAGTCTTCCTCTCAGCAGCTTTGAAAGCTTTTTCATGAGCACTGATAGTCTTCTCTTGTTTGTTCTCCTGCTTTTTCTTCAGCTCGTACCACCGCCGAGCATTCGCATGGGCTGAAAGTGACAAATCAACTTCTACCTGAGAAATAGAAGATGGTGACGATGCTAAGTCCGAAGCATGGCAGAATCTTGCTCAGTTCGAAAATTTGAAACTTCAGTAGAATTTGAGGAATATATATTGACAGAAAGAACTGCTTCCGCCGTTGGTTCAATGAATAATGCTTCCAAAGAAGTACTGCTGATATTTAGTGTCAGACAGTAAAATATCAACAACTGTACTGGTAGAATCACTTGTCTTGGAACCATAATATGCTTATTTGAAAAAATTAACAATTGCCACATAACCTTTCAGCACGCAACGAGGGAATAAAATGTTTATATGAACTATGCACTTCAGCATCAGCCTGTGAAAGGAAATAAATAAAGCAAGTGCACCTACCTTATCACTTAAGAAGTCAAGTAAACGACTCATTTTGAAATCTCGGGTACCAAAAAAAAAAAAAAATTGCAACATTATAAGATGCTACCTTCACCACATAGGTTTTTTTTTTTTTTTTTTTCATCGATAACACTTCCAGCATATGGTTGGAAAGCTATAGTTTATATAAAATCAATTTCCGATAATTGAATTGATCTTGAGTTTATGGTTACCTCTAAACTGTGGAGAATGTCATTTTCCAACTTCCTTGAATAAACAATAAGTAATTTTAAAATACATTCAATTTTAATCTAAAGATGCTCCAAATGGGCTCTAAGTAATGCATATCATAACAATAAACAAAGTAACAAGAGCTCTATACATATAAATATGACGATGATGATGATGATGTTGATTGGTCGAAAAAAGTATTATGAAGACAAAACCCTAGTCCGTATCCTCAGACACCACCTTATCAACTGGAAGTGTCTTCTCATCATCATCCATTTCATCAAGATTGTTGCACAGCAGCAGTGTTATGCAATTCTTTTCAAGATGAAGCTTGTCAATGAGACCAGCCACAGGATTCCCAGATTTTTTTTCTTCTTTCACCATAAGACCAAGATCTTCCCAGCTCATACCATTTGCCAGAGCTACACGAACTGCTAATATAGCAGCATCAACGTCCTCCAGGTTATATTCTATCAGTTCTGCCTTTGTAATAGAGTGTTCAACTTCTTTCTTCAATGAATGCACACGATTTTCCTATAGCACCAAATTGGAATATTATATCAGATAGAGCAGTAAATCAAACATTAAAGTAAATTGTAACAATTCTGGGATAGCTATATTGGATGTTAACAATAAATTTAAACATCGTAAAATGCACGTGTCCGATTAGCACATGTTTTGTACACATAATGGAATAAAGTGGGAACGGAACGGATTTTCCATCATAATAGAGTAGCCAAGGAGTAGCTATTCCCATGAGATACAGGTAGAATAATATTCCTGATTTAGCCAGAATAAGATCTGAACAGGAATAGCTAGTTTAAGTTCTAAAATGAACCAAATAATTTTGCAGCTTACTACCGTCAACCAAGCACAATGTTAAGTGTTTCATGGGTTACACCACATTTAGTGAAAGAGTTGTGTAGTTGGATGAAACTGCAAGGCAAAGATAGGATGCATGCATCACAACCATTTCTTTAAGTTTTATTTTAAATTAACATTGCTGAGTGTGGGATGACAATGATTTAATTACCATGAAAACACAGAGTCATTTTGTTATGGCAAATGACAAAGAGAATCTCAGTACCAATGCTAATGACTCCACCATAACGCAAATATAAAAAGTTAATCTATCTGATTCGCAACATAGTACACTCATCTAGAACACAATGGGCAAAGAAGCAATAAAATAATGACCAAGAAGCATAGTTTTCAGGACCTTACGATTTATGACTTAATTTTTTTCGCAACATTGATACCATCAGAACAATTTGATTCAATTTGCTGAAAGAAACGTAGTGGTTAAAAATTTTATGATTCACTATGTGATTTATACGATTTGATTCGATTTCAAGGATTTAATGATTCATGAAACCTACAATGGGCCAACTTTTGGCGCTTAAAAAACAAAAGACAATATAGGATAGCTAAAATAATCAAAATAGGCCCCGTGGCAATAAATTCCAATTAAATGTCCCAAATGCAAATAGGAAACCTAGCAAATCCTTTATCAAATTCTAGCAAATGGTTTAGAGGTTATAATGATGATGAAGTAGAATTTTCTTTTGAAGGAAAACATGACTGACCCAAAAAAAAAAGCTTATAAGAAACCATTTACAAGCATAAAGAATGCTTTCTTAAGGTATTCTTCTAATAAAAAGCTAAATAGGTATGTGTTACTGAAATTTACGATTCGTGATTCATGATTCGAAAAATGAGCTTTTGATTCACAGTTCGACAAAAATGCCAAGAAGCACAGAACAACTCACAAGAACTGCTGACTACCGATAATCAGCTCATTTAGTTTTAATAGCACTATTAAACATCACACAAACCTGATCCGCGCGAATTTTATTAAGTTTCTGCACAGCAGAACCCTCTTTCGCCTTCTGTTGTTGTTCTGCCCGCTGACTCTCAATCTTACTATAGAACTCATCCAGTGCTGCATCAAATGTCTCAAACATCATAGACTCCCTTGATTTGAATTGGTTCAACAAGATAGGGCAGAATTCATCATAGATCTGTAGAAAACATTAAACATATAGTTATAAAAGGATGCCATGTAATCATAATGTCCAAATTTGTTCTGCAAGTATCAAGCATTTGTGAAAATTTAAAAAACCAAAATGAAGAAAATAAAATAAAAAATAACATTGATGAGTGAAAAAGAAAGGAGAATATTCATCTCTTATGTAATGCACAATGAAAAAAGAAATCCTAACTATAAAAGTAACCTGGTCATCTGTTCCTCGCAAAGGTATTTTGTTCTCATTCTTCCCAAAATTCTTATTCTGCATTAAAATGTATCCTTCAGGAATTCTACCACCTGATATAATGTCTTCCAGCCAGTCCTCAAATTTTGCAACAGCTTGGTCCAAAATACGAATTATCTCACAATCTACTTTGTTATCTTTCGAAAGTTTAGTATTTGGAATCAGACCAGCATCTAATATAATATGCTCAGAAAGTGCAGGCCCATAACCTAATCCCTCCCCAAGAACAGACTTCAATGTGGCTTGTTTAGCACGAGGACCATCATTCATTTTTTTCTTCGACTCTGATGATTTTCCACTTTTTGGCTTATCCTGCTTTTCTTTCATCGCATCAGATACATTATTTATGACGTCATTAACCTCAACAGCTTCATTCTCATCCCGCATAATTATAGATGTAAGAGCTTCCTGCAGCTTTACAATCGTTGTCCGCTGAAACACTCTACAAACTTCTATCGGATAACGGTGGCGAGACATGATTGCAAAACCTTTATCATCATCCCTGTAAAGAGATTTGTCATTATTTAGTAAAGAATGCTCAACTTTACTATAAACTCAAGCAACATAAACGAGATTAATAAATAAATAAAAATTAAAGCACCAAAAGTGGAAGCACTTTGTAAGTGATAAATTCCTAAGACCTAACCATACCAAACACTGCAATTAGCAGTGACAGAGACACCCTTATAGCAGACTGAGTTATGCAGCTATAAAGCCCAAGATAATGGTCACGCCATTAAGCTCCCAGCAAAATCCACAGATAAAGCCAGGAAACTAGTTTTAAAATCTTATTTTCCACCTCCACTTGGGCTTTGATGCACCAAACTTATATGAATAAATCAAAAACATATTGCACAGCATAAATATTCATGTTCTTCTTATGTGTTTTAAGTGTTCACATTGCACCTTCATCTAACAATACAGAAAGTAAACCTACTTAATTGGACTCCAAGCTTTAACAAGCTAGTGTCAGTGTAACATTAACACATATCTACACTCATGTATGACTCTACATTTATTTTCTAGCAAACAGAAATAGAAGAAGGAATATCAGTCACAAACCTATGCGATCGAAGAAGAGTCATAACCATGAAGTCAGAATCCGTCAAGAGTATGTTACCTTGGGCATACAACTCAAGTATCACATAGTGCGCATTGGCACCCAATCCAAATTGAAATAGAACAATCTAGAAAACACAAAAGAATATCAGTTCATAACGCAGCAAGATAATCATCTTTTGAAGGCAACTGCACAAATTTTACACACATATTGGTACCCGATCATAACCAAGCTGACGCACATCCTCCAGCCTTTTCGTGCGTATATGCTTCCTTAATTTGAGAGTAAACCCAGAGGGGGTGTTGCTTTTGTCCCTATGTACAACCCAAGACAATTCAACCTCAGGTGATCGATAATCAAAAACAAACTATTGCGAAAAATAGACCAGAACAAGGAACCAGTACCGAATATAGGCAGTGGTATGTAGTCGAACCCCACTTTCCATCAACAGCAGAACTTTCTCGCTCTCACCAGACTCGGTTACTCCACTGCTATTCATAAGCTTGAATACGTACGTCTATAAAACAAAAACAATAAACGGACAATACAGAATACCCTAATGCCTTACAGCGATTTCGATGTTCCTAAAACTTGAAGAAATTTAGGGATTGATGGCGGAGGAAGCAAACCTTGGGAGAGAGATCGTAGACGTTAGAGCATCGCATGCCGATCAATCTTCGCAAGCACTTCACCTCTGCTGCCACATCGGCGGTGTTCATGCGCACCTTTACCATTTTCTTCTCCTGGTTTGGAGCTTTGAGCGATTTCTATTTGGTATCGTTTGTCTTGTTCGCGAGGAGCAACGGAGCACAGAATTGAGAGAGTGAGAGAGACGAGATATATATATATATATATATTTGTTCTTTCAATCCCCAGAAGTCTTCGAAGTGACGCTCAGGAGAAAGTGTAATTTTCTTAAAATCTAGTGATATCAATAGATTTACATGTAGCACCCCGGTAATTTGTAATGTCCCTTTAAAAGTCCTTCGAAAACATCAAGACATTTATTAAATTAAAATATTGACCATGAAATTCTTCTCCCTTTTTTTTTTGAAAATAATTGATCATCCACTACTTAAAAATCTCTAGAATATTATCAACTTGAAAGTCGACAGAAGTTTAGCCCCATTTGATGTTGTTCCTCTTTTCATGTTTTTGATTATGCAAGCCCTCCTCCGATGAGTGCTTGTTGAGTGCTTGTTGAGCATCCAACCACTCTAAAATCTTATTATATTTTCAACATATAAATGTTTAAATTAAGAGGCACTTAAAAGTTAACATTCCTCTTAGATTTTCATACGATTTGGTTATACATAGACTCTTCATTTTTAAGATATAAATTTAAATAATTTAAAAAAAATGAAGGATGCAGTGTTCATTTTTATATCCCTTTTAACCTATAAATGAAAGGTTCAAACATTACCAAATTATATGAAAACTTCCAAGAAGTTAAGTTTTGGAGTGCTCTTTTTTACCTATATGGTTATATATTGAAAATAGGCCGCAGTTTTTGAAGTGGCTGGGCAGACGCTCAGTAGAGGGACTCAGAGAAGAGTAGCCCCGTCACAGTCGAGGTTGTTCCCTCTCCATGTTCTTGATTTTAGATTTTGTTTTTTATTTTCCCCTTGTTCTAATTTCTTGTTAGCATAAACACGTTTGATTTGTGCGCCTTCCATTTCTTATCTAGCAACGTTGGCTAAAGTGCGCCAGCCTATGGCGGCGGGGGTACTCAAGTGGAGGAAGTGCAGAGCTTTTGGGAGTGAGAATATTAGACCCAAACATATTTTTTGTTCTTAACCCTCTAAAATTTTGAAAATGAAAAAAAGAAGAAGAAAAGAGGAACAGTAATAGGAATAAAACCAAATATCACATGAAACTAGAACGACATGCCAAATTTCATGAAATCTCATAATCTAAAGCATATTAATGAAAAGAAATGAAACTTTGATAAAAAAAATATATTGAAAGCTTTTAACTACTATATACACCAAATCTCATGAAAACATATTTGTTTACATAATTTTGCATGCTCTTTCTCTCCGTACGATTAAAACTTCTAAATACAATTTCAAAATTCAGGTGCATCAAGGATTAATGGAGGTTAAGTGTATTGAAAAGGAGCGAGATCGATTAGAAGGAATGGGTTTAACTACAAGAGTACGGAATCCACCTGGCTCCAATCGATGGCGAGTCCCAACTCACATCTTGACACCTCGTTTTTTTTTTTTTTTTTTTTCCCTCATTTATACAAGTACAACATTAAAATTGCACATGAAAATTGATTTTCTTTCCTTCGATGGGACTTTTTTTTTTTTTTTACACATTATTCCATACAGCCATAAAAATGGGGCAACAAATCTACGAAGTGGCCCTGGACCTGCTCACAGAAGGTCATTCCTTAATTACAAAATAATCTGTGAAAGGCTATTTCAAGGAAAGAGAGAACACAGGAATTACAAACAGTATAACCATTACATATATTGCCGATGACCTTAGATACGAGCATCTGAAGTCCATCAGCAACTTGGCAACATATCTACATGCTTTGCAGTTTCACCTCTCGAGTCTGCCCCGAATTTTCGTTGACCTTTGCATCCCCAGGGAAACCCGACCGGTTCTTGGCGCTTTTGACCAAGAGATTACTTGAGTTCATCAGATTTAGGGTTTTCCGCTTCCCAACATTTAAGAGCTCGGCTTTGTTTTCCAGATGGCACAAGAGCATTACATGTAGCCTAGGCTCAGGGCACAGAAGCATCCATCAACTCAAGTCGAAGCCCGCATCCGCATTAATGGCATATAACAGCTTTGTTTCCAGCTGTTGTTTGCTGGATCATATACAAGTCATTCAAAAGGTAAATAGTGCCCTCAAGGAAGAAAACTTCATACTTTTCGGATTCATTTCCACCAGCAACAAAGATCATAGTGGGTAAAAGGAGGAAAAGGTAGGACAAACCTTCTATAGGGTGGGAGCTTTAGAAGATTCATACAAGTAGCTGATGTCGGTAATCGGTCAAGTGCTTCTGCTGAAGCGCTGCCAGCAGCTCTAGAAATACCACAACTTAATTTATTGAGAAAAAGAATGGGTATAAAGAAAGTACCAGCACAAGTGTAACTCACTCCTACCTCTGTATGCAGAATAAAGGCTCCAGATATTTGAAACCAAGCAGCGGTCCCCGAGAACACCCAGTCACAAACCTAAAATAAGCCACTTTCAGTTATTGTCTGCCTGATATTTCATGAAGCCCTAAAACACACTACAAAGCTATAATAAAAGAAAGCTGGGGCATCTATACTGGCGCCAATGCCTGACAGTACAGAACAACATTCAAGCTCTAGCAGCAATTCGCTCTTGCTCTCACTTAAGCAGGGCTGATGCATCGGGTATGGAAAACAAAATATTGGGGCTAAAAGAAAATTTGACCATATTCTGCCCATAAAAAGCATTTTCGCTGCAACAAGCACGAGACTACTGCCAATAAATCACATATTACAATGGAGAACTTCCAATTGATCTAATGACTAAGCATACAACTCACTTCAAAAATTTCATCTGATTTTCCAATGAAAAGTTTTTGAGAACTTCCCAAAACATTTCAATGACATAATGTTCCTGCAGAGAAAAAAAGAAACAAGGGTAAGCTATCTGCAGAAAAGCTACCATCAAAGAACAAAAAGACTAGAAAGGCAAGAAAACGTGCATATGGAACCCCCATGCAAACATAGTCAAGTCCTTACAACCCTATATAGATCTTGTTGTGAAGAAAAGGAAACTACATTAAATGCTTCAGATTATAGTGTTTTGATGTAAGCAGTGAACATGTCTGACAAGCTGAGCAAGCAACAAGGGACTTACACTATGATAGCCGCCTGAATAATTGGTATGCGAACGAAGGTCATCAACATCCAAGCCATCAAGAGAGCCTGATATCAGAAGCTGAAGCCACAAACATAAGCATGGGTTATAGCAAACTTTCAGGGCATACTCAAGTATTTTTCTCGGGAACTCTTCGAAGAGTACCAAAGCTACAACAAATGAGGATTTTGTGGCGACTTATATACAACCATTACAAGAAGTTGCGTTGGTTAGTTGATTCAAATCTTGCTAAGCCACTCCTTCCTATCAAATCTAGTAAGCTCATCCATCACTACAGACGAGGAAGGCATTATGCAGACCCCTACAGAAATCTATGGTGATAAGAAAACTATTTGTCGTGCCTACACATGTTCTCACATTTGCAGTTACATTAAAACCCAACAAAGTATGCCTCCACAAAGGAGGGAAATCTCATAAAAAAATCAATGAAAATCATCAAATGCCGTTCTTTTTTTCTCACCCAATCTGACCCATCAAGTGCCAACAACAGCAACAACAAAAAATTAAGCCTTTATTCCAATATTTATATAGAACCAGCAAAGAGAACTTACGCCATGTCATTAACATGAATCCTCTGGTGCCACTCATACCTGTGTAATGCTACATTTTCATCCAGTCCTAGAACACTCATGTCCTTATGACGTTGTTAAAAAATGGCCTCAGTAGTAGCATACTGGTGTGGATCCAACTCCACTCAATTTACTATCTCCAAAAGTTACAAAGTTTTAAGTTTAATTCCCTGATTGGGTCAGCAGAAACATAAATAAATAAATAGAAGGATTCATTCCCCGATAGGTAGAACAATTCTATAAATGATCCTTCTTATATATCAATGTTGATGTATCCCACCTCTATTATTTCTTTATTTTATCATGCATGATTAAGTAAAATGTCCTAAACTTGATACTAAGATTCATGATTTTCAATGACAACTTCCACTTTAATGCGCTTCAAGTGCTACCGCAGCCTTCTTTTATGCCTCAAGTTGGAATTAACTACAAACTTCAACCCTGAATACGGATTAGTCAACAGTTTTCACATATTTTAAGAAAAGGCCCTTATTTCAATATTTGCCTTTCCTAATTAAAAACAGAGCAGTAATCACACAAAGCAATGCAAGCTTAAGATGTGTTCTCTAAACATTTCTACAGTGAACCAATATACCTGAAGTTCGTGCTCATTGAACATATCAATCCAATCTTTTTGTATTAGCTGTTGAAATCCCCTCAAGAAATGAGAACTTTGCTGACGTATCTGAAAATTACATTTCATACCGTTACACATGCAAGCAAAGATACAGTTCAAGGACCTCGAATTGCAGAATGAAGATTGTATTACCTGAATATTCAAACGGTGGGTGGCCATGAGATGAATAAACGTAATGACATTTTCATTAGTAACACGTATGTTCCTTCCTCCTGGAAGTAGTTCCTCTTCTGTTTGCTCCCCATACTCATTATTTACAATAACAAAGTACAGCTCTAACTCTGAAATGTCACCTTTGTAATGCTGTAAATTGCAAAGATAATGAGTGAGTGCCCACAAATTTAAACACCTGCCAGGTTTATGTCAACAGAAATTGAGTGACAGGTTTACGTCAACAGAAATTGAGTGACCTCATAGACAGAAGAAAACTTCAACTAGGAGACTCAAAGGATGGAAAACATCACCTTTAAAAAAATAAGGTGACGATGTAATTCTGGGTCCAATGAAGGCAAGTCATTAAGATAGTTGACCCTGAACCAAATAAAATAATGCCAGCATTAATGATGTAGAGGACAGAAAATGTTATTACAATGTAAATTCCAATACGAGGAAAATATTAGAATTTCTGGAAAGCAATTTTACTGTACATGTATAGAAGTAAGTATAAACAAATAAACACATGTGAATAAACCAACACCTAGTGCAAGCATTATATTGTTAACAGCTCATCTTCCAACATGAAAATGAGCCTCTGGAAAGCAAATGAGCATAAAAATGCCAGAAGCAATAAATTTTTCAATGTATGGTTTATGTATAAACCCAACCTAATAACATTGAATCGAATTCTTGACATTGGCAAACACCAATGATTTAACTCATGATGAACAGCACTGTATTTTATGGGTCCTAGATGCTCTCTAATTATTGCTTGTAAACTAAAGCCCCCGCCAACAAATCATAAGAAATAAAGGAATGAAAGCAATTGATAAATTAATCCCACATTGAATGATTTGGGAGTCCCACGTCAATTGGGGGACTAGTGTTTGTGGTGCTTGAAGTAGCTATAGAGCTATTGCAGCCATTGCCAATTGATTTTGGGGTTGAGCTAGACATGGTATCTGAGCCCATGTTGTGTTGTGTTCAAGGATGTGATGTAATTTACTATTTTGGTCTTATGTACCTGACCCAAATCCTAGAGGTTAAGGCTTAGTTTTTTGTTGCAGAATGTTTTGACAAAAGCTTGTTAAAACAACTGAGAGAGGAAGTTGTAGCACAAAATTATCCAAGACACCCTTGCCAGGAAAAGCATTGACACAACATTGTTCAAATACTCTGCAAGAAAATTAACAATTTACTTCTCTATTTCAGTTTCTAATTTTACTTTCCTCAAGGGGCAAGCATGAGGGTGAAGTGAATCATAGAGAACAAAGTAATACATACACATGAACCAATTTTAAACCTTTCGGATCTCACCCCCGGAAGTCTTGTTAAACTTCTATTTACATTATTATGCTACGTGCTCGATTTTCTTAGTCCTTTAGATTCAGGGAAGTATTTTGTATGATAATCATTCCTAAACATGAGCAAAATAAACTTTTTCCTGAAAGCCCCTTGTTAATCTATGTAAACTTTAAAAAAATGTATGAGCTCAAGCCAAGTCAAGACAAGGCTATCAAAATCCTCCAAAGAGAGAGAGAGGGGGGAGGGGGGTGGTAATGAAGTTCAGGCAGGCAACATCTGAGATATTGCAATTAATACAGAATTAAGTGATCCTCATATCATAACCTCCAGATTGTCGAATCAGAGTTTCTCAGAGGCAATACATTTTAACAGCATAAAGACAATAAATTTTTCTACAAAATTTTGTAGGGAGGAAAAGAAGCCGCAAATTAATTTGTATGATGGATAGTGTTTTATAGCTCGAAGTGCTTTGAATAGTTCAAACCATATAAAATCTCTAGCAAATATTGGAGTAAAAAGCCTCATGAAATCTTACTTTTGCTTTAGTTTGCTGAGGAAGAATGTTGCAAATGGAATATCAACAAGAATACCCTCAAACATGGCCTAAAAGGGGGGACAAAAGGTCATATGTTGGCTCATCATAATCATAAATAAAGAATACTTCAATTCATTATGAACTTTAATTTCCATTGGCTGATGAATTTCATAAGAAAATGCTGGCCACCAAAAAAGATGTAAACACATCATTACCTTTCCTAAAACAGTTCCAAGAAAGTGAAAGAACTGGAGGTGCTGTTCATGTATCATTCCAGATCCAGGATTGGGATAGAGCATGTGATCCGCCGTTTCCTGGATTTCCAAGACAGCCAGAACTTTAACGAATAGGGTAAGGCAATATAATGCAAGAATAAGCAAGTCTGATCTAACTAGACATAAGCAGGTGTGTTGAAGATCATTTAAGACTAAAAAGTTGCATCCAGTACACCAATAACATAACCTAAAAGGTATCAAGAAAATAGCTTGGTAACACTAGGTACAGAGGGAAAAGGGTAAATTCTGAGAAATGCCCCATGATTTTTAAAGTGATGAAGGCATCTGTTCATCGTTATACTCTAAACGTAAGTATTTAGGTCTAGAAGGGTGCAGCGATGGGATCAGACATGAAGAAGCTCAGGACATTTCACTGCCAAAATCTTCCTTAAGTTGCCAAACTAATAAAATGCCAGCCCAACTTGATGAATTTTGACCAATACAGAGTGAAATAAATGCATCTGAGATTACACACTATAATAAGACCACAGCACCAACTATAATATATTTCTTCTGAAAATGAAATTAAACGCTATGATCTACTCAAATTGAAGACACTAAGAACCATAAATGTTAAGCTATCCCATAACTAAATCCAATTCAACAGATACAACCCAGATATTATCAACTGCAAACTTGTAAAGCATTCTGGAAGTCCCAAATCATTTCTCGTATGATCTCTTTCTTTCTTTTTTCTTTTTTCTAATAGGTACATACACAAGCACCCAACAAGTTATATCCCAGCAACCTTTTCTGCACCCTTGCACTTACGAGGGCTAGGAATACCATTGGACCATAGGTCAGCCCCATGGATTTTTATTTCCATCAGACACATTAGCTCAAACCTTCTTTTGATATTCATCACTAGAGAAATCACAACGATGCCCGATTTGTTGTGAATAAGCTTAGTGCATGTTTCACACCCTGGCAGTGAAATCCATCTAAACTCCAAATTTAGAAGATATGAGGTAACCAGATTGCAGATATCGAAAGATTTATTAACCAACATCCCTTTATAAAAAATAAAAATAAAAACCCAGATAGAATTATCGCTAATTAAATAAGACCTCAATGACAATATAGAAAAACAGTATGAATCTCCACCTAAACTGGATAGAGTTTTTATTTAACCTGTGTATGGGCATTCTGGATACAAATTCCAATTGGAACCAGACATAATCAAATAAAGTTGAAGAGTTCATGCATGTTTTCACACAGAAGAGGGTAAGGAGGGGAAAGGGGGTCAGACAAAGGGAGGCAGAGAGTGAGAAAAAAGAAGCATGCAAGTCTTCTAACATTTAAATGAAAAACAACCTTAAATAACCCATATTGCACATCAAACGCTGCTCGGGTAATATTCTCCATGAAGTCTTTAAATATTCCACCACCATCAACACCAGCCTCCTCAGCTCCAAATTCATTGAAGAACATTACACGGATCTGCATCCAAACAGTAGAGAATCATTAATTTGGCAATTGGGAAACCAAAAGAGGAAAGAGGAAAAACAGTCCACTTTTGGGTACTAAGAAGCCAAAGGCCAGGTAGAGGGGACATACATATATATGTGTGTGTGTGTGTGCGTATGGATATGAGGCGCCACCGCATGGCTCCCATGCGAATACACCCCCAAAACAATGTCATTTCATGGCATTTCACTTAAATGTACTTAACAATTTAAGTAAAATGACATCGTTTACTCTGACAGTGGAGTGTTTCTGACCATTAAATATTTTTCGGACAGGCATCCCTTTTTTCTCCCATCTTCCCCAACCCCCTCTCCCTTTTCTCACTCTCTCACAGCCGCCGCCCCCCCCCCCCCCCCCCCCCCCCCCCGGACCCAACACCCAGAAGGGCAACTGTTCAGACTTCGATGAGAGAGCAGCAGAGCATCTGAGTGAAACTGGTGATAAATAGAGACCTTGATGCAAGATTTCCTTTTTGTTCTTACTTGGAATTTCAACTGCAAATTTAAGAAATGAACAAATGTTCTAGTTTACCACTAAGGGACAGAATGAACACCAAGGTGTAAGTTTAAGTAATGATAAGTCATGAAAGTTCACAAGAGACTGCATGATTCAAAGAAAAAAAGAAAGACAGAAAAGACAGACGGAACAGAAAAGAAACACGAAGTTGAAGAGAGCACCAAGAGAGGAATCTAGGGCGGAAGGGGGGACGGATGAGAAAATGAAGATTATGACTCCAAATTGTGGTCGTGGACAAGGCAGCAGAATCAAAAGGACAGTACAGACTGCACCCATGATGGTCGTGACAGTACAAAATGGAGGTTGTAGGCGTCAAGGGTAATCCATGGCAACAAGATCCAACGGTGGCACTGAAGCATCAGCGCTGTTGTAATTAGACCGGAGGTGGAGCAATTGTTGCCTTAGGTAATATTGCAGAAGGCAGGCACTATGATCTGCCACAACAAAGCATGTAGCAGCTCCACTTTCTGATGGTGAAGAGGAAGGGAAGATAGGGTGACCCGAAAAGACCAAGAAGTATTAAAAAAGTCATCCGCATCCCAGAAAATTGCACTTCTCAATAGGCCCACCTTCTCACGGCCTTTTATCATGGATATTTACAATATGCGTTTGCATGCATATACAAAGACTGAATATTTTCTTCAAGGACTAAGAATGCTTTTTACATGTCAGTAAAACTACTACCAATATACAACAAGAAAAAACAAAGGCATTACCACTCCACGAAGATCCTCTTCAGACAGGGCACTCAACTGATTAAATCCATCTTCTAATATGTGATCCCGCCGTATTTTAAATCGTTTTCTAGTAAAACCAGTGTGAGAACCTGCATTTTGTCTAGCTGCTGCCAACTGCGACTGTTGGGTAATTTCAACAACAGACAATTGACAAGAGTAAGTGATGACTTGAGAAAAATCTATGGCAAAGATATAGAATGCAAATGGCTAATTAACCACTCACAGTGAATATCTTAACTCTGCTTGTGAATGGAACCAAGAATGGAGCTTGTTTCAATATATCGTTTGCTCTGGTATTTTGGATCACAGCCTGAAGTAAGACTAGATTAGTACAATACTAGTAAAAAAATCCTTCCCATTATCCCAATGGCAAACCATGTGGGTATTACCTGAGAAATAAAATGCTCATTGACACCATTAGCATGGAAGTCACTGGGGGCTGTAAACTGTCGTCTACTGTTCCAAACTTGCAGCTACAATAATAGTTTACATAACACTTAAGGTACACAAAACAGAGCACCATAAACTATCTTAAATACATAATGACTTTAAGCAGACAAAGACTAGTGTAACTTTTGTTTAAACAAACCAATTACCACACATCAAACAGAAATAAATAAGATTTGTAACAAACCAAACGCCAAGTTAAATTGAATAGCATGAAACATATTTATGAAAACAAAAATACAGACTGCATCAGAAAGACATCATACCAAACCTTAAAATTCAACAATTTTATGCTTTCAAGTACCTGGGACAGCAGCTCAGAAGCCACAACACAAACCCTGTGATGAATGAATTCTACAGGATTCCGCTTATTAGCAGAGACGGCTGGACCGCCCGGATTCACCCATAATAGATGCCATAAGGCCTGGAGACAAGAATGATTGTGTGAATAAAACCATCATCTGGAATTAAATGCTACCCAATATCAGTATTTCTTTTCCTAAAAGGCAGAAAGTGCAGAGGTAACTAGTATGCCACCCTTAGTCAATACTGAACAGAAGTCCAAAGCACAAACTATTTTTTGTTCCCCAGGAGTGTCACCGAAACTACTATATATACAGCCACTGATATCAGGATATGCAAAATTTCATAATTTATACGAAATCTTTATTTCAGTAGTTGAATAATTGAACATCTTATGACTTATGCCAGGTAAAAATTTACCTGTCTCAAAATCACAACCAAGCTTCTGATATCCTCCAGCGATAATGGCTTCTCCTTTTCATAAAACTCTTCATTATCGACGATCGTAAGAATGTGCCTGATCCATCAATAATGAGGTTAGACTAAATAAATCTAGAAATATCAGAAAGCTACATAAAGATTAAGTATCATATAGTCTTGCAACACATAAATTAATATGTAGATCAAATAAGCATTCTTACTTACACACACACATACGCATATATGTAGATCAAATAAGCATTCTTACTTATACACAGGGCAGAAAACAGCCAGTGGTAACGGCCAGCCAGGTATCTCTCCAGAAAGATATGGTAACTGCTCAAAGAAGGACGGCCATCTCTGATTCTCATGGCACTTCTTAATAAAGCTCCAAAGCACTGGAACAAGTTCAGTTCTGTAAGCTAGTACGGTCATTGTACGCTCATATGGTAAAGTGTTTAAAGTAACATGAAGAAAGGCACAAGCAGCACCAACAGCTGCCACTTCTTTATCGTCTGGTCCTTCTTTACAAGAACCATTGGCAAGAGCAGATCCTCCAAGTAAAATGTTTATCTGCTTGGAAAGTAAAAGTTTCAGATACAAGAGGCAGAGAATGCAATTAAATAAAACTTTCGACTTTACGGACTAATGAATAGTAATTCGTACCAACAGCAGTAGAAAGCGCAGATCTATCGCATTTAATATCTGTTTCTGCAAACCGCTGTTTAGAGCTTTTTCCAAGACTTCATCGTCAACATCCATGTCATCCTCGGCCACAGTATAAACTGAAATGGGAGACCACAGTAATCACTTAAGCAGTTCCAAAAATTTTAAAAATAAACAAATAACATGAGCCAGTTTTAGAGCCCTTCTGACACACATGCGATATGTGTGCAGTCATCTTTTTTTTTTGGGGGGGGGGGGGGGGAGTTGGGGGGGATGGAGGAGAGGGAAATTATGAACAACTGTCTTGAAGGAAAATACTTTCTTTACTTTCTCTATTTGATGATGTCATGGAAGGAAGTGCCTTCAGCAGAAATGTCATGACAGCTGCAAAGTCCTTAGCCTGGTCAAGATTTCAAAAAAGGGGAGAAAAACAGAGAACTTATTAGGATGGTACTTCCGCAACTTAAGATGCATTGATCTGTAACAGAAATCAGTGAAAAAAAAATTTTAATTAAATATAGACCAAAAATGGAAGAGGATCAGAATTTCAGATGTTAAACTAACACAAATCAGTGATGTCTTGAACTCAAAGTAGTGCTAGTAATATAACATTGAAAAATCGCCAAGACAGCAGAGCCGTGGCACGAGCCCGGGAAAAATTGTAAAAGCATTTTCGAGGATGACAAATTTGACGCCAATTAGATTGGTGCAAGTAGAGAAATAGAAAGATATTTCTTCATTCTTACATACATAGATAAATGAGCCTAATACATACAGACCAAAAATAAAACATATGTATACATGCACCAAAAAGTTAAAAATTCGAGAATATAGTGAATGCCAATATAATGGGATAAACTCCATGTTCTTACCAACTCAAAAGAGCAGTCAGGCTGGGACAAAGCAACTGAAGCACATTCTAATATATTTCCAAGAAGGGAGCCATAAGAAGGGAATTCAGGTGATACATCATTAAGTAAAATATTGGCTTCCTTCTGCACACATAAAAC
Source organism: Santalum album (assembly GCA_034195605.1). Classification (NCBI taxonomy): domain Eukaryota; kingdom Viridiplantae; phylum Streptophyta; class Magnoliopsida; order Santalales; family Santalaceae; genus Santalum; species Santalum album. The sequence goes on from CM067264.1 coordinate 4,187,814, forward strand.
CAGCTGATGTATATAGTGCTGGCTTTGTTCCCGTCTTGCGAACACCTGAATGGTGAAAAATACCTATTAGCTCTACAGACTTGGAAAGCAACTCTTTTTAATAATCAAAGAAATTTTTTATAAATGTACAAAATAAGGATGAAAAACCCAAAATGGAAGAGAAAATTCAGAACTGAACTACAAGGGCTAAGTCAACGTCAGAACAGCTAACAAGTCCCTCTGAACAATTCCCCAGAAAGCTACGAGCCTATGACCAAAGAGAAGCAAGCACAGGACAACAGTTCAATGGCCTTGTGGCTATGCCCCAACACATGAATATAAGTTTCAAGTTTCATTTCTTTTCTTGGAGCCGCAGGGATGCTTGACACCATATAATGTCTCGTGTCTATGTATGGACACATGTTACATGTATGGTAGTTCCTTTTCATTTCCTGTGGTCCAGGGGTGTTCGATAGCATTTAGGAATTTTGCAGCAAGACGAAAAACACAATTGGCTGGAAAGGAAAGACGAGATATTTTCCTAAAAAAGGAAAAGGACATCTCCATATAGGGTGTGGGATTTTCCCAAGAAGTAGAGCTTCAGGACATTCATAGAGACTTGAAGGCTTTTCTTTTGTATTGTTATTTTAGTGTAGCTTTTCATTTTGTTAGTAAGAGGATTTCCAACCTTCGATGTATGTTCTCCTCCTTTGGTAATATCTCCTTTGTTTATCAAAAAACAAATGCACGAACATACTGTTTGATCTGTTGGCAACAATCTTAATCATAGCTGTGTAACCTTCATAACCACTAACTGAAATGCATTGCGGATTTATGCAGTTTATACCATTATCTAATGGTCTACTCAGCAACTCTTTCTCCAGCTCCATACTCGATTTGACAAAATTACATCTTTTAAGTATAGGAAAATTTGCCATAAGTAAGGAACTGTAAGAATCTGGGATGAGAAGCTCAATCGTAGGTCAATATTTTGGCATGTACATGGCTTCTGTCCAACAAAATTACCTCAATTTGAACAAAATTACCTCTTTTAAGTATGGGAAAAGTTGCCATAAGAAAGGAACTGTAAGAATCTGGGATGAGAAACTCAATCGTAGGTCAATATTTTGGCATGTACATGGCTTCTGACCAACATGAGGGATAAGAAGCGCAAGCAGATGCTCTAGGGAAGAAATCTTCCCCTTGGTTTCATAAGCCCTCACAGTTTCCTGCACAAGTTGGAACGAATCACTAAGACTTCTTAATTTGTAAATTAAACATAAAAATTAATATGAAAGAAAGTGATAATATAATCAAACAAGGTAAATAATTTACCACAGGGCCAAGATAAATATATAACTGCAACAAGATCACAGTGAAAGAAAGGAAAACATAGGCCGAAAAACGGAGTAGGAGCCATAAAAAGGCTCCAATTATAGATAGGATCAAATCCAAAATCCATTTTTTTTAAGGTTTCAACCTATTTAAGACCCGCTTTAGAATGCATTACCAGAAAGCATTAGGACAACAACAATACTTGAAGGGAGAGAAAAAAAAATGCATCCCAAGAAGTAAGGATACAAATGCTAATAGATAAAGAAAGTATGAAAAAGATTTTATCACATTATTGAAATATAAAGACCAATAACACTAGCAGACTGAGTTCTAACCCCTAAAATATTGAAATGTAAAAGTTTCAGACGAGATATGCACCCTGGCTGTAAGAACAATATCCCTCAGCAGAGCAAAAACATTCTTTTGCAGGAGATGGTCAACTATCTTACAAACCCATGGAAGATTTGGATTTATCAGCATCACTACTGCCTCTAACAGGATAACTGTTGATAGGCTGGACTGATCAGATGTCATTAGAAGTTGATCCTTCAACCGATCTCTGCCAAAGGAAATTCCAAATGAGTGATTTTGTGTTCAAAATAAACTCAAGAAACAGACAGTAAAACAGTATCCTGACTCCGCAACATATATTTGAGTACTTATACTAAATGCAGGTTGTACTTTAGCAACAGGTTAACCAAACTCACACAAGTATCATAACAAAACAAATAATAATAACACCAACATGGTATATACTCCTCAGAAATCATCAATAAATATATATTCAATTGCATAACATGTTATAATGACAATACTCCATAATGCTCTGAAATAATATTTATTTTGTGATGGAGGAGGGCCACCCATGCAATTGACCTGCAATCCCAAGCAGGCCCCACTAACTACTTGGACTGGGTAAATGTAAGTTGTGTGACACAAGACTCAAACCTTGGTGGAAAACCTTACCAACACTGATGTATAAAAAAATTATAGAAAAAAATTGACAACCATGCAAAAAATGCTCAGTGAAGATGCAATATAATATATAAAAAAAAATAGTCACAACTTCAGTAAGTTACAAGCTGACTTCTATACAACCGAAACTTTTAAAACCTAAACTTGTGGCCTAACATGAAGACATGAACTAACCTGTTTTGATGAACCGCATGAATGCAGTCATATGCTAGTTGCTTCACTCTGTAGTCAACCAGAGCTTGCTTGCTTGAGTAGTTTATGCTGGCAAAGACACTAACGATATCCCCTGTTGAAAAAACCGATTTTGTTAACACAATGCGAAACAGAGCTTTAAGAATAACATGCTACACAAAATACAGCAGAATGGAATGGGGCAAAGACTTATTATTATTAATTGCATAATTGGTGCAACAAGCTAATTTACAAAAAGTAAGTAGCACGAGAAAATGGAAACAACAGATTGTTCCTAGTTAAGAATTTCAAATTGTCAAATAGCTTCATAGTTTGGAAGTACTAGGCATCTCCTACTGCATAATAGAATTAGTCATCAAGTTCCCAGACAAAGGCTTAAGGGGGAAAATGTGGGATAAGAACTTCATAAGGGCTAGAATAATCAAAAGGGAATGATCCCAATAAATACATTGCAGTCTTATTTTACCCATTAAACCCACCCTAACTAAAAGAATTCATTATTAAATATATAGAATATATATATATATATATATATATATATATCAACCATCTCAAACCCAAATCATGCACACAACTGCTGCATTAATTTTACGAGGGATTGATTTCACTTTATTCCAGAAGTTTCAAAAAATTTCACTTCACCCCCTAGCTATATACACTTGAGTGGGCTGTAAAGGAGCTAAGCCAAGCTCTGCTATGCTCAAGCACGAGCTCGGACTTGGCTCGTTTAACCACCTCAAACCCAATTCATACATACAATTGACTTGAGTCTATGGTCAGTTAAACCAAAAGAAACTTCATCAGGTCATTCATTCGCAACTTAACATATAAACCAATTAATCATCTATGCCCCAAAATTCATCGTCCCTTCCTAAAACTTGATTGCAGGTCTTCAGGGATCTACCCACAGATCACTTCAACTCCCTCAAATCAATCATCCCACTCCTAACCAGCTCCTCATAGGGTCTTCATCACATATGCCCAAACCACCTTAGTTGAAGTGCCCTCATTTTTCACCCTCAATTGAAGTTACCCCTAGCTTTATCTCAATTTATTATCTACTGATACAATGATTTGATTTGAATAGTTTGTATTGCTTCTTTTAGTATACTTTACTTTATTAAATTCTGCAGGTGTTACTAGATAGTCTATTGTCATAACTTTATCTCTTTGAATAAAAATTGATTCATCTATTTCTAATACAACTCATCAACAGAGAAATGTTCATAGCCAAAAGAATCTCAAAGAGAGACATTTCCCTGCTCTCAATTTCACTTCATGCTTCTGATGTCCTCAATAACCAACTTTTACAAACATGGCACATACATTTGGTCATAACCTTGATGATCATGGTACTTTGTGCTACAAACAGAGAGTCTTCAATGCAATTTTCATGTAGAATAGGAACAACTAATTTAGAATCATTATTATAGTTTTCATTACTACAACACTTGACTTATATTGGGATGACAGTGCAATTGCCATGAACATCTCATTAAACAGGGACTGACATGACATAATTTGGAATGGAGATCGAGATCAGCATATGCAAGCGAGTGCATTAAAACGTATGCATTGGAAGTTTCAATATATCATAATTGTGAGTCATGTGCATGAGCATCTCTCATGAATAACGAAGTATAATTGAACTGTACTGAAATTTAGAACATAGGGAACTCTAGGTAACTTGGTCCGCTATCTAGGCTCGCGATATTCTTGAAACACCAACTCAAGTTGCTTTCTGAGTGTAAAAGTGTCGCTACAACTTTCTTTTATATAACATGGGGTCTCAAATTCAATCGAATGTGATCTTTAAGGGCAGCATATTTTAGTACTAGGATCTAATCTTGTTATCCCCTATAGAATATACAAACAAGAGGTAGAAACTAGGAAACACCAATGCTAAAATTAGCCCAATGAGTGGTGACTGACACTCTCCCAATGCCAACATGCAGTCCTCTCCCTTGTATTTGTTCATTACTTGGCTCTCTCTCTCTCTCTCTCTCTCGGTTTTCCAATCATTGAATTATTATTTGCCAAGATCTGAACTTTTCATTGTTTTAGCCTATGTTAGGTGCAGCACACATACAAAAAAGGGAAGAAAAAACAATACAAGATCCAAAACGACGTCATTTTGGGTCTTGTGTTTTTTTCTTAAGCATCACAAGGCAGCAGCTGCACCTAACTTATGTGCAGCTGCTGCATATTAGTTTTCCCCTTAAAATATATATAATATATATATATATATATATATATATATTATTTAGTATGCCCTAAAATGTCAGAAATCTAGTTTTTCTAGGATTTGCATTTCACGTGCCACTCAGCGTAGAAAAGCTTCATATACAACTTCTTCTGATTGGTAATTACACAACTCAAACTAGTAACTACAAAAATTAGGTATCTTGCATACATAATCTGATAAATATATAAAGGTGAAGAAATTGCAGAGTGCAGCATTCAAAATATAATTCAAATTTCAGAAAACTGCACACACTAAAAACCAAAATGGTAGAGCTAACAATCAACAATGTCGGATCACTGATTTCTCCGATCTAGGATCCAAATGGATTCAGGTTTAAGCGTACAATCCAGAATGGACTGTAACATGCGGAATGGACTGTAACATGGTTCCAGGAGATGATGGTTTCCTTCTAGGTACATCCCATGCTATGTTTTAGCAGGAAGAAAAAATCATCACCATTGTCAAATTTCTCAAGCAGACTAGCGGTTTCTGACACACAAAAACTACAAACTAGAACCCACAGCCTATAGCTGATAAAGTCATGCATTAAATTAAAATCACATATGAATGATATTCTTCAAATTTGTGCTCTGCTTCAAATACATACAGAGCTTGCACCAAATTCTAACAGGCTAAGAAAATCTTTTCCATGGATCAAATTATAATGCCAAAGAAAAATAGTTCAAAAAAGGGTACAGCAATCAGATAACTATTCGGAGGAGGCTTTATAAAGAAAAAGTCATGTTTAAACACACCACTATCTTGAGCATACTGCTGAAATAATCGAGAAGCCTCCACAAGGGTGGAAAAATCGCCAGCTTCTTGTCCGTCAAAGAAAAAGAGTAACTGGCGCAAGAAATCTGATTCTGGACTAAAACAATACCTAAGTATAAACAAAATTTTCAATCAAAATTTATAGATTGAGAGCATTAGTCATTTAACATCTCAATTAAGCATAATATTGCTACATATTGCAAAAACAGTGGAGAGAGGATGAGTTATCAGTGCTCAACCAAAGGTTAAAGATCTTGTAATGCTACCTTTCCACATTTTGGCAATGCTTCCCATACGTATCCAAAAACTGCTCTCGCACCTTAGAATGCTCAGCTTTGACTGCCATTCTCCTTCTGAAGCATTTCTGTAACTCGTAATAGTCAATTTTGAGGCTTCTAAGGAAAAACATACTACCAGTTTTTGGGTTCCATGAAGGTTGACCAGTGTAGTTCAAAAATAAAAATAACAGCAACAACAAAAACTAAGCCTTTGTCCCAATATTTTGGGGCCATTCTACAGAACCAAAAACAAGAAATCATGCTGGGTCACTAACATAAATCTTCTGACTGCAGTTGTCACTATGTAAGGCTCCACTCCTTCTAGTCCTAGAACACTTATGCCCTTTCTTATAACTTGCATCCAAGTCTTAAGTAGTCGACCCCTACCCATCTTAACTGCTTCTACATCAATCACCTCACTCTTAACCAGCACGGGGACTTGAGTGCGAGAATTGAATACGACACAAATCTGACTCAAGGATTCGATATTTTGCAAAAAAACAAGGATTGGGTGAGCAGGGATATAATAATTTAATTATTTTATATATATATATATATATATATAGAGAGAGAGAGAGAGAGAGAGAGAGAGAGACAACATTTGTAAATGAAATATAAAAAAAAAGCATCAAAACAAGCATACAATTAAGAATTCAGTACATAATTATAAGTTTCTGCAATAAAATGACAGTCAAATTAACCTTAAAGCTACAAATATAGTCAAATCAACCTCAAAGCTACAAATATCATCTAAAATGTAAAACCCAAATTAACACAAAAGATTAAAAACGTTGTTCACTCCTGAAATTCAAATAGTAAGGGTTTCAATCTCATCATTTCCTCCTCCATCATCAGCGAAAAGCATGGCTTCCATGTTCGGTTCATTAAGAGATGTCCTAACCCAAAAAAGAAATCTGATCTGGGGAACAAAAAAATTAGATTTTGGGACTAGATTGAAAGAGTTACTAAATAAACAGAAAACCAGACTAGAATTAGCTAACCCAAAAACAAATAATATACCAGATTGGATTTCATGGTTCGGAGATTGAATTGCAGTGGCCTTAGGGATTTGGATTTGTGGCGGCCAAAGTGGACTTATAGGGTTTGTGGTGGCGAACAAAGTGCTCAAAGGATGAATCGTGTTCGTGAGAATTGAGTTAGGGCATTTGGTTTGGGAAAGGGGCTCAGAAAAATGTTTTAAAAGCCTATGCAAAAAGACATCATTTTGCTTCAAAAAAATATTTAAAAAGGGTTCAGAACAGGAGAATCCCTTGTAGAATCCCCACAAATCCTTTTATTCTTTTATTTTTTATTTGGGTGCACGCCCAAAATCATCTGGAGCGAATCCTCATGTATCTGTATCCAGGACACACCCGACACGGATTCGAAGCCCAAAATGGAGAATTCGTTGATGCGGGATGCCTAATCGGGCAGGAGAGGTAATTTACGAAATTACAATTTAACATATTATTTGGGATTAGAGGGAATTATTGTAATTCCATTTTATTTAGAGAGAATATCTACAATGTCATTAGGATCTTTTATATTTGGTATTTAGTATAATGGGTTTGCCTAGGGAGTAATTTATCTGTCCCTATTTATAGATCTTATGAATTAATATAGAGAATTATCTATGTTTCTCTCCTCTTTCCCTCTTTTCCCCTCTCATTCCGCCTGCTCCTCGCAAGGAGTTCCCTGTTTTCCCTAATTCTCTCTCTTCTCTCATTTCTTAATTGCTGCCCTACATCAAGTGTTATCAGAACAAACTTCGATTCCCCACCTCTGGCTTCCTCTCCCCCCCCTCTTTTCTCTCGCCACCCCTGCTTTTTCTCTTTTCTTTCCTCCTATTTTCTGTAGCCCTGCTGTTTCCTCACAAATATGCATCACCACTGCTTTCGATCCAAAAATAAAAAACAAAAAACTATTTTTTACGCTGCCACCTCACTTCAGTGCGCAGAATTTTCGCTGCCATAACACCTTCCCCCCCCCCCCCCCCAACAAATCCACCATCCATTCATCATTCAAAAAAATTCATCCTCTTTGCTACAAGAATCTAGCGTGCACCCCAATTCTCAAAACTTCTAGAAAATACAATCTGGCCCTGAACTTCTGGAACTAGCATTTTCACCACTGATCTTTTAGAAAATTTCAGTTTTTTTTTTTTTTTGTGACAAGGAAATGGAGACCCGGAAACCCTGGCCTTACACAAGGGCCCACTCCCCACACCAGCCAGGTAAATTGCAAGTAATTTTTGCAAGCGATAAGTTTCAAACTTTCGACGTCGTCGCCCACCGCCCAAGTGACTTAGCCACTTGAGCAACCAAGGTGGGCTTTTAGAAAATTTCAGTTTATCCCCTCACTTTCCAAAAAAGCAAAGTTTGGCCCAAAACTTCATAAAAACCACAGTTTGTCCTCTCAATTCTAATCTTGTCCTTCCTGGTCGTATCATGTTTCCACCTTAGCATATGCATCTCTCCCACACTCATTTCGTATCCATGTTCTCTCTTGATTGCAAAATACTCACTACTACATAAAAAAGCAGGTCTTATAGCTGTCCTATAAAACTATCCTATTAACTTCAAATTCAAAAATAACACCAGCAGCAAATTATTTTTCTTCTTGATCAGTAAAAAGCCTCACCTAACCTATAAGCTCAATGTTTAAAACCCTTGATTTTGGCTCCACACCTAGATACTTAACAAAAGCTGGATACTACCAGCCCAAGTATAAAACTAAAAACACAATTTCCCTAAGGAAGAAGAAAAAATGTGCTACAAACCAAAAGAAAGCGACAAAAGAGGATACAATATAGCATAATTTACATAAATAACAGGGAAAAAAAAAAAGCAAGACAAATTTTATGAAAATGCCCAAGGATCAAGATCCATCCACCTGTATCACTCTGATATTAACACAACAATTCCTAATCACTGGCAGAAGGCCAAATGGCATTGGAACTCTATATAATACCAGTATCTGGACGCCATCAGGACCATAGATATTAGAATGTTACAATTCATGAATTGATTCATCTCATGCAATTCACCATCAAACAAATTGATTCACTAAGTGAAGTGAATCACTGTGTTTAATTGTAGTGATTAAAAAATTTTGCATTCATTTTGCCATTATTCAATTTAATTCGATTTCAAGAATATAAATATTCATGAAACCTACAATGAGCCAACTTTTTGAATCTAAAAAGCAAAAGACAATGTTGGGTAGCTAAAATAATTAAAATAGGCCCAATAACAGATAAAAATGGTGGAAAATTCAAATTAAAATTTCCAAATGGATCTTCCGATAGGAACTATGCCCCTATTTCCATATAAGTAAACTTAATCTAAATGCTCCAACCCTTTGCAACAACCATTAAGTGGATGCTCATAAAATAAAATTGCAATACCCCAGTCACACATCTATAATGTGGGAATACATAATAGCCTCATAAGCTTATATCTAGGATTAGAAAAGCACCTAATAGGCTACAGGTGAGGCATTGCCCTGGGGAAGGACCACGAGTTGGGTTAGGACACTTATAAAATGGCTAGGAAAGCGTCGAAGGAAGTGTAACTGAGTGTTACGCGCAAACTGCTACATCTAGTGGATTGGCGCCGCCAATTATGTAATGGCCTTGCAAGCCCATCCTTTGGATCCAAGAAACACATATCCCTTTGGATAAGCCATTACCCTGTGGTGGAGTTGTGAACTAAATGGATCAAGGTTTACAGCTAATTTGCTGCTCTCAATATTGCCGTGAATACAGTGTCTATCCAGCTTATGTGAAACCATTCAAATCATGTAACGGTCACAAATTTAGTATTGCTAGCTTAATAACATGAGGACCTAGCCCCCTATAAAGGGGGGATAAACAACCCTTCTACACGATCATTCACCATATCACCATATCAGCTCATCACACCCATGAATAAATCACAAAAAGAAAAAAGAACAATAACATAATACACATGTTTATAAAGATATTTATAAATGAGAACCTGAATTCTGAGAGCTGCGGAGTTTTGCTGGCGTAACCATAGGCGGCGATTCCTCTCTAATCGAGTCTGCTCCAGAAGCTTCTGTCTGTCCCTCTCCTTGGAACTCCGCCCACCCAAATCCACACGCTTCCGGGTCGACGCATCGCCGCTGAAGAACATTCTCCCCACCCCCTCTCTCCCCCCAAAAAATTACGCGACACTTTTACCTCAATTTCTACAACCACCACGAACCTGATACGTAGACGGGATCTCGGGAATCCAGGTTTGAGATCAATCGGGGCACCGGGAAGAGACGTGCAAGGGTTTATGATCGGGTGTTTTGCCCTAGAGTTCGAGCAACGTAAAGGAGATTGCGTTGACGTTGAATGAAGGACAGAACTTTGGGAGAGAGAATTTGAGGAAACGCGCTTTTCTCAGCGGCTCCTGGACGGGAGGAATGTTTAGTAAAAACCTAACTATTATTTAACCTAACTGTCCCAGATATATCCCAAACCCAATCCTTTTCTATGTTAATCACTTCTCGATTCCTGCTTTATTTCTACTAGTCGTATTGCACGTGCAATCCCAAACCCAATCCTTTTCTATGTTAATCACTTCTCGATTCCTGCTTTATTCCTAGTAGTCGTATTGCACGTGCAATGCACGTGGTTAACGACTTTTTTTATTAGAATATAAAAGTTTAAATACAAAATTATAAAGAACAAAAAAAATGAGTATGTACTTAAAAAAAAAATAAAAGTGGAAGGAGTAGAAAAAAAAAGTTGGGGGTGGACGGTTAAGAAAATAACTTCCATTCAGAACTGTAAAAAATTTACATTTAAAATTTAAAATTAATTTTGATTGATGGAACCAAAAGGTTCTTTGCCTTTATAATAGTAGAGATAAAATAATTATTATTTTATTTGATTCACCCTTAAAAACCCTAAAAGTTCATATTTTCCACATCATTCACACAATTATTTCTCGCCTATTCTATTCATTTATAATTTTTTTTATTATGTGAAACAGACATTTCGTTAGCATAATTAATTTGACGGTGAGCAAATCAAACGACATCATAAATTTTATATGATGAAAAAAAGTTTATAATAACACGTTTTTCTAAATCATTCAAAGTATAGTAATAATCTTATTAAAAGGAAACTTCGTATTTTATTATCAATGTACCTTCAAGGAATGAAAAAAAAATCACCTAATCATGATAAAAAGACAAAATAACACACTACGTCAAATGTGGCTAGTTCAAGAATAAGCCACTTGAACAGAATTTTGAATATAATAATCGTAGAATGGCTCTATAAACGACCAAATAAAATAACTTATTTAGTACTTTACAGTCTTGTTTATTAAGAGAAAAAAGGTTTTGCCGAAAAACAATGATGAAAATGATATTTTAACTTGAAATCATCAATAAAATTAGAAACTAATTTTGCAAAACTTAATGAACCCTACTCCAATGCATTAATATAGCAATTCTTGTGAGTTTTAGTGCAGTCTTTTATGAGAGAACAAAGGGGGACAAGATTTTACTTATCCACCACCTCTAGATTACGTCGGGAGCTCCACGCGTCTGTGTTTTCAAAAGTTCTTACAATTTGTAAGTAACGAGACATCCGTCAACATGGGAAAAGCCCAAAATTTAGTTGGGCCTCCTCCGGCCCACCCATGTCGTGTGCTCGACCCAAAATGTATAATGACATTCTCAATCTCCTCGCAGCCCACCGTTGAGCCCAATACTTAAATGGGCCGAAATGCAGATTTATACGGTAAAAACCAGAAACACTCCCCTACCCAAATGCATCTCAAAACAAGGTTTTTATTTTTATTTTATTTTTTATATATTTTTATTTCTAATTTATGGGAAAATTCACATGCACCCGATTAACTAATTCCAAGAAATCAAAATCATGTTACTAATTTTAATTATCAGCACGGTCGAATACATTAAAAAGATCAACTACACGTCTCTTTCACCTATAAAGAAATAAATACCCATACATGCATCATATTCTACACATATCTATAGCATCATGATGATGTAAGGATGAATTTGGCTAACAAGCCAGTCAAAGAACTGCAAAATCATTGACTAAATTCGGTTCTACTTCAATTTATTGCAATAAAATACGAGCAAAACCCCATAGGGCCAACATGGGATTGGCGAATTTGTTCAAAGGGCTACTCTATTTCAATACTAGGGATAGGCAGGTAGGACATGTGCTCATACGGGAAGTTGTTGGAATTTTTGGTAGCACGGGGCCTTTAGATTGAGCACTTGCCATTTGTTTATTGTATATGTCGTTTGATAAATTTTATGGGCTCAATCTCATTGGACTTTATTTCAGTTAAAACCCTGTTATCATTATTTGGTTTATTGATTGATAGGCCTTGCTCTGATTGCGACATGTAAAAAATATGTTATGTTAATCCAGAATAACAGCATATGCTAAGATCAATCTTATGTTTCAATAAACACCTAAAACCGATTAGAGCTTATAAAGTACAAACCTTTGGAATCCATCGCTGCAGAAATCTGAAGGTTTTCATGCTTGATCTTCTACTCTGAATTTCCCGACACTAACTATGTACAACCATGATCTATAATGTTTTACTAAGAACAATCCGGAAGGAAGATGTGTAATTCTAAGTGGGATATTACTATCACCATAGAAAATAGGTATTCAATGTGGGAAGGTTCCTTGGTTGACAAGGTACCTATAGCGCACGGGTGGTCAACTACGAAGACCCCCATAAATTCAATGCACATACATATAATATAGGCTTAGCTGTAGAGCTCGTAGGGTTGAAATTTTGGTCACTGTCTGGAAAAAGCACAAATGGCACTCGTGCATTTTATCTTTTCGATGCGTGTGTGTGTTCTCCTACACTAACTACGGTTTTTTTTATTAAAAAAATTTAAAAAAAAAAAAAAAAAAGCATGTCTTGAAGAGAAGCCCCTTTCAGATGATGGGAAGAGAACATTTTGTTTTTTTTTTCTTTAATTTAATCTCATTTTTTTAGAATTGGGTTCTTATCAATCCGGATGCTACTGCTTATTAAAAAAATAGAGGTAATTTGTGCAGAGACGTGTGAGGACTAAACAATAAGGTCGCAAGAGATGAAGTTCAAACTAAAGGGCAGTTATGTTGGGGCTTTCCCCAACCAAATGTCTCCATGGATCAATTATAAAACTATTGGGTGCCTCTAAATGCTTGCTAATTGGGAGGAACTGTCCTACAGAAAGCAAATTTGACAAGGAGGGGTTGGGGAGTTTATGTCCTCTAACATCATTTGTTTCTTAAGACTTTGCACCATTTTCGTACTTTTTTTTTTTTTTTTTTTTGCTTTTTTATCATGCAATAATGACCTTACTTTATGGAAAAGAGTTTGCACATCTAGAGTTTGTGTCTTTCCTTGCTTTAACCTTTCACACATGCTGTGTAAGCTCAATTTAAAAAAATTCCTTGCTAAATCCAGTTTTTAATAGGTAGGTACTCAATCATGAAGTCACTATATTTGTAGGATTTATAAGGCACATGTTTTAGGGAGGCCATGTCTATCTCATGTTATTATATTGCTCCATTGCTCTTTTTCTTATTTGAATAAGGAGTGAAAAATAATATTTACAGTCTCACTGGGAGAAAACAATATTGCAATGATGCAATTTTTGACATTCAAATCTCATGCGTTATTGTACATAATCTTCTCACCATTTTTATCCGTTCTCTTATCTCTTTTTTCCCTTCTTAATCCGTTCCCTTAGATTTTTTTTCCCCCATTTACTTTTTGTTTCTGCTTGCTAGAAAATGAAAGACCATCCAGAAAAGCTCTTTGAAACACATAAAATTTTTTATACCTTATTTCTCGATGCAGCAAGACTATCACAAAATTAATAATCCATACCTGTCAAGGAAAGAAAGCATTTATTTCACATATGTTATGGTTCAAGCAGTTGCTTAAAGTATTACATCCCAAGCATCGAGTTTGAAATATCTAAACCATCAATTCTAACCAGTATATATAGAATACATCTGGGATTTTTTTAGGTTAATGGGTTTTAACCAGTAAGGCCCACATGACTCGATCCATGTCTATAGAGCATATATTTAAAACATATATAATAGGCTACAAAATTTCCTTAACAACGTATTCAAGACTCAAACGAATAGATTCTCACGTAATTGCTAGTGATGACCATTCGTACCTTTATAAAAAAATTCAAAGATGTTCATGGCCCATCACAATCAAATTATCAGATAGGTCTTTGGGCACTGTTGATGTCAGTGTATAAACACCACTTAACGCCCATAAGATTTGTAGTTGACAATCTTGGGTTTGCCGACTTTCTTCTTCGGCTTGGTTAGAATTAGAAGCTATAAATTTCATATAAATTCCTATAAAATTGTTGAATATTTTGGTTTTTTTCCCCCTTGGAAAGAAGAGGAGGGGTTGTTTTCTTTTCCAAAAAAAACTATTTAATGGATTAGTTTAATCCCATCACCTTGCAACATGAAGAAATAAAAGTATAAAAAACGATAATTATATGATAAAATTTTCCTATTATTCAGCAGTTTTACGTGTGGGTGCCTTTTTCGAAAATGCAATAAATGTCAACATCTTTTTCAGATAAATAAAATGACGTCAATGCTTTCACCCTGATTGCGAGGATTAGGATCCTTCTGTCCTATTACTTATCATTTAACTTTCGTAACATGATCTCGTATAAAAGAACATTAGTCAACAATTTGCACAATATGCCACAAATGTTTACTTGCCCATCATTTTAAGAACCTCTTTTATACTCATGTTTATCATAATTGTTCTTTTGAATATTATTATATAATGCACACCTTTGAGCGAATAATTTGTCATTTCTCATTCCCATTAAAACCGCATTCAGAGAAGAAACTCAAACTTAGCATCATGACCATGTAGAGATTGATATCTCTTGACTCCTTTAAGATGTTTTTGGTTTCCCGTACCCATAATCCATTTTTCCTTTAAATAAAAGTAGAAATTCATAAAATTTAAAAGGTTGGAGACCCCCTTCTTTAATCTACCTTTTTTTGAATCAATTGCCTTTGATTTATCCGATCCAAATGACTAATGGTATTATTGAAACTTAAAAGTAGTTACCGAATTTATGAATATAATGGTGGGCTATATATGACAGCAATTGTCCTGTAATATATATACCAAATTGATTAAATCACAATTAAACTGTAAATACTCGTTTGTACTTGAATGCGTTATAAGGTTAAAATTTGTACAACTTCTAACCTCAATTACTTTTCACAAAAAGTACTAATGCCTGAATTCCTTGTAATAAAAAGCAGGGTTCAGCTTAAAGGACCAATTATTTGCATTCGCCTATCATTTTTTATCTAAGTCAGATCACAGACCTACACGTGGCTCTGCCCCTTGGTCCCTGATTGGCGCATGACACACACTGCAATGTCACGAAACAATCATGAACTAATAAAAAAACACAGCCGGAGGGGTCCATCAAGTGTCCCAATCATCAGATATAAATATAAGGAGAAACAGTTATGATCCTAACACATGTTATTGGTTCATTAGTGGCTTAAGTCCAAAGAAAGAAAGAGAAGGAGAAGCATTCTAAAAGGACATTTTCATAAAGTCCTTTTTTACAGCATGGGCTGGGCTCGTCCATTGTATCTGGCCCTCTGATTTTTTTTCCACACTTCCAACTCACATTTCTGTTTTCCGCCACTTTTAAGAATTTCAATTCTCCCAAACATCTCTCTCACGCTCCATTGCTTTTCGTTGCACTGTAGTTATAATCATCCCTAATCCCTATCGGCATCCTCACATCCATTAACGGACACCCTTCTTATCTCCTAATCACACCTATACTCCATGTATGGTTCTCCTACGATCCACCTGTGAGAGAAAGAAAGGTAAATTTCAAACGCAATCCGACAAAAGCATGCGTCCGCATTTTAGCCTCATCACTTTCTCTTGTGGTTGTAAGCTTTAGAGCTTTGCGTGTTACAATTGCCAAGTTTTGAGCTCCGTCAGTGTAGTTAATAAGAGAAACCTAGTACCTTAATGAGATTGCATGATAAAAATTTTACGTTCCATTATTCTTCAACCTATCCACAAAACGAAAGGCAGATTTCAAACACAATAAAAAAAAAAATTTAAAGTATGCGCAAAGTTTTACGTAGTTCGACTTTGTTTTATAAGTTTAAACGTTCAGTGTGTTTTAGCCAGCTATCTTAGAGTTCGAGTAATTATGATTAACAGGGTGGAACATATTATTCACCTAATCAAGATGAGTACGGTCATAAGCACTTCAATAATTAACCTAACTCAACACCATTTTGTAGTTGATTATAAGGAATTCAGTGATTACTCATGGCCAGTGAGTTATGTGGATATGTCCCATCTGTAGACTAATAGCCAGTGTACAAAATTGAAAATGAAGTCGTGATGGTCATGGATTGTGTGGTGTATGGGTGACCCTTTACCAGCAAGCACATCTCGAATGATCACAGAAGAAGCCACATGAGTAGGGAGGAAGGAACACCGTGCAACGGTGGGCAGGTGGAGCAGCGGATCCATTTTCTCCAAACCGAGTCCACGTGCTCTTCTAGAATTGGCTGGGTGATGCGTACAGGATGCGACCCTTTTGTATGATCAATCAACTCCGAAAATTACAACTGATGAGGTTACAACAAATAAATGTAAACTGTGGAGGGGTTGACTACAACAGATCCTCAACGCACATCGTTGTTGGCATTCTATTCCCCAGCTTTTAAGAGGATGAAGACGTATGGATACAGGCTAATCGACTGTGCGAGATATTAGAAGACACCTTTCAGAGTTGTGCTCAAACAAGCACACCATGCAACATGTTATGTTTTTATGTTTTTGGATCATTAAATGGATTCAGAGTTTATGTTTTACGGTTAAATTAGTTTGAAGTGTTCCGCTTTTAAATTATGGATTTAACTGGCACGTACACCGACACTTAGCATAATATTATCACACACATACACACTATATATATATATATATATATATATACATGGTGTGGGCACCAAGTAAAAAATTAGGAAGGTTCTAGGAAGACAACACATATACAACCCAAATAGAAGATGATTTGATTGGGCGAGCTCATTAAGAAGTGGTGGTGGCGGTGCAACGACCGCACACCTAGCTGGTATTTCAAAGAAAAAGCAAGTGTTGGTGGTGGTGTTAAAAGAATGGAGAGCACCAATTGTGGAGCTTTATAAACCAACACAACACACATTTTATGTAGAGCAATGTCCAAAGAAAGGACAAACGCATACTTTAGTTGCTTGTTATGGCAGTAATGAAATGGAGGGTGAGGCGTGCAGATATGGATAGAGAGGTTCATCATAAGTGTAGTGCTCGTCCCTTTCTAATTTTGCTTCTTTGGCGGCCTTTTCTTTTTAACTCCTTTTCTCCCAAGGAAATAGTTTCTTCTTTGCAAATGAACTAACAATCCTTTTTTGCAACCAGATGTGAAAATTTTCATCACATCCCACCCGCCATTCCCATGAAAGGTAAAGACAACAATGAATAATCTAGAGAGTCACTAGACACTCAAATTTACGCTATATTTGTTCAATATTATATTAGTAAAAATTAACAAAATTATGATAACCTATTTATAAGAAGAAAAAAATAATAACGATAAGAAAAAGAACACAAGAGGAATTAAAAGTACAAAAATCACAAAAATACTCCGACTCATCCTTAGCAAAACAAACATGTATACACACAAAAGCTTTACACATATACACACGAAAACATTAAAAAATACCCATAACAAACGAAAAGACATAAAAAACACATGAAGGGAAAGAAACCCCCCTCCCTCCCCCCCCACCCCCCCCCCCCCCCCAGCCCCCCTCCCCCCAAAAAAAAGATAATATTAATAAAAATAGGCACACTAAGGAAAAAAAAATTGTATAATTGCATCAGCTTCAAAAAAATGATAATAGAAAACATAAAATATAAAATTGGTATAAAAATGACTAAATTTACAAAAATAAACACAAGTTGGAAACATAGCAAGAGTAACAAAAAAAATAAATTATAATAAAAAAATAAAAAACACATCAACCTCAGCTAAAAAAAGACATCAATGTTTAAAAAAAATCATTTTCTCTTTTAAGCAATTCTTTTAGGATGAATTGTAATGTATGACAAAATAAATAACAGTTAGACCAATAACCAGGACATGACGCTTGTGGTAAATTAAAACAAGACTAAAAGGTATTTATATGGGACTTCATCAGGCGAATCACTAAATGTGTCTCCCCCTTTATTTTTTAGAATTTGTTTTTCTTCTACAGTTGACCGATTTTTGTAATGAACAACTTGCAAAACTATTTGATTTCCCATCTATTCAATCAAAGCAAGACTGAAAACTTATCTAAGGCAAGCCACAAATACTGATGACATTGAAACAGTGACAAGTGTAAACCCACGATTTAAATACACCTAACTAATACCAGGTGCAAGGTATGTATGCACGCATGGGTTACAAATGGGTAGGATTAGTTAAAGAAAGGAGTACAACATATGTTCGGGTCAAAGACGCTTCATAAGTAATAATAATGATATGATAAAGAGAATATAAGATTGACAAATCGAATGGTGGTGAGAAAGAGAGAGGCTGGGCAAGAAAGAAAAGAAGAAGAAATTCTCCCGATGTTACTATGATTATTTATGTTCGGTCCCTCAACGGAATCGATTTGCCGATAGTGAGATTCGAATTTGGCTCATCTTTCGCTAAACCCAATTCCTTATCACGCCAACGACTCCCGCGGGGCTCTCCTAATGTTTAATATGATATGTATCACCACCAAGTTAAGTATTACTTATGGTCCAAAATCATGTCATTTGAGGTCTTCTTTTAACAAAATATAAACCCTATTTGTTAAGAAAAAATTACAAAAACGACATTATTTTGAGCCACAGTAATACCTATTTTGAATGTTTATTTCTCTTATATATATATATATATGTGGGATGACGAAATATGCAGTGTCCTGGTTTCTAATTACATACACCCAAATAATAGGAATATTAATTTTTAAGATATTTTTAAATACAAAACATATTCATCATGAACATTGAAAACTGAGAAACTAAATATTTTTTAGAAAGTATTTTAAATTTTCAGTACTTTTAATACTTTGAATGAATATGTTTTAAATTTTTAAATTTTATTAAAATTAATCTCTCTATGTATTTGGGCATATTTTATTTGGATTCGTATGATTAAAAGTTTATTAAAATCAACTTGGGAAAAGAAGTTGTGGGAAATATTATAATATAATACAAGAGGAATGGTGAGGGTCCGAGGAAACAGTTGGAAACACCGCAAACCGCACGTTGTAAAACGTCAACGCCGAGCCCGAAAACCCGGCCCGGCCCATTCGCTTTAACGGAAGGCTGATAATAAGAAAATCAACAAAGCGCCCCGCTGTCGCTCTCATTCCCTCCATTCCCATCTCTTCATCTTTACAAGCATCCCTTCAAGCTTTTGTTTTATCCCTCAAAAAAAAAAGAAAAAAAGAAATTGATGTTTCTGGGGCCCTACTCAATTGATTAAGCTTATACTTCCAACTTTGTCTAGTCTTGTCCAAGTTATATCATATATAAAGCTATTATTGGGAATATTGATGCATAATAATATTATTATTATACATATGCTCTGTAGGATATTCCCACGCCCTTCTAGATTTTCATCCGTATAGAATGTACATCTCTTGTTTTCTCAAGATGATCAAAAAAAAAAAAGCATTATCAGTCCCCACCATCAAAAAAATTTTTAAAAAATATTAGGTGTTTTGAAAAGTATATACAGTGTAATGTACCGATCAATTATGATTATATGTATGTAAATCCCACACTCATTTTCATGATCATCTAATGCTCCTTATTTTTATTACCTTGTGCTTGTCATTGATTTTCATGAACTAAGCAGCAATATTTGAAATGATAGCTTCCTCGTGGGAGGGGAGGAGGTGGTGAAGAGACATTGGTGGGAAAATGACGTTGTTTTCCTTGAGTTTCCTCTAATCATAAAGCATGAAATTCGCCCTATAATTTATTGTTGCAGAGACTAAAACGTTGAATCAATCACAACCCCCAACTAGGGTTGATGTGATGAGGTGTCAACAGACTGTGGGAGTTCGAGTTGAGGAAGAAAGAGGTGCGCTACGTGTCATATTACTAAAATGAGTTTGCCATTTTTTATTTTATTTTATTTTATTTTATTTTGTAATGCTTTGATCCCTCCAGTCTCCTTGCAGGGAGTAAGGGAATTAAAGCCTCTCCACCAGGATTCTCTCTGGGTGTGTCCATCATTCCCGCGACCCTTTTCAAATTCCCCATTTTTTTAATACGGCTTCTTTGGTTTGTTTGTTTTTTTTATTATTATTATTACCAAATATTTTATCCCCAAGTGAGCTCTTTTCACACCATAAAGAGGGTGTGGATTCAATAAAACTATGCAACAGCACATGTTGGAGTCATTAGCATAAGTTTTATAAAACCGACCTTTCATTATGAACAAACCGTACAAAAGATCTCCCAATTATTAAATACCAACTAGGCTTTTCTCCACATAACCTGCTCTAGTATCATGAATTTCATCCTTCATTGGTCACCAAATTTTATATATATATTTTCTTGTAGTGCACATATTATATACTTATATGCCCAAGATCATGAAATGCCTCCTTCATTTGCTCGTAGACAACTTTAGCATTTCTTCATTTTTTTCAATATTTAGTTACTCTTATTTTATTTATTTATTTTCCTATATAAGGTATTTATCACTCTTAAGCCAAACAAAGTCCTCCATTTAGTAGTATGAAAGGGTTAAGGAGGCCCATTGAACTCAAGGCATAAGATAAAGAGTCCCTTTTGTTAGAATCACTCATAGATTCAAGGTGCATTATTAGTATTCTTGATTTTCGAAGCAATATATATATATATATATATATATATATATATATATATATATATATATATGTATATGTATTCCACTCAAAAGAGAAAAATAAATAATAAAAATAATAATAATAAGTGCCAAAAATGAGTGCAAAGAACATGCTGCATCTTTTCCAACACTCACAATCAAAGCAATTATTTCACTTTGCAATAATATATGCTTCCCCTTGGCAAAGCTCAGAATAATTTATGCTCAAATAAAAATTGAACTGTTTGAGGGTGGGATGCACGAAGCCCCCCAAGCTCACCTGACATAATTAGATCCAAGTACACAAATACACATTTATAAATACATTATATAAATTTCTTCTACACCCACTTGGTACAATAGAATAGATTGTGTCTCACATTATAGGAACCACTTGTGAATTGGGTACGAATCTTCCAACATACAACAGTGAGGGGACGCACGGCCTAAACAAAGCCTTAACGTGGAAAGTTCCTCCTGCAAAGCGATATTCCCCATAATACCTCTGCTTCGATTTCGAAAATGTATACTTTCATTAGAAGATGACACACAATGGTGTGGCCCTAAAATGACCTAATCCGATTGTACGATTTGGGCGCACACATGGAATACATTAAAGAGAGAGAACATATCTTTGCCTAACGAACTATTAATAACCATAAACCTAGGGAATGGCTCCTCCCAATTTCATATCCCTTGGTTTCTCCCCATTTCAATGGACTTCTCAAAAAAATTAATCATAGGAATTGAGAAAACATACACAAGTGCACATAGATATTACTTTTCAAGAGATTTGTTATTACAGAACCTATCCATGTTAAGTATTGAAAATTTAGAATTTTTTTTTCATTTTTCTAATTTTCAATGTGTTGGATGGATAGGTTCAACATTTCCTAATATATTGAAAATTAATAGCCATATGTGTTTGTATTTTTTTTTTTTCAATCCATACGGTTATGATTATGGAAAAGTTCATTTGAGGGAGAAATCGAAGGATATGCACTTGAGAGGATCATCATCTATAAACTACTGCATGTATGTATACTTCCATAATTAATTAGAGTAGCCACACTTGTTGGGTCTTTTGATCTATGCTCTTGGGGAAGAAAATAAGGGGCTTCCATTATGGAATTCACAATGATGTTCATGATTGGATTGTATTTACGGATAAAAACTGTTTCAAAATGAATGAGATTGGAAATAATTAGTAAACAAAGATAGAAATGATCAATTTTGACCACTGTCATATAATTTTATGAACTTCAAATAGACCAACTAGTCCGTCCCATCCAATTATCCGATCTATCTATAAATTCATGCCTCTTATCGATATGAAGGTCAAAATAGATTCAAAAGAATCCTTGAATTATAGTAATAGATCGTCGAGAGTATGTGATACCCTTTTTCCTTGATGCATATTTTATTATTTGTCTCACCCTCTACGAGTGCGTGTTACTTACCACACTAAACGAGTAGTTAAAATGAATGATAAAGTATAAAAATTTCAAGGGAACTTACCCTTTAATCTGTGTCGTCACCATCTACATCGAAAACAAAACATTCAAACAGTTCTTCTCTAGAAGAATACAAAATCATTAAAATGGTCGATTACTTTTGTTGTTTTGCTAGCTACCTATAGCTAGGTATCTTTTCTATTCCCGTCTTATTTTGTCCTTTTATATTATATATATATATATATATCAACAAAATATAAAAATGTGCAGTTGCAGAGTGCAGCCTCCCACGAGGCCTAATATATTTATCCAATTGGAGAAGATAGTCTATGGTAGACACCGTCCAACAAAATATAGTAATCAATTTGGCCAATTGAGGCGCCACCTTTCTTCCCTTCACTTCCTCTAAAGGAAAATTAGGAGACGTCTTATGTTTACCAATGAAAGCAACGGCCAATTTTTCACATATTTGACTCGTCTACACTCATAAGTTGACATGGAGAGCTTGAAAAAAAAGCTTCACCCTCATTTATCTTCATTTTAGAATTGTTACTCAATTAAGTTGTTATTAGAATTATTTGGATCTAAGCCACCCACAATTGCACGATTATGAATATTGCATGCTCATTATAGTAAAACTTCTATGATGACAAGTTGATTAAAATATCAGTTAAAATAAAGTTAACCTTTTAACGCACTCCACTAAAATTGTGCATAATAATTGGAGTTCCTAATAGAAGAGGAGTGGATGAGGTCCCACTTTGAGATAAAAGAAAAAATGGATAAATCATAGCAGGCATAGTCAATGGGTGAAGTGGAATTTTAAAAGTAATTTTCTTTTCTTTTTTTTTTATTTTTGGGAGTTTTAGGGTTTTGGGATGAAGGGCTCACAGAGTAAAAGAGAGATATGTCGATGCTTTGGGAGCACAATTTGTGCTTCCCCTATCTTTACTGGTGGATAATTGCTCGCCATCTTCATTTCAGCGCAAAAATAAATTGGCCTTATAAAAAAATTAAACATATCATATGGTCGCTTTTTCACAAAATGTGTACAGACACATTAGTAAGCATTTGTTCAATAAGTAGTGATGAAGTTTAATGATTATAGGTTTTACTTGGTGAAATTGTGAATTAGTTTCTCATTTTTTTCCTTCAAAGTATTAGTTTTTTTGATAATTATAAGAAAAAGTAAAAAGATAATGCACAAATCAAATTGCACGTGCAAAGAGGAAAATATTTTGAAACCAAATTTATAATCGAATAATACATATGTCCTAATGTGTATGGATATACGTATGGACTCTCAGCGTTCAATGGGTACTGAATTTCTTTCGCCCAATTTAGCTTTCCTTTGTCCACTTATTGGAAGGCAGTTTTTAAGCAACTCCTTGTCAAATAAATTAAGGAGAACATAAAGAAAATTTTGAGTGGTTCATTTTCCGTAAAATCTAATTGAATTGAAACTCTTGTTTAATTTAAAGATCTTATGGAGCCTGCACATAATCTTCAAGGCTCACTGCTGACAAAAAAAAAAAAAAAAAACCTGATTTTACCCAAATTTTGTTCGCAAGAATGAATTGAAGGAACTTTGAATTTAGTTTTCTTTGAGTGTTCTTAAGTCTCATGCAGGAAAAGTTGTATAGTCCCTTTATATTAGACGATACATTGCGTGGGATTGCGTTCAACACATTATTCATGTTACGCGTCAATCACAAATTAAATTTATTCATATTTTCATTTATGCACATATTATTAAAATTATTTTGAATGGTATTATCATTCCATATAAATCGGTTTCATATTTAAGATAGTCATTTTCTTCATATTTGTGATGGGTAACTATTGTGTTTGATTCTAATTCCCAACATCCCAAAAATGGCGTGCTCTTTGGTAGAAGGTGACCAATCCATGCTGGGTGCATCTGACGGTACAATAGGCCAAGGCCATATACGATAAATTAACCACAGGAAGCCTACATATATGTGTATATATATATATATATATATATATATATTAGCCTTTTAGCATAATGGCCAAAAATCTCAGTTATTTTTAGTAATTTTTTAATACGTATTGCAATTATAAGTAGTGGGGTTAACGCATTTATTTTATTGTGTCCTTATTTTTGAATCTGTCTTGGCTTTATTATTATTTTTGGTTCATCAGATCGATGTGAGCTTTTCAATGCATAGTCTTCTTTGGGGTTTAATCCTCAATCCTAACATAAGCCTAGTTAGTCAAGATAACAAACTTGGCATGTCACTTTACCCCCTTAAGCTTTTATTCTCACAATGTCATGATTCTTTCTATTATGTCAGTTTATGAAAATTATTTGGTTGTAAATATACTATATTTCCTAATTCTCTCAATAGTGGAGGTCAAAAGTTCATGACCAATGTGTGACGCTACAAATAAGAACTCCTCGCTTTTTTTCGGATTTAACTCTCTTTTAATACACTTTCCATCCAATACTCTTCAATGCACCTATTTCTTAAACTTTTTTTAAACTATTCTAGCAGTACGGATTTAAATAACATTAAAAAATACAGACGTGTGCCAATTTACATGAGATTCAAGAATCTGAAACTTATTAATATGAGTATCGAAACTTTTCTACAGTTTTTAAAAGGTTTTGATTTCCTAAATTTTTAAGTACTAAAATATAAAACTACCATAACATCATCGCTCATTGAAAATAAAATTATGTACATATTCTTTTTTTAATTATTTTCTTTATATTTTTACGGTTAAATTTTTTAAATATTGTCTGAAAATTTAAGAAATACGTGCAGCGAGGAAAAGGTCAGGGTCAATTATTTTGGCTGACTAGAGAATAGGGCCAAAGTGGGTGCAGAGAGAGCAAGTTGAGGAGAAGGGAGGGAAAAGGGAAAAAGAAAAAGAATGGCAGGGGAAGGAAGAAAACTGTTCCCACGGAGACCAGAGATCATACGCGCGCGCGCACGCTAGGGGAAGGAACAAAAGTCAAAAACGTCAAACTTCAAACCCTCTCACTAAACATTATGACTATTGCTCTAAACCCCCTTATTATATTATTACACACTACCCAGTTCAAGTGTTTAAACATTAACCCCTTTTTTAATTAGTAACTTGGCAATTAACTAAATCCAAAGCCCCTTTGCGGCCTCGCATAATAACACCCAACATTAAGGCCACCCTTTGTTTCATTTCTCTCCCTCTCTTTCTCCTCCACTTTCAAAACCGACCCGTGTATCTATATAAAGCCCACATCTCTCCCCCCATCCTCTCGTGCTCATCCAATCTCTCTCTCTCTCTCCCTAAGCCCCCTCCCTCTTCTCTATCTGCCTGACTTTATCTCCTAAACAAGTAAGGCCCCCGTTTGATTTTTGTGTCAATCAGTCAGTTTGCGTGATTGAAGGAAAGAGAGATGGAAGTTAGTCAAGTGAGAGGAATCAGCAGCAGGAGCTCATCGCCGCAGAAGAGCAGCAACGAAGAAGAGAGCATGGAGCTCCGGAGGGGTCCATGGACCTTAGAAGAAGACCTCGTCCTCAGGGATTACATCTACCTCCATGGCGAAGGTCGCTGGAACTCCCTCGCTCGCTGCGCAGGTACTTTTTTATTAATTTTTCTGAAAAAAAAACTCTCTCATACCGAAAATATCTCTGTTTTCCATCATTTTTGTGCGCAAGCACAATCATCATTAAAATAAGAACTCCCAAGTGGCGGAAAATAAAGAAGAACCACGTGGACTTGGGCTTTTATAAAATTCCCGTACGTTCTTCACGAAAACTTTACCAAATTTTTTGTGTCTGTGTGTGGACGAACAGGGCTGAAACGGACAGGAAAGAGCTGCAGATTGAGGTGGCTGAACTATTTACGCCCCGACGTGCGGCGCGGGAACATTAGCCTCGAAGAACAGCTCCAAATCCTCGAGCTCCATTCTCGCTGGGGGAATCGGTACGATGTCTCTCTTCTATTGCATATTCACCGATCCCTCTTTGGTACAAAATGATATACATGAGAGACGTCATTAATACTAATAGCGATGGTGGTAACGTGTGTCTGATTAAATAAATATTGCGTATAAATATGCAGGTGGTCGAAGATTGCGCAACAATTGCCGGGAAGAACAGATAACGAGATAAAGAACTACTGGAGGACTCGAGTGCAGAAGCATGCAAAGCAACTGAAATGCGACGTCAACAGTAAGCAATTCAAGGACACCATGCGCTACCTGTGGATGCCGAGGCTCTTCGAGCGGATTCAGGCCGCCTCTTCAACCGCCGGGCCCCAACTCGACCCCGCCGCGGGCCATGCTCTGGCTCCGCCGCCGCCGACGCAGCTGGACGGGGGCTTCGCGAATAACGGTTACGCTTACGGTTACGGGACCCCGGAGAATTGCAGCAGCACCGGGGCTTCCTCCGACTCGTTCGGGCCGCAGGTTTCCCCTGTTTCTGAGCTGGCGGATAACTACAATTTCCCGGTTAACAGTATTCATCCGGATACGGATTACTATATCCAAGGTGGACAACAGCAGCATCATAGCTTAAGCCAGTTGAATAGCGGCGATCAGTTCTCGGAATCCCTGATCAGCCCTTGCGGTTATCTTAATGACAACACCACCTATGGATTGGAGAATTTCCAGAGTGTGGAACAGAGCAACAACCAATGGTTCGATTCGGCATATGCTGCTACAGAGCCCGACAATTTGTGGAATGTTGATGACATCTGGTTTCTACAGCAGCAATTCGGCAACGCTTCCATGTAACAAAATATTATTGGACCACAAAACCCAGAAAGAACAAAAAAGAAAAGGTGACAGCTCAAAAAAAAAAAATGAAAATTGAAGGGTAAGGGTTGAAAATTGAAGGGTAAGGGTTTAGGACACGAAATAGAACTTGTGAATTCGCAGCTTGTATTTTTCTTTTCTTTTTTTTTTTTTTTTGGTTATTGGGGGCAATTTGTGATTGGGTTATGATTTGAGGCTTTATTTTTTTTTCGTCGCTTTTTTGTTAATTTTATTCTTGGGGAATTAATTTAGCGCTTTTGGGGGGGAGTGATTTGATGTTGGGAAGCTTTTGTTCCGAAGCCATTTTAGCAATGCTAATGAAGAAAAGCTTGGTGTGAATAATTGGTAGACGAGTCTTGCTGCCCCACCTTTGCTTGTATAATTGTACCTCCTCTGTGTTGGGGCCCCAGCTGTGGAATTTTCCGAAACCTAGTCCATGGGCTCTGAACCTAAAAACTAAAGACACCACCCCCCATGATCCCCTTCCTCCGCAAAAGAGAGGAAAAAATAAAATAAAATAAGAAGGGATTTGGTAACGTGGCAGGAACCAATTGGGCCACGTCTTATCCCATCCCCGCGTGCGCTTACGATGACGAAAGAGGGTCGTGTGGGTGACACGTCAGCTCACGTGATCCCGCCGCTTGCGAAAGGGGCAAATATGCCACTGCAACGGAAAATTTTTCTCACGATACCCTTAAAAAAAAAAAAAAAAACAATTTACTCGACCTTTTTAAGATTTTTTAAAATTATATTTTCTTTAAAGAGAATGTTATTGGGAGGTGTGATTTTAAGTTTGGCGCCCACTAATACCTTCTGACACTACTAATATTAGTAATTTTAAAATTAACTTTATAAAGTGTGATTTTAATTAATATTCTTTCTCCTACCGATGCATAGGTTATTATAAATGTAGACAATTAATTGTCACATGGAATGTATAATTCATGTGATAATGTGCCTTTGTGAAGGAAATAGTTTAAAAAGACATTAATAAATTTTTTTTTTCTCAAAGAGAACATTAATGAAATGGAAAATAAATTTAATATAAATTTTAGCGTTATATTTTGTCAAACGTAAGATTTACCATAATTTTTTTAAAAAAAGATACAGAGAAAAAGTACATGTAAAATGTTGTAAGGGGATTTGAACTTGAGACTACTATCCCCTTTATAAAAATACTTTGTCACATGAGCTACACATACTATCTAACAATTAATTGTCTGCAAATCTAATAACCTATGCATTAGCAGTGGTAAGGATATTAAATGAAAACGTACCTTACAGAGTTGATTTTAAGTCATACTTAAGAAGTATGATTTCTCTCTTTTTGCGAGTGTCGGACCTAAAATTGTTCCTTTCAAGTGAGATTTTTTAAAAAATAGGTTAGTTTTTGAAGGTTATATATATATATATATATATATATATATATATATATATTTTAAGCTACCATGAGAAAAAATTCTTGCGAGGGTGGGGGCGATCGTAATAAGGACCGTAACGTAGGGGTAAGTATGTTAATCATAATATAATACCACCCCTTGCACGTGGTGGAGAATGACACGTGCGAGGAGGATAACTGCAGTACGAAAACGTGATTGTATAGTGTAGAGAGGGAGAGGGAGAGGGAGAGGGAGGGAGAGAGAGAGAGAGACCAAGGATGGTGGTGGCGGCGGCGGGAATCTTTTTAACGAGGTGCGTGCCGTTCGGATAAGCCATCGAAGTGGTCCCAAACTGTGAGGGGCTTGAGCGTCCGCCACGTGTGAGTTCAGGAATTGAGGAACAACAAAAAAAGAAAAAAAGAAAAAAAACAGAGAAACTTCACATATCCTAGACTGAAGCACTGACAGCCGCAACCCTTGAAACAGCTTCGAGGAGGTCCACGAAAGCCTCTTTTCATTTATTTTTTCATTAATTTGTTTTTGACTAATAATAAGCGTAACGAAGTCCTTAAATCGTAAAGAACCGGTGGGAGAGAAAGTCAATGTAATTAATCACAGCGAATCAGTGATGACGGGAGTAGACATCACGTACAACTGGCGTCCACCATAAGCAATGCTTCATCGTTTCCCTTCACACCTTTGATCTCATCCATATTCAGGGATTAAAAAAAAAGAAGCATTTATTGATCGTGGAGATTCAAATCTATATCATCTAGTCAGTAGATGTGCAGAACCACAAATTACTTGAAAATTGATAATTTTTATTAAAAAAAATTATTTTCAGTCGCTAGATGGTCCAATAAGTTTTACTCGCAGTTGAATGTATTTAAAAAATTTTTAAAATATGATCCAATGATTCTGTAGCTGTTGGACTGTTCAGCAACGGTTTTAAGTACTAAAATTATTTGTTTGCCGCTATGAGAAGCTCTTTATTCCATTAAAGCAATTGGGGTCGACTAATTTTGGACAAGGTCACGTCTCATAACGGAACAGATAAATATGTGGGGGAGGATCTTCCCAAGGCGTAACAAATGGTGGAAATGTTCAGGCGCGTTTGCCAGAATTGGGGAGAAGATATGTTTTTAGCTTCTGAGGCTCACCCGCGTTTGGAAGGACGAGGGAGACCCTTACCCGTGCTGGTTGAAAGCTTGTGGTGCTAAGGGCTCCTGTTTGTGAAAGTGCGTTACTTCATTCTACAGTCTGCGACGCAACGCATTCACATCTCCCGTGCTTTGGTAATGTATCTATCCTTGTGTTTCGATCAGTATGATTTATGTGATTACTATTTATGCATGGACATACCTACTCTAAAATAAATCCATTCAATCGTGCATAAATCATGCCTAATAAATCCCTATACTCGTAATGTTTAGTGGGACCGAACATATTATGTGAGCACCGGGTGTTTATATTGTTTTCGGTGTCTCCGATTATAGCCGCTATGTTTTCAATAATAATAAAAAAATAGATGATTTTTTTCATTGATATGCATGAACAGCCCTAGACATAGCTATTTGACATAACCGGAATGCTGCAGCCACAATCCTTTGACGATTTTTAAATAATTTAGATTGTTCCCCAAACTCTTACGGGATTTCGTTGATTACGTTGTGAGAAGGGCACACACGAAGAAAATAACTGCTACAAAAGACATGTGATTTACGTGAAAAACTCAACTGGAAAAGATTACATGAAAAGAGAACCAAAATCCATAATACGATCTACCGTTCAAGAACTCTTGAATGCAACTTATCCTATCGCATATGCACAATAAGGGCGAGGTGGTGGCAAGTACAAAAATGCCCTTAAGAAGGGTTTGGAGAGAGTACTCAGGCTTTCGAATACAAAACATATTCGACTAGCGACGCCTAAGATTTATTTATAATACATACGTAACGATAAAAGAAGTGTAGATTTTTAAAATCGACAACGAATTTCAAGTATACGTCTATATCAATTTAATATGTGCATAGTGATCCATTATAGGATGGTTCCGGCTTCCGATCCTTCACTCCCCGAACAGGAAAGATGAATGAGGATGCTCATCGCACCTACGTCCCTCTCATGCATGCATTCAGAAATACTTCAAATAGCCTTAAAAAAAAGCACGGAGAGAGAATGAAATTTGATTGTGCGAAGTACCGTACGTACGTACACCCTAGCATTACAGCAATCCATTTTAGGCACCCTACATCTATCATGGAATTCGCCTACGTGACATGCGACCCTAAATAATAACCAGGGTAAAATAATAAAATATTTTTCTTATACGAAGAATTAAAATTTCAGTTGTAGGGTCGGAAATCCACCTACGAGAACATAAAGTTTTTCATCAAATTTAATTGTTCGGGGAACTAAGAAGTCATTTACGAAATTCAACATAGGTCTAGCCACCAATGTCCAAATGTCAAACAGCCTCGACTAAATCTAGTTCGAACCAGATGGACCCATAAGAGGAGGCAAAGCTCTCTCAGCGTACTTTTTTTCCATTCACAAGATTCGAACTCGAGACTTAAGGGAAACCAACCTCTTACTTTGATTTGAACAATATTATCTCTGTGCTGCAATTTCATCACAATTCATTATGTATTACACTCACAAAGTGGATGGGTCAACTGCGGACTTACCGACGAGTGTCAACGCTGCTATTCATCTTAAATTAAACACGTTGACTGTTGAAGAAATGATTTGACCATAGCTAAAATATTAACCAGCTAGTGCCTTGACTTCGACTCGAATTTTGAGACTAAATAACACGTTGATGGCCAGCGATTTTTGTTTGAATATTTTTCGAGTCAAAGAGGATTAATGTTAAGTAAGAAGATTAACGCATAAGCATTCGGTTAGGGCGAGACCCAATCACAGCAAGTGAATACTCTTGGCTGCCTCTAAACTTTTAGAAACTAATATCCTAATGCAAGTAGGTTCATATTTAAATGGTTCTTACTTTTTCCTACGAAGACTCTCCGGATAAAACCGGAAGCTTAGCTTAGCTTTACCATTGATTCCTTTCCCCTTCTTGCAAGTATAAACTTAGTCACTTAATTGATTTTTAATCATCTGTAAAATTCTCCGGCGTGCCATTTTTCAATAATTCTTCAGCTTTTTTTTTTTAAATTTTTTTTTAATTTTTTAATGCACGAACCCAACCAATCACTAGCTACACCGATTAAGTAGTTTCAAACTTCCTCAACTTTTCCATTTTATTGGTGGTTCTATCTTTATTTCAAGTCAAATGAGAATGGGCTACACCTTATCCCTGGTTTCTTTGGATAAGTGTTAACAATGGTTGCGTATAACATGAGGAGTTGGCGGTGGCATATGGTTCTCCCATAGGTCTAGAATAGGGGGAAGTTTCTGTACCTACTGAAATAATATTTTGATGTTTGTTTTTTAAATTTCAACTTTATTGATTACATGATCATGAAAAAACGAGATGAAATGCCAATTTTCATATAATTTCATCATGCGTTGAATATTTATCTATATTATAAATAACCAAGAGATCTAAAATGTTTTCAATATTTAGGTTCAGTGAAAGAAAAGTCTTCGCATAGCAAAATTTTATGAAAATTAACATGGTACCGTTTAAAAAATTTATAAAGTAGACATTAAAATTTGCCCCCGAGGTGCCACAGTGGATGACCAAGCCGTGTGATACAACCATGTTAAATTCCATCTGATGGGCTCGATTTTGTGGGAAAGTTAACTAAGTCGGATATTTTGGGTCAAGGTGCGTGTGGGCCGAGATGGAGGTTATTTTACAAGATGGGCTCTTCTCAGCTCTATTGGGCCGAGGAGGGTGTTAGAACTTGTTTTGCGATATGGGCTCTGAGATCTATTGGGCTTTCTTCTTGGGTCCGTCCAATTTAACAGTACAAGAAACGAAGGCCCAATAATAGCAACGATTTAAGAGGCCCAACAGAAGAAGCAACCAAATTTCAACGTTCTTCACACGACAAGCGTTATGTGGAAAATAGAAATACATATCTCGCACGATTTGAATATATACGCACGTGTCGATCGATTTTTCATTTCCCGACAAAACCTGCATTGTCCTGTTTGCCGCACGTTTTTAAAATCTCAAAGCTAAAGAAGATTGGACCGACACGCATTGTCCATTCAACATCTTCACGAAAATGAAAGTCCTCGGTTGTTTTAATGGACCGTCGTGTCCTTCTTGCTTACATGTATATTACCCCTTCACCCGAACATGGGAGACCCTGTTTTGACTGGGTTAACCTTATTTGAGTAATTACCCGTTCATCACTCCTAAATCATGAAATTTATTTAGAAATATTGCATTCTAACATTTGTTTTGACCCATCTCTAAAATCTCACAATTTTGAAAATTGAAGTTTAACACTTATGAGTTAAAAAATGAGAATGTGAGATTTCGACCGGACCGAAATATGCACATGAAATAGAATGTTCAAGTTACCCTTATAAATGTATAGATTGATATAAGAGTAATACTATATGTACATCTTTCATACAACCTTCACAGCCGAAAGTAACTACGTAGGTAAAATATATGTGGTTCTGTTTTATTATTTGACTAAAACTACCAGTAAAAAAGGACCACACATATTCTGTCACATCACTCTTTAGATGTGATGGACGTCCATGTAATTATTACCCTTAACATAATTCTCATTTAAGTATATAACTCATATAACTTAAAATGAAATATTTATAATAATGATAATAATAACAATACTGGCAGTAAATAAATATATTATTCATAATAAAGAGGTTGATAATACTATTTTTAGAAATTTATTATTATGTTATATAAAATTAATTTTAGTTAGTAAATGTTTAAATTAAATTATTCGTTCTTTAAAACTGAAAAATAGTCAATTTTTTTTAATTTAGTGTTAACGTTAAAATAAATATTTTTTTATCATGTAAGTAATTTGTTAAATTTTGGTTATGAACATTATATTATCTTTTATAAAATGATTTAATATAAAATTTTAATATTCCTTAAATCTAATTGTTCATACCAAGCATAATAATGTCACATTCTTTGGAACTCAAAAGAGTATAGCAAAAAAAGAATATTACATTTTGGATATCAATGGCGGGGGGGGGGGGGGGGGGGGGGGGATATAACATGCTTATTTTAATCCTAATTAAATTCATAGAATACCACAAAATTAAAATATTAAATTCATAGAATACCACAAAATTAAAATATTTCGAGGAAAATAGAATAAGATAGGAGTCTAATAAGTTTTATTCCAAACAATAAGTAATGAATCTTGAAACATAAAATGTTTATAAAATATTTACAAAAGTGATGCAGAAATGTAAAGGGCATAAGATGTTATTTTGGGGTTATGAGTATGAATGTTTATGTATATATATATATATATATATATACACACACCTGCCACCCCCTTCTTTTTGTAAATATTATTTGTATAGTATTTATATTATCCAAAATGAAGGGAATCCACCCAAAAAAATAAAATAAAAAATCAGCCAAAAATGAAAGTAGAAACAAGGGTGTTTTAGTAATATCAATAGTAAACAGCTTCCTCTCCCGTTCGAGGGGGTACGCATGAACGTTCCCCTGCTCCGCCTATTTATGGACCTTTCCTGCTTCGAGCCTAATCCTCCGTAAATCTTCAATTCTCCACCAACCCCTTCTCTCTCTCTCTCTCTCTCTCGTTCGAACCCTTTGGTAAGATCAACTCTCTTTATTTGTAAGTACAGATTCATTTTCATTTCTCATTTACAATCACGATTCTTATAATTCTTCCTCGATTTGATTCTCTTGCAAATTTATGCTGTTCGTCTTTTCTCGGAGAATAGTAGCAGATCTGTATATATATAAATATATATATATTGTACCCTTTTCTTTAACATTTATTAGAATCGTAACTTGTTGAACAGTTTGATTCTAATTAAACAAGAATGAATACCTGCAGTTGTATTGGAATCTCCACAATTAAGAAACCCTGTTGTAGAATCCTAGTTAGCTGTAGAAATTCATCCATTTTTGGATTCCCAGTCCCCAAATGCAATCACAGGATTGCGGGTGATTTGGGGAGATTCCAATCTAAGTTGGTCCATGGTCGTCGATCCCATTGCTATAGCTCTAGGGATTTAAGTTATGGGCGTTCGATTGGCCCGAATCAGAGAGCTTTTTGTGTCCGCTGATTCGGAATGGGGCCACTCTAGGGTTTTCTCAACTTTTTGCTGTGTCCATAAACTTAAGCGTCTCTCTGTTGTAGCCAATGTTGCTTCGGATATTAGGAAGCATTCGACCTCGGTTGACTCTCATGTTAATGAGAAAGGCATTGAGAAAATTTATGCTCAGGGTGGCTTGAAGGTCAAGCCTTTGGTGATAGAAAAAATCCAGAAAGGCGATGATGATATAGGGAAAGAGAAAGGGTCGTCTAGGGTAGATTTTAATGGTTCGAATGTACATAATGATAATTTGAAGGGCTTGAATGAGGCCAAGGGTTCAGCTCGAGAGAGAGAGGCGTCTGAGGCCGAAAAAGAGGCATGGAAGCTGCTTCGTGAGGCAGTTGTGGATTATTGTGGAAACCCAGTGGGAACTGTGGCGGCTAATGACCCTGCAGACAAGCAGCCACTCAATTATGATCAGGTCTTTATTCGTGATTTTGTCCCCTCAGCACTTGCTTTTTTGCTCAATGGCGAGGGAGAAATTGTCAAAAACTTTCTTCTTCACACCTTGCAGTTGCAGGTGCGTAACTATGCTTTTAGTGTCATTCGTTTTTAATTCTGCTTCCTATATAGTGTCATTCTACTTCCTATGTAATGCACACACTTTTTTGGTTACTAATTTATGTATATGATATGAAGTCGCATTACTAAATTTTATTTAATTTCCTTTCCTCTTTGCATTATATAAGAATGTTGAATTGTTTAAGGATGGTTATAAAGGCATTATGATCCAAATATTATTGATATCATATAAAAATTCATACTTTTTTAGAAACATAAAGGACCCAAAAAACTTAATTATTACAAACTGGCGCCCGTGGGCGCCCTTAGGAGGACCTAACTGGCTCCCTTGGGAGCCCTCGGGAGGACCGAGTGGCCTCATTTACTTATAGATATTTTGTTACATGTTTCATTGGTGGATGCTCCCCAAGTTAATCGTGGCATATACGTACTATTCTGGTTTTTCTTTTTGCATTTAAAGTATTCGGCAGCACATGTCCATTGGCGTAGTATGTTAATACAGAGGATTCTTGAGAGCGCTTTATTTTCTCATATGTAATAACATAGCTTGCTATTGTTACCCTGTACAGTATATCACTTTGCTTTAGCATATTATGGAGGAGGTTATTCTGTCCTAATTGCACAATTTGTAAGGTGTCATTCATCACGGTTGCTTGTACCGTCTACAGTTTTGTTCATGTTGAAAATGTTCAAATTAAATTTCTGGTTGTTTTTGCACAGAGTTGGGAGAAGACTGTGGACTGCTATAGCCCTGGACGAGGGTTGATGCCTGCAAGTTTCAAAGTAAGAACTGTTCCTCTTGATGGGAGCAATGGAGCATTTGAGGAAGTTCTAGATCCAGATTTTGGTGAATCAGCTATTGGGCGTGTTGCCCCTGTTGATTCTGGTAAGGAATTGCAATCTTAACTATGTACCTTTTTGAAACTATAGATTTCTGACATCCAAATTGTGAGGCCTCTTTCATCAAGCATATCCTTTTTTATTTATTCTCAGCTAAGGGTCAGAGCTTTCGCTTCAATTGGATTTTGAAGTGATTTTACATGTATGATCTATTTGGCAGGGTTGTGGTGGATCATTCTGTTGAGAGCTTATGGAAAGATAACTGGAGACTATGCACTGCAAGAGAGGGTGGATGTTCAGACAGGCATAAATCTGATCCTTAATTTGTGTTTGGCCGATGGCTTTGACATGTTTCCATCTTTGTTGGTCACAGATGGCTCTTGCATGATTGATAGACGGATGGGTATCCATGGTCACCCCCTTGAAATCCAAGTGAGTTGTTCTTGGCTGCTTAAGTTAGTAGGCATCAACCGGAATGAATGCCATGTGTTCTAAAATAGGGAGGCAATAATTTTTTCTTATTATAAATTTCTAACAAGTTGATACAGTACTCGTTTGTTCTAAAATTTGTCCTTGAGAAAGTTGTTGATAGTCGTGCACTTTAACTTCACTGTGAATTTTTTTTTACTGCTGTCAGTTATTATATTTTTGTAGTTCGACTAAGTGTTAATTTTCGGTTACACCTTGCTTCAATGTTCTTTTTTATGTTGAAGCTCTGTTGTTTACTTGAAAAATTCAATTGCAGGCGCTGTTTTATTCTGCTCTTCGATGCTCTCGGGAGATGCTCACTGTTAATGATGGAACCAAGAATCTTGTGATGGCCATCAATAACCGACTCAGTGCACTGTCATTTCATATCAGAGAGTATTACTGGGTGGACATGAAGAAGATAAATGAGATTTATCGCTACAAGACGGAGGAATACTCTACTGATGCGATCAACAAGTTTAATATTTATCCCGATCAGATTCCTACATGGCTAGTTGATTGGATTCCAGAGGAAGGCGGGTATCTTATAGGAAATTTGCAACCTGCACACATGGATTTTAGGTTCTTCACTCTTGGAAATCTTTGGTCCATTATTTCATCTGTGGGCACTCCTAAACAGAATGAGGGTATCCTGAATTTGATTGAAGCCAAATGGGATGATCTTGTGGCTCATATGCCTTTGAAGATATGTTACCCTGCTTTAGAGAATGAGGAGTGGCACATAATCACAGGCAGTGACCCAAAGAACACGTGAGCCTCATTTACATTTTTCTTCTTTTTTGCAGAGGCTGTTTTTGGTTTTTGGGTAAAAGCCTCGTAATAGCTTTGCTTAACTATATTGTTTGCTTTCAGCCCGTGGTCATATCACAACGGTGGATCCTGGCCAACACTTCTCTGGCAGGTACAAACTCTTTTATTTATATATTGCATCTGAAATGGGTTAGAATTAGCTGTTTGAAGGCTCGTCATTCTATAGTTTTAATTGTCTAAAATTGTGGTACCGGATATAGTTTTATTGTAAGATGTAATGTTTTAGCATGATTTTGAATTATCAGTTTGTAATATTTGCTGATGTTCCTTGCTTCTGTGCCTATCTCAGTTCACATTGGCATGTATAAAAATGAAGCGACCGGAATTAGCAAGGAAGGCAGTTGCCTCGGCTGAGAAGAGGCTTCTGGTGGACCAGTGGCCCGAGTACTATGATACACGAAATGGGAAGTTCATAGGCAAAAAATCACGACTTTTCCAGACATGGACGATAGCCGGTTTCCTGACCTCAAAGATGCTCCTAGAGAACCCAGAAATGGCATCACTGTTGTTCTGGGAAGAGGACTATGAGCTCCTCGAGACCTGTGTCTGCGCCCTTACCAAGAGTAGTCGCAAGAAGTGCTCTCGTGCTGTTGCTAAATCTCAGATAACCCATTGACTGAATTCCTTCTTACTTCATGGCTTAATAGCATATACGTGCAATAAAATGGAGATGCAGCTCATCTCATGTGTAAGCATAGTCGAGTGTAGACTTTGATTAGGCTTTTAGTTACCGATGACATTCCGAAATTGTAAAATCCTGAGTTGATGCAGGCAGTGTCAGCTAGGGTTAGAAGAGGCTGTGTTTTTAAGAAGCCTCTCGCTCACTGTATTTGTTGTTCGACATGACTTATTGATTTCATTCTTAATCAAAACAAATCATGATAAGAGGTCTACATGACTTCCCCTATGTTTATTTAGCTCTGTGTGTCCTATTGTTAGTATTATTGCCACTGACTCTCGCATGAGCGAGTCGATTTGCTCCAAGCCGGAATCGCACATGCCTGCTTGTTATTATTGTCCATGCAGATCGCGGATGCATGGAAGGCCTTTTTGAGCTCTCTCTCTCTCTGTTTCTTTTCAAACCATATGGACGAGCTTAAGTGGGCGCCGGCTTAGTTTAGTTGATAAGGAAGCACCACACGTTCACCTCAATTAGATATCGCAAAAGCATTATGAGTCAATCACTGAAGAAGTGCTCTTCATATAGAGGGAGTCGTATTGGATTTGCAGTAAGATGCCATGATTTGGCAGTCAGATCAAAATTTTAATAAATTTATTTAACTGTAGAAATCACTTATGATGGGATGGGATGCATATAAAAATTAGAACACAGAATGGTTGATGTGTACCGTCGGAATGCTAGGAAAAAAGAAGAAGAAAAAAAGAGTTGGGAAAGAAAAAGGCCTAAACTTTTTCAAGGGCCGCTTGTGGGCATCATGATTTGGTGGTAGAAAGTCAGTAGCCTTCATTCAGGCCCCATGGCGCCAGTACACACTTTATCAACCCAATTTTCAAAGTCTAAGCCCATAATCAGTGCTCGAGTTCGCATCGATCTTTGGAATCTATACATTTTTATTGATTAATCCATAAAAATGTACAGAATATTTATTTTAAGAATTTTTGTATTATTCGCGATGCTGTTGTTATTAAGGGTGTTCCTAAGTAGAGCATTGAATGCTCATTCAGTGCTCCCACTACCTTAGCTGTATCTAAATGGAGTCATAAAGAACACACCTTTTCAACTAATCTCTCAAGGGCTCGTGGGTTCCCGATATATCCAAAATTATATTCTCCTATTATTATCATTATTATGCCCACATAATAAATGAGACATTTAATTGAAAACTAATGGGGGCTCTCCGTAATATTAACTTTGAGGCCATGTATAGGCTTTTTTTTATGGGTTCCGTTGACCAGTTTCACTCCATGGATAGCAATGATGTACTGAGAGTTGAAGATGAGTGAATACAACGCCAACGCCAAACTAGCCGACTGCATGCACTCACCCCACCTCGCATACACTGAAAAGTTAAATTCTACGAGATTCAACTCGCCTTAGATGGGAAGCATGAAGCATTGAAAAGGCCTCTCTGCACCAGCTCTAGGCCTTGGTTTTATTTTGCACGCCTCATAGAATCAACGGTCTCATGATCATACACAGGGAAAAAAAGGGAACAACGAGACCCAAAAAGCAAGAAGAAGAGAGGGTGTGAGGGCTCCAGTTATACAGTGGATGTTTTGTACATGCACGACTTTTGTAGCGGTCACGAGAAGAATAAGAATTTGTGACAGACCAGCAAGAACTCGTGTGATATCCTCCACCCACTTTCCCCCCTCGTAAAACATCAAAGATGATCAAGACATGCGAGCCTCTCCCAGGGACGGACGAGTAAATTTAGCGTATTCGATATAAATTTGTAAGTTTGAGCGATGGTGGCCCCATTCATTAAATTTGGTGAGATTTACAATTTTTTGTCTGTTCTGCAAACTTTTATATGCATCTTTGATGTATGCATAGCATTTTCCTTACTTGTAACTATATGAATTTTTCTGTGCATTAAATGGAATTCAAACTCAGAAGGGTTTACATGGATGAATCACTTGTTAACTGGGGTACCAAAAATGAATTTGAGTGTGGGGTCAACGCAACTCTAGCTTAAATCTCAAACAACAGCACTGCAGTTCAAACCTCAGTTCAAAGCTTTAGTTACATCCGAGAGAAATAGCAAATTGGCAAACGAAATCTGAGATTTACATTAAGTGCATGAATAGATTTTCGATTACATGAAACAGCTCAGGAGGGATAGACGGGGAAGGAGAAGATGGGCATGGCGAAAACAAGGAGATAAAACAACCGAGCTCAACGCTGCTAGCTTCAGAGATAGAGCCCGTAACAATTGACAGAAGGGGGTCAATGAACACATCATGGGGTCTTACAAGGTCAAGAAAAGGACACACAATAAACAAAATGAATTGGGCCGACAAAACATTGGGTCTTACAAGGTCAAGAAAAGGTCTTACAAGGATCAAGAAGACGTAATAAACTACAAATAAAAAACAAGGTGAGAGCAAGTAACACATATATAGCTAGACTGAGGGAGGAGAAAAGCTCAGGTAGGATAGCGTCCGGTTAACATTACATGGTCATAAATATTACGGTGTGCATTTCGGAATCGATTTTGAACCCTGCAGTAGAGATCCCATCACTAGTAGAAGGGTTCGCCATGTTGAAAGTATGTGGGCACCCTGCAACCCCATCCCACACAGCTAGTTAGTTGAAAGTATATATATATATATATATGTTGAGCAGCAGTAATACTCAGTTTCACACGCAAAGAGGGCACTTGCTGTGCCTCAAGTAGATTAGGCAAAGAGAGAAGAGAAGAAATTGTACAGACTTGGCTATATAACAATTTAGCTACAAAGGCTTTATTACATACCTTTGAGAACTTTAAGCCTTGATTTCTTCATTGAAGGTGAGAAAGCTTTGTCTATGTGATCTTCACAAGTCAGAGAGAGAGAGAGAGAGAGAGAGAGAGATGTTGGAGGAAAGTGGGGGAAGTGGAAGGGGGATATAAAGGGGAAGGAGAAGGGGGCAAGTGGGCTTTTGGGATGGGCCTAACAGCGACAGGTTCATGAGGCCCAGAAAAGATGTAGGCCTAACCCACTTACCCATCCACTTTTCGTAATAATTTTACCTACGCATCCTAAGTATATTAATTCCCCTTGTAATAAAATTTGGTGTGGCAAAATTTAAGTCTCTCTTTAATCATTAGGGATGACTGAAATAGCATTCACACCACTCATTTAAATTTTATCACATCCATATTTGGCTACTGTTCGGTCCGCTGGACAAAGCCCTTGATTGGCATACCCAGTCTCACACGTGCCGGCTGGGCGTAAATGGATGAACCGAGGGCATCCCAAACGGACCCTTCTTCTGAACTTAGGATTCGCACGTGCCGTCTGACTCTCAGATCTTACGTTAGTTGCTGTGTTGGGCCGACAAATATGAACGAGTGTCGCAATTTTCTATTTTCCATTTTTATTAACTACTAATACCTGAAGCATGAAGCATTCTTTAAAACAAAAAATAATAATTTTGATGGTTGAATTAAAATATGACTCATGATACCACATTATCAGATAGTAAAATATGTACCTCTCAATACGGTGTTTCGTGTTGTTTTTTTTTTTCCTGAAATATTAATATTTATGCTTATAAATATCAAGAAACAAGAATGAAGTGAAATAAATAATAAATATGCGAGAAACTATGCGTGTACGTTGAAGAAAACTAAGGGGAGAGAGAGAGAGAGAGAGAAAGAGAGAGAGAGACGTATGAGACAATCTCACGAGCTAGAGAATAAAAAACTAATAAAGGACAGACGAGACATGTTGTCGACGATACAGTATTATTCTAAGAGGGAGCTTCAAACTTAACAATAAAGAACTAACGTTTCCGCGTAAATTCTCTTTTACGCGTACCGCCATAAACTAAATAACAAACTTGAACTTACACACTTCGACGAATTTCAATCCAAGTATTTCTGTCCCCTCATTTCCTCTATTGATTTCGTGAGATTTCAACTGATTTCTTAGGAACGTCGAATTTAACTCTCGTGTCTCCCTATCGAGAAGCTATAAAATATTATTATCATACTTTCGAAAGAGACCGTAACCATCCTCCACCCTCTTTTTGAATCTCAGTCGATTGTTCAATCCGACTTTAGTTAGATATTGAACTCATAAAGGTAAAAGTTGACAAACTGAACATTTCTCAAAGCCATCATTTCTTAAAATATCTTTAATGATCGAATCATGTGAGCCCATTGTTCCCGCCTTACGAGAGTCAGTCGCGGAGCTCGTTCACATAAAAGGATAAAATTGACGGTCGATATGGCCAAGAGGGAGAGCAAGTGGTGGAGCTTCCCATGTGAAGTGAGTAGAGGTCTTTTGATTGGCACAGCATCATTAGGAGCATGAGCAAAGGTCAAAGTTGGGTAGCACCATGCAAGTTGAGCATGGAGAAAAGGGTCATCGTGGAAAGTGCAAATGGGCATCAATCAAAAGTAATTTAATTCAAAACCAAAGTGGGGTACATCATAGTTTATTAGAACTCAACACAGGATGATGGGGGGTTTTGTGGGAAATGCTGTACCGAGAAATGCCATCACACACGCAGTCTTCAATAACACGGTCAAACTAAAGCCACTCCCGCTCTAACTCCCACGCCTCCTTGGCCTGCGCTCGCGCATTCATTTACTTGTAAATTATGGGCTGCGAGTGCGAATGTACATAGAACTCATCCTTTCAACTATTATCCGACTTCAAACTTTAATACATCTTTCGAAAGTAGTCGAATGAAACTAGAAAACTTTTGATTTTCTTACGACGACAGATGCACTTACATAAGGTCAAGAATAAAAGTTATTCTCAAAAATAAATAACATTACGGGTCGCTTTCAAAATAGTTGGCCAATTCACGGGGAGCAGGGGGTGCCCTCCCATCAAAACCTAATCCCAGCCACCCGAATACGCTTGAAGATTACATAAAACTAATAAAACCAAGAGCATTTGATCGATAAACGTACGTATTGATCAGAGATTTGCATAGGTGCAATGTGAAAGGAGGGTGCAATCATTTTGATGACAACTGGGAACGTGGAAAAGCCCAGGGTTCCGTTGTGGTGACTCAGAGATGAGTGCTTGTTTGTTTACATTTGTGCACACGCATTCCCATTTCAAGAGATGGAGCAAAAATAGCACCTGCAAAGATTCTTACACGAGGAGGGACAGTGAGGAAAATAAGGAGCAACATGCGTTACATATTTAGAGCCTCACACGTGTCATCCTCCTATTAGCCCGCAGGACATTGCTGTATATGATATGATCTATCTAGAAGTGCAACCGCCCCGTTATAACCAAAAAAGAAAAAAAGAAAGAAAAAGAGGGAATAATTATAACTGCTCATGCATTAGTTGAGGAATGTATCCGTAAGGGCCCAACCCGACGAAGCTCTTTTGGGCTCTAGAGTTGGCCCAAGGAATTTCACCCAAATGCCTCTATGAAGCCCAATCTAAGTTTTACATTCTGGGCCGTGTACCTCCATGACCGATCCAGCTCACTCATATAAATGTTGAGGCTTTATTTATTCTTTTAATTTATTTTTTTCCCCCTGAAAGGAATGTTAAGAACCTGAATAATTTTGATTTATATACACTAATTCCCCAAATGAAATCCCATCAAGTTTTGGGGTTTATTTAATTATCCTTATTCAAAGTCTTGATTTAATTTAATTAATTTTGGGTCATTTTTTTCAATTTTGATTTGGACAGTCAAACATATATTTTACTTAAAATTAAGTTTTGCAAAACTCAGGCTTGCTATTGCAGTCGAACACGTCTTTTGTGTTGGTCAAAATCATGATTTTGTAAGTACACAATTCTCTTAATAGTTCGTAAAACTTAATTCTCGAAACTAAAACTATGATTTACAAGTCTAAATCTGTAGCAACTAAACACACTCCATCAGCAAATA
The DNA here is from genome assembly GCA_034195605.1 of Santalum album. NCBI lineage: Eukaryota > Viridiplantae > Streptophyta > Magnoliopsida > Santalales > Santalaceae > Santalum > Santalum album. The sequence continues at coordinate 4,231,643 of CM067264.1, forward strand.
TAAATAAAATTAAATTTCAATCTGGATTCAATAATTAGACACGTGTCAGGCAGGGCACCGTGTATAGGAAAATTACCGCTTCTAATTTACCGCAATTATTATTTTTATTTATTTTTATCCAAAATGGCATGTGTTGTGGCATATTAATATTGGGAGCCAAGTGTTTGTACCGCGGGACACTTTAAATACTTGGTGTAGTATCCATTCTATCATTTTAACCCTAAGAATAGGAAAAAACAAATAAAATGGTGCATTAATTTTGATACAATTTCGTTACGTATTTATATTTTTATTTACATTATGAACTATAATGAGATCTTTTTTTTTTTTTTTTTTTTTTTTGTTTATGTACAATCAACTTGTATAGTTTAAATTTTAACTAATTAACTAAAAATGATGATGTTTTGTGGTGTTAAAATATCACATTTTTTTAATCATGACACTTTGGAAACACCAAGTCTCAATATCTAATATAATTATTTTTTTTAAAGTTTATGGATAAAGATGTTTCTAGTTAACTTAAATTTTTTGAAAATGTTTGCTTTTTTATTGCATTGATGCGACAACTTATAGAATTTGAAAGCATTGGCATTGAAATCCAAAACAATGATCTGATTGTTTGGAACTCTTTCCCCATAATGCAACGATCATCAACGGCTTTATTTGGTCGCAGAGTCCCATTTATCGCGGCAGTTCGCAAAGGGTTTAATACAAAATAAACCAACCCCGAAAGTCCCTCTAAAGCATTTAACCCTTGGTATTTCCGTAATTAAATATCTGAACGAGGGCATTTTCTCACCGTGACACTATATTTTTGCATGAATTGTATGGGCATTTGCCGCTCTGCCTGTGAACTTGATCATTGGGGTTTATCATTTGCAGGGGGAATTTCTTCATCTCCCTAGGGTTTTATCAGTCAACAATGGCGAAACCCCAGTTCAACGATGGCGACAAGGTAGAGGTCGGCCGAGACGACGGCGTTTCTCGCCTCTCCTCTTGGCATCCCGCAACGGTCCTCCACTCGAGGAAGCGCCAGATCCATGTCCAGTACCAAGCCCCAACCTCCAACCATAGCGATCACGGTTCCACAAAGCGGCTCAAGGAGCGAGTCAACGCCCACAATGTGAGGCCCGCGCCACCTCCAGAGCTCCACCGCTGCTTCAAAGTCGACGATGTAGTCGACGCCTACCACGCCGACGCCTGGAACCGCGGTACCATCGTAGGCATCCTCGAGGATTCGAGGTATTTGGTGGCGTTTGATGGACCCGACGTGAAGAATCGGGAGATCGAGTTTGAACAATGGGGTCTGAGGGTTCATCGGCAATGGGTTGATGGGTCTTGGGTGCCACCCCTTGAAGAACAGGTATCATTTTCGTTGATTTTTTTTGCTTCTCTGAAATTTATGGGTTCGTTTCATGCTTATTTTACTTGACTACTTTTCAAGTATTTGGAGGATGATTGGCAATGTTCCGGAGCACATTGAGATGGAATTCCTAAAATGAAATAAACAATTCTCTCTGTTTCTTAACTTTTTGTATTTTTTATTGCCCAAGAAGGTTCTCTTTAGAACCTTAATCTTGATTTGGATCATAAGCGCTCGGGACTTCTGTAAGCTTATATAATCGAGGATTTCATTTCTAGGCTCGTTTAGTTTGGGTGTATTGATTTTAGAAGAATTTGGTAATGTGTTTTCTCTTCGCCCATTTACCTCTCTTTTTAGCCATTATACTAATGTATATGACAAAATCCTAGAGAAGGGTAATATATTATTGTCCTGATACCTACTCCAAAGGTTGAACCGTTGGTATGGCTTTGGCTTGGCTAGAAACTCCATGTTGAACAACTGGAATGAGTGCAAAGGAATGTCTAAATGGAATACTGAATGCACGTGTGAATGTTTGTACTTGGCCCTCATTCATGGAAAGTAAAAGTTGTGTGTTGGCCGTCAAACTGCTGCAGCCATCCTCCACACTTTGCACAAAAAATCCACTTTGAAGCAGGCCCTGTCCAAAATGACCTTGGCTGAGGTAAAGTACTCACTTGATGACTGGACCATGCGGTAAGGGCTAAACCATTTTTAACTCCAAACTCATACCCGAATAAAGGACAAACAAAGCTTGCACTGTCTTTGTGTACTTAGGCACACGGCGTGCTGTTGGTAATGATTCTGCTGCGGTCTCTCCTTGCTTCAGACTGAATGTGAGCAGCACATACTGGCAGTTTTCATTTTAGTGACTACTTCAAAAAAATATACTTCCGAAGCATTCGACAAGTTCTCTTTTTTAAATTATGACTCCAATAGTGGGAGGCGTGGAGGACCATGCCATTTTCTTTTTTCTTCCAGTATATCTTGAGCATGTCATTTCATGCATCTTCACCATCCAATTGTATGGAAAGATGTATTAGCCTTAGAATATGTGAAAAATTGTTGATTTTTTGTATAGCCAGCAATCCTAACTGATTGTGCATGCAGAGCTTTATACGTTTTTCATTCACAAAATAACTTTTGGAATCGTTTTAGCTTTTCCTATAATGAAATTTTAGTAGAAAAAAGGTAGAGACCAACTGTCTTTTTGATGTATCCCAACTTACCTAGTGCTATAGCTAAACCACCTAAAAGTCTTGCAATGCAGAAATCGAAAGGAACAATGCTCAAGATAAAGTGCAATGGAACCATATACATTGCGAGATACAGCAAGGGGTCAGAGGTGGAGGTGAGAAGTGAAGATGAGGGTTACAAGGGTTCTATGTACACTGCAGTCGTTATTGGCTCTATAGGGAATGGCAAAGCCTTGGTGGAATACCAGACGCTAAACACAGATGATGAAAGTGAACTTCTTAAAGAAGAGGTTAGTAATTCATGCATCAGGCCTCTTCCCCCTCCGATTAAACGAGTGAACAGATATAAACAGTTTGAAGAAGTTGACGTTTGGTATAATGAAGGGTGGTGGGTGGGTCTTGTATCTAGGGTTCTTCATGATTTCCAGTACCTTGTCTATTTCTGTACCACAAATGAGCTTCTTGAATTCAAACATTCTGACCTGAGGCCTCATCAAGAATGGATTAATGGAAAATGGGTCACTGGTTCAAGGGTATGTATGCCTTCCACATGCTTGAAACTGCATTTCTTTGTATTTTTTGTGTAGATTTGATGTTTTTTACATTGTAAACAATTTGAATTCTTGCTTCACTTGTCAACTTTCTCTGCTCTACAAAGTTACTCCTTTATTATTGTTCTTTTTAGACAAGAGTTCTCCCAAGTTTATTTTCATCTACGATGATGAGCTTGTCTCCTATTACCCATCTAGTCTTCTCAGCATCCTTAGATTCACTCCTTCCTTTTCTGTGCTCTGAGAGTTTCAAATAAGTTCCATGTTTTCTATTTGTTGGATTTTATGTAAACTTGATATACAGAGAAGATCATCTGAGCTGGAGGTCAAGTCCAAAGACATGAAAATCAAGATTAAATGCAGTGGAGGAACATCGAAAGCATGGCTTGTTAAGGGAGCTGCAGTTGAGGTCAAAAGTAATGAAGAGGGTTACCAGGGTTCTTGGTACACTGCCATCATTGTCGGCCCAGTGGGAAATTATATATTTCTGGTGGAGTACCAGACGCTAAAAACTGATGATGAAGCTGAAAATCTCAAGGAAAAGGCACATGCTTTGCGCATAAGGCCCTGTCCCCCTGTAATTCACCGGGTTGACCGTTTTGAGCCACTTGAAGAAGTCGATGCTTGGTACAATGATGGATGGTGGACTGGACTCATCTCCAAAGTCCTTGATGATTTGAATTATCTTGTCTATTTTGGGAATACGACTGAGGAATTGGAATTTGTACATTCTAGCCTGAGGCCTCATCAGGAATGGACCGGAAGAAAATGGGTTGTTCCTTCCGAGGTATCACTTTCATGAGTAGGCTTTTGATCAAATTTGTACTGCAGAACTTCTGCTTTATGGAAATGCTAAACTTTATCATCATGCTTTTTGTTAACTATCCGTGTCTACTCAATGCAATTGCAGAGAAGATCATCCGAGCTACTGAAATTGGGAGACCTGATATTGAAGAGATATTACAGTGGAAGAACATTGGAGGCAAGTTTCAGCAAGGGGATGATGGTGGAGGTCCGAAGCAATGAAGAGGGGTATCAGGGTTCTTGGTATACTGCAATCGTCAGAGGACTGAGAGGGAATGGCAAGTTTTTGGTGGAATACCAGACACTGACCACGGATGATGAAACTAAATCCCTGGAAGAAGAGGTAAATGCTAAGAACATGAGGCCTTGTCCCCCTAAAATCGGACAGTTCACCTGCTACAAATTGCATGAAGAAGTTGATGCTTGGTATAATGAAGGGTGGTGGATCGGTCTAATCTCCAAAGTCCTTGATGGGTTGAAGTACGTCGTCTATTTTAAGACCACGAATGAAGAATTCGAATTTGAGCATGCTTATCTAAGGCCTCATCAGCGCTGGAGCTGCGGGAACTGGGTCGCATCTTCCATGGTATGACTCTCACATCCTCATGATTGCAAGGTTCATTGGGGAGTTATTATACAATGCGCTATGTATAAATTTTTGCGCGTTTTCTAATGTACGCGCAAATGAATGATCCTCAACTAAGATTTAGAACCCGAACTCGAAGAATGGGTTGGAGGTACCTTCCACTGTTCTTATCCTGTATCCCCTCCCCCCATCCTCTGTCAGAACCTATGCTTGGCAGCCCTGGTGATCTTCATCAGATGGCTTCCTTGACATGTTATTTCTTAGGTTTCGCTTTGATATGCTATGCTTAGCAACTGTCCCAACTCTTTGTTATATCAAAGAAATTCAAATATCTATTTTTATCATTTGAAATGCATGCCCATGATTAGCTTTGGCTGAGGTACCATGAGATTTGCAGAAGATCTGGAGACACTGGGGATGCCTCATTTTTAAATTAAAAGCTAAATCACAAGTCATATTGGAAAGAACAGGTGCTCTGAATTGCCAATAGAAATGATGGATATTTTAGAAATGAACATGGGGAAAAAAAAATAGTAATTCTCTTCAGTTTCAGTATTCTTGTAAAGAAAAACTTTATTAACTCAAAACTGGGAATCAGCACTTAGATCTTAAGATTGAATATATTAAGTGATTGATAATTATAAATGGTTAAATTAATTTTAATTAATTATTTTTTCCCTATAGTATTTTCAGTGGTAAGTCGAGTACTTTTTACTTGTTATTTTAATGATTTTTTTTATTGATTTTAAAGAGTAGTAATTAAATATTATCAAATGGGCTTCATATTTTATGTACTGAATTACTTTAATTTTAATAATATCGGGTTAACAAGCAGGTTCTGAGCGTAATTTTAAATTTTTGTGGGTAAAATGCGCCACCCCTTTATAAATAGCAGTAGGAGATTTTTTTTTTCCTTTCCAAAATTTCACCGCAGTTTTTCTAAAGGGAAAAAGAAAAAGAGAAAAGAAAAGTCAGCCGCGTGAGGGTAATTTTGGTGCTACGTCGTCGTTTTAAGCCATCTCTTTAACGAAAACAGATCCGCACCACTTCTCGTCACCCACCCGCGCAATCCCTCATTTTCATCTCACTCCCGACTCCCAATCTCTCTCTAGCTCTCGTCCCAACTCACTGCGAACCCTAATTCACTCTCTTTGTTCCTCTGATTCCACTCCTCCTCTCTCCGGCCGATGCCTCCTCTGAAATCGCCATGGGAATCGAAACACCTGTTCTCCAGTTTCTGGGTTGGTCTCCCTTCCCTTGCATTGCTGCTGAAACCCAGAGCTTTATGCCTCTGAGCTGTTCTCTCCCTGTTCTTTATCGTTTCTTACTGATTCTCAGTTTCTTAACCTAGTCTTTACATTCTCATGGGAATTTTATTATGTATTTGTGTATCCATATATATATATATATATATATGTATATAATTTGTTCCCTACTGCGGCTCCACCACTGATTGAAGTCGTTCCAGGACAAAACAAGTAGTTGGATTTCCAACGGAAAGTCGATTCTTTGCGTTGTAATTCTTCAACATCACCTAAATATTATTACCTAGTGATTTTTTCCCCTGCTGCCATATGGAGGATGGGCGATGTCAGATTATCAGCCATATCACTACGACATATGGAGGGATTATAATGGACAATGGCCTCAAGTTTAGTCGGATTGTTGTAGTGCTAGTAGAAGTATTTCACATAGAATTCAGCAAGTAAGATTGTCGGTGCTAAGCATGGCTACCGAATTAGCGAAATAACTACCCATTTCTTGTTGCAGGCTTCTGCATGAAGGATAGTTTTGAGGGCATGGATTCCTCGAATGAGTTGTGCATGGTGTAACTTTACATTCCTTTTATATCGTGTTTGGACTGATTTAATTGCATGGCTCGGAAGGGAAATCAGGAGAGGAGTGGGACTGATCGTCATTCATCAAATCAGAAGAAAGGGGCTTCATCACCAGATGCAACAGGGTGGGCAAAGGCAGGTGAGGTGGAAGTTGGTGTGGCAGTAGAACTTTCGAATGCTAACCAGCCCCGAAGTCCTTCTCTAGAGAGTCTGAATAAATCTGAATGCGTTAGAAAACAGAAGAAAAGCAAGCAAAAGTCTCTGAAATTCTTGAAGAAAGAGAAGAAGGATGTGACCGCAACAGATAATCTAGAGCAAAAATCCCGTAATGGTAGTAACTTGGAGGATGGCATTGACAAAACATCTGCTATGGGAGCGTTTGATGTGGGAGAAAAAGGTGGGACATTATCTAGTGGCAAACATGGTAAGAAGTATGCAAAAAGTAGTTTTGGCTGCTCACAAAATGGGCTGCACACAGAAAATGGAATGGAAAAGTTAGAATTTTCTGCTCTTTTGGTGGGAAGAAAATTGAGGCGCTCTGCTTTCTCTGCCTTAAAGGCAGCTGGTGAATGGCTGGATTCTGTGGTAAATGGAACCCTTAGGACGTCAGCCTTGCTCACGATGAAGGCATCCTCAGATTGGCTACAGAGGTGGAAACCACTGTTCATTGCTTTAAAAGCCAACATTTTGAAGGCCCATGCTTATGCTTGTATCAAGTTTGAGCAAGCATTTCCTATTATCTTGAGGTGGATTATACATTTTGGGAACATTACACTTCTTATATTGACGGTTTGGTTGGACTGTGCTCTTAGGGGCATTGACTCCATTACACGCATGGGCACTACATCCTTTTTCTCTGTCATATGGTTTAGCATTCTCTCAGTGATTGCGATGAGTGGGATTTTCAAGTTTCTTGTGGTCCTGGTGAGTTATGTCCTCTTCTTTGTTTTGTTCTGTTGACAACAAAAATATATTTTCTTTATCCTTGTTGTTTATCGCTATATTTCTTGGATGATTTGCTTTAGAAAATATATAGTTAACTAGCACAACCTATAGATTAAACTAGCACAACGTATCTCCTGCAGTCCTCCCTTCCCCTCGTCCACACAATTTAGAAACAATAAAGAAAGGTAAAAAAAAAAAAAAAACCCAGGATTTTAGCATTTATATTTTCTATTTCACCAATAAATATTTCTTTGAATGCTCCGTTCTTATTATGTTGCTCAATTGATCAATTTGGAATTTCAAATTGCATAAGCCATCATAATGAGAGGTTGTGAAAATAAACTGTGTAACAAATTTTAAAGTGTGATTTCTGATGGTAGCACCTGTTTTATTTGTTGGATTGATATCTTTCAGACAGTGCATCTTCAACCTTCAATTGATGTATGAAATACAATGGAGGCATTCAATTTTTTTTTTTGAATGCTAAAAGTGAATGCTTCTTCATTATATCAAACTAGTTTTGACATCCTCTCGAGTTCCTTTTTTGCCCATTTAATTATATAAAACTAGTTTTTTTTTTCAACATTCTTGCAATTTTGGTTTATATTTAGGCCATGGTTGCTTTGAGTGGAGTTTGTGTTGGGCTCACACTAGCAATTTTGGTTATTGCCGTTTCTGGAACTGTTTTGTTGTGGCTCTATGGCAGCTTCTGGACGACAGCCCTTGTCATATTCATTACAGGTGACCCCTTTCGTTTCTTTAAAAGCAATTGGCATAGTTTTCTTGCAATCTCATTTGTCCTGTTAAATTTTTCTGAGGATCAAGTGCTCTGAAGTACAGGGCTGGCGTTTTTACTGAGGCATGAACGTCTTGCGCTACTGGTTGCCACTGCGTATGCCTCCTATTGTGCTTGGGTGTATAACGGGTGGATTAGTTTGCTTCTGGGTTTGAATTTATCTTTCATTTCAAGCGATATGCTAGTGTACTTTCTAAAGAACAACCTGAATGAGCCTAGAAGACCCGAGGGGCTGCAAGACCAAACAGCTAGAATGAAAGGTCGACCAAGCTTCTTTTCTATCGATCCAGAGCATGATCCGTCCTCTGAATTGGGTACAGGGCAGTCAACAGATCGCAGTCCAGGAGTACCATCTACAAGTGGAGCTGATTCTGAGACAACTTCTGAAGATGAAGTACTTCGGTTGTTGAACTGTACTGATCACTACTCAGCATTAGGCTTGTCACGTTTTGAAGCTGTAGATTCTTCTTTACTCAAACGGGAATACAAGAAAAAGGTTTGTGGCATAAATTTGTCTAGTTAGCATACATATATAGTCCTTCCAAACTGTTAAATTGTAGTTTTGTTTTTTTTGGATTTTAAGAGGATTTATTAGCCAAAAACATGTTAACTATTGGGTAAATTAGATTATGTTTCAGTGGGGACCCACTTGCTTTTCTTATAGCTGCTTAGCAATTAATTTGGTTTTTGATGTTTCTTGTATTAGATAATTGGTTTTATAGACTGAGAGGGAGAAAAAGTTTGAGGCTGTTTTAAAATTATTTGATTGGATTTCAGGCAATGCTGGTCCATCCCGATAAAAATATGGGTAATGAAAAGGCTGCAGAAGCTTTTAAGAAACTGCAAAATGCATATGAGGTACTGTTGAATTGTTTTTCACTTGTTTCCCTACAAAAGATATCATTTGCTTGTAATTTTAAATATGGGCTCCATTTTTCCAGGTTTTATTTGATTCTTCGAAGCAACAAGCTTATGATGATGAATTAAGAAGGGAAGAATTGCTGAACTATTTTTGTCGATTTCAAAGCATTTCTCACTAAGGTTTGAAATATTTACTTTGTTCTGCATTCAAATAACTTGAAGTTCTTTTGCATTTTCTGCATATGCCTATATATATGAGCAAACATCTTTAAGTAACATGTAATTAATTTGGTGCAATGTGCATCAGACATTTGAAGGTTATATATGTTTTTCATTTGGAACATGCTGATTGAATTTTCCTGTCCAATTTCATTTATCTTTTTGAGAGTTATATAGGCCAATAAATAGTTACCCAAGATACAAAAAGGGATTACTGTGGCAATTATTAAAAAAATGGAGGTTGCATTCATGTACTTGCGTACATTAGATTATTTTTATCCTTATTGTTGGATCAAATGTATCCACAGAATTATTGGTAACTTCTTTCTCTAAAGTTTTCACTAAACCACGCATCGGCATGTAGTGAGATCTGATTGCAAAGTCCTTCCTAGAAACTGCTGCTTCTTACTAAGCTTTGAAATGTATTTCGCTGTCAAGCATGGGCGTCATGGTTTATTTGCCTCTGGGTTTTCACGTTCCGAGGCTGATGGCATGGACATCATGGGAGAATCGAGACGAATTAGCCTGCAAAAAGTGTGGTAGCTTCCATATTTGGGTTCACACCAAGAAATTAAAATCTCGAGCAAGATGGTGCCAGGTTTTTTACTTCCCTCTGATATATGCATGGTGTACTAGCATCATCCATTCACAAAGAGTTGGGTCTAAGCTTCTTATGATAATTTAAGAGAGTCCAGCTTTTGATATGCATGGTGCTCCTTTCCCGAGAAATATTTTGGAGCCTAAATATTCTGTTCACTAGGAATTTCTCTTTTGAAGGATTGCAAAGATTTTCATCAAGCTAAAGATGGAGATGGATGGGTCGAACAGTCTTTGCAACCCTTCTTTTTCGGTTTATTGCAAAAGGTAAATGTCAATGATGATCTATTTCTAAAATTACCTATAGATATTTCTGTACACACTCTTCCCTTCATGATGCATGCTTAGACAGTTCATGATAATAATTTTATGAGTAGTATTTGCATTGAATTGTGATGTCACTACTGATCAGTATGTGTTGGTATATGGTCAGATGGATGCTCTGTGTGCATACGTGTGTGCTGAAAGCAGGGTATACGATGCGACTGACTGGTATATCTGCCAGGTATAGCATATGCATTCACATGCTCGTGCTTGACGACACAGTCTTGGTTCGCACATAACACTTCACGTTTGGTTAACAGGGAATGAGATGTCCTGCAAACACTCACAAACCAAGCTTTCAAGTGAACACTAGTGTAACCTCGAACAAGGCTGGTGGAAGAGGAGCAAGTTCAGGACATAGAGCGGGTGGGATGCCTGGGTTTAACGTGGATGACGGCATGACAGAGGAAGAAATCCTTGAGTGGTTGCAAAATGCGATGCAGTCTGGGATGTTTGGGGCTTCTGGTGGTAACACATCAGCTCAGAGCCCATTTCCTAAGCCTGAAAGCCACTCCAAGAGCAGCCGTAGCAATAATGGCAGCAGCAGCAGCAGCAGCAAGAAGAGGAAGGGAAAGAAGCAACGGTGAGCCCATCCGCGTTTAGATATAAGAATTTGTAAGCATTGTGAAAAGAGCTCAGCTCATCAAAAGGATTTGCAAGGTCAGTATAAGAGCTCGGCTCATAAAGAAGAGCCCATAAAAGGGCCTCTTGTCATTTTCGTGCGGATGATCCAAACGGGAATTTTATCCATATATAAAGTTGCACGACACAGCAGCATGAATTTGGGTTTGTAACGTCGTCTCGTATCGCCATGAGAGTGTAAATTTTAATGGCCGACGATGGTACTTCCATCATGAATTCGCGGGGTTATCAAGTAGCTGAGAGTGAGAGCTGAGTTTCAGTAACATCTCATGCACGAATGACGGGATTATTATATGGGAAAAAGGAGTATACATGGGACAGTATATGTGTCTGAATTTGAAAATTCAAATGAAAGAGCATGTAAAAAAACACTTATTTCGTTCAAATGTGAAAAATTTAAGTGAATTTGAATAGTTTGATCCGATTTAGTATTTTCGTAGTTTAAATGAATGGCATATGTTAATACGATTTGTATAAAAATTAGTGTCTATATTTTTTTCATACTCTTTCGATACATACAGTTAGAATTTTTATATCGTAACTCATTAGAGTCGAATGTGCCTAATTTATTGGTTGTCATTTATTATGTCATATAACTAAATCTAGTGGGAGTGAGGAAATCTTATAATGTTCTTTGTAAGTATCACAATGCATTCGAGCCATTCACTCCTGGGATTCAGGTCATTTTTCAAAAGATTTCTTATGGTTTCATTTTTTTTAAAATAACTCAGTAGGTCCCTATAATACTGATAACCGAAAATAATTTAATAATATAATAAAATGTTAAAAAAGAGAAAAAATTAAATTATTATAATTAAAAAATATAAAAATAAATGCCACGACAATAGGGTTTTGGCATTTCTATCTGAATGCTCCTACTCGGTTCAATAGGTAAACCCGAACCAGATTACCTCAAGTCCGGATGATGCTGTTTATGGTGTATTTTGCTTTTTTTTTAATTTAAGTTTCTGGTATATTTTAAAATAATTTTAATTGTACTTATGCAAAAAATGCCTCTAATTATATATATATATATATATACATATGTCAATTTACATGAAATTTAGATATGTGTAACATATTCATCGAAGCACTGAAAATTGATAGATGAACGGAAGAATAAATTTGGATGAACATATTTAATGATTTGGAGGAAGGAGGTTATACATTTCAAAATTTTATAAAAATTGAAACGTTTATATATTTTGGTCTATTATTCTTATTTGTATGGTTAAAATTATTAGAAAAATATTGTTAAAATGAAAAAAAGTAGGCAAATTGCACCTTGGACTGCATCATCCCGACCCTCGGAGGCAATCTGGATCCTAAGAAAATCCTCACTGCGGCTGCGTTGAACACCGAAACCCCAACCTAAAACCCTATAAAATGCCTCTCCTCTCAATTCTACCTTGTAAATCCCATTTCATTTTCCCTGTTGATAACCTCTCTTTCTTGTTGCTATAGAGTAGGTAATTCATGGAGGCTCTCGTGCCGGCCTTCTCCGCAGCTTCCCTTCTCCCGAGAATCAGCGCAAGGAACCCTGGCTTGATATTTGCAACTGGGTTTCCTTCTCCTAGGGTTAGGAAATCCGTGATAGTGGGGGCCAAGAAGAAAAAGAATAAGCCCGACACTCATAGCTTCGTACCCAAGCCCGATGAGGCAACGGGTCCTTTCCCTGAAGCCGTGCTTCTTAGAGAGGTGATTATGATGCTTCTCCCTTCATCTATTTACATCTAGTTCTTCCTGGGTTAGCGTTGCCCTGTTATTTTGCGCCTTCTCGTGCTGAAAAAAGTTTCAGAATTGTTTGACTAGTAGTTTGAAGCGTAATTCTGGAGAGAGGAGTTTATTTCATCGGTTTTCATTCCTATCTAAGTTGGGTGGTGTATTGCGATCCTGTTTGGGGATTTGTTGGGGGTGGCCACTTCAAGATTTCAGCTGTTTTTGTAAGGTTTTAAGTGTGTTGGTAAAATAAAATGCGTAGCTTTAAGCTGTTTGGCCAGGAGAACACGAGATTAAAATCTGGTACCCCCAGTGTTTCTTTCTACTGGCAGTTCCATAGATTAAGCTGAATCTCGGACAGCACTGCCTTGCTGGTTCTAAATGACCTTTTGAGTCATCTCATAATGAAATTTAGGTGACTGTGAGTTACGCTGAACTAGAAGTAAAAGCTAACAAAAGAGAAACTAGAATGCATAATGGTCTTTTGGTTGGATTTTCTTGGATTTAGCTTCAGAGCTGTCTTCTGGTATCCCATCTAAGCTCTTATTTATTTGGAATTGTTCCAGAGGAAAACTCAAGAAGATGGCAAACTTCTCCCCGAATTTGCAGATGCAGAAGAAGGTAACTGATTACGGTCTATTGCTTCTTTGTTAACAAAGGAGTATAAGATTCTTCTGATTATTCAGTGATTAGAGCAGTCATATCATATATATTCTTTGTTGTGCAGCGGAACTCTTTGAATATCTGCAACTTCAGATGGAAAGCGATTTGGATACAGAGCGCAGTAAGCATATTTCTTTATCTTTCCTTTTAGCTACCAACTTCCAATTGTGGACATTGGAAAAAGGAAAAAAAAAAAAAGCAAAAAAAAAAAAAAAGTGTGCAGAGACGCATTTAAGCATTGAGACTTTGAAGGAGCATGGTAGTCTTCTAGTCTACCAACTTTGAGTTTTTTTTTTGTCATATTCTAGTTATTGTACATTATTTAGTAGCATCACCGTGTCTGATTTATGTCTTTGCTTTAATGGTTGTGCAGACAAGTTGTTCTCTGCTAGTTTCATGATCTATATTTGCGAATCATCTAAGTGTGTTCTGTAATATCATCTTTGGTATCTTTGTGTTTCCCTTTTATACAGTGCGCCACTATGAAGTTGTCTATTTAATTCATGAGGACCAAGCAGAAGAGGTTGCCAATGTAAATGAGAAAATCATAGGTGAACTTTTACCTTCCACTGCGTTATTACCTTCTTAAGTTGAAGGAGGAAAGAAAACTTGGTGAATCTAACTTCAGCTGCTTCATCATTGAAGTATATCCCCCGCGCTTTTATGGAAGTCATTAAATGGATAATTTTTAATTGGCTATGAGGCAATGACATTGACAATTTTTATGAATTTCTAACCTCTTTGTGCAGATTTTATGAGGGAGAAGAGAGGCAAGATATGGAGATTGAATGATTGGGGTCTTCGAAGACTAGCATACAAGATAAAGAAAGCAAAGAATGCCCACTACATGTTGATGAACTTTGAGTTAGAAGCGAAGTGGATTAATGATTTTAAGAGTATGTTAGACAAAGATGAAAGAATTATTCGGCATCTTGTTATGAAGAGGGATAATGCAGAGACAAAGGATTGTCCCCCTCCTCCAGAGTTTCACACCCTGCAAGCTGGCTTGGATGATGAGGATGACTATATTGATGATGATGATGAAAATGAGGCAAACTTGGATGGCCAAGTTTGGGATGACGAGGATGAGCCAAGCTTGGATGGCTATGATGACATCAATGTTGACGATGATATTGTTGCAGTTGATGACAACAATAATGATGTTGCGAAAGGCAATGATAGGTCATCTGGTGTGAGTATCTCAGGAAGTAGAGGTCCGAAAGCTTATGAAAAAGTTCATAGGTAGTAAGCTACATTGTTTGCCTCTAAGTTGTTGTTCTGTTGTAGAGATTCAAGACATCTATATGGAGTCTATTTCTCAGTTCCGCACAAGTGGGAAAGGTGCATTATGATGCTGCATGTTGATTCTTTTGGCTCCAAGTATATAATCAGTTTGCAACCGCGAGCTGCTTGATTGTTGATGAGGAGACTTGTTTTTTGCCAGATTGAGAAATGTAATCAGAGAATGTCGATTTTAATGACTCCAAAATCTTAAGCTGTTGCATAATATCAACTAATTATGAAAAGCATCGACAACCCAATAACCCTGAATGTATATGCTAAAACTGTACGCTGCTGTAAGGTATTAGCAATAAAAGCTCATACCTAGACTTGAATCAGAAGGCGATTTTGCACCAGAGACTATAACCAATAGAGAGGAAGAGATGGCAAACTGATCAACCCATGTTTTCTTTACAAATTCTATCGAAATCTTGTACTCTGATAAATCTAACTAAACCTTTCTATGATGCTTGAATATGGTTGTGCTTGATGACGAGCAGTTATCAGTTGTCCATGGTTAAAACAAGGTGAAATTGCCTCATCAACTTCTCTAGGAGTATGGAGATGTTCTTGCCGATACAACACACTCAGCCCGCTCGTAGTGCAGGCAGAAGCAGGTGGGTGGGGCTGCGGAACCAGTTAAAGCAAGCATCACATGCCAATGAGGTGAGTGTTGTCCTATAATGTCAGGATCTTCTCAAGATAATGAACTGGCTTTGTGGAATCAATACAGCTAAACAAACACCGAACTAGCACATTCCATGTAGCGACACTTGGGGGAATCTCTTCTTTCAACATCTTGTGAAGGAAAACGATAGCCTCCTCCAAAGCAATCCAATTACAAATCCCCCATATAAGACAAGTATATGTTACTTGGTCAGGTTGCCACCCTCCTAACTTCAATGCATCCATAAGTCGAACAACACCCTCTATCTTGCCCAGCTTACAATACCCATTCATTACTATGTTGATTGTAATATCATCAGGCTTTGTTCCTCCAACTAGCATTTTCCCCAAGAGCTGCAGAACCTTTTCCAGCATTCCCGCACTGCAGAATCCATATAGAATTGTATTATACGTGACTAGATTCAGCTCTATTCCCCTTTCTTCCATCTCCCCCACAAGCCCAAAAGCTGCAGCGAAGTTCCTTTCTTTGAAAAGACCATCTAATAGCTCGTTGTATATTGTGATGGTAGGTGAACACCCATATGCTCCCATTTTGTTGAACAAGTCCATAGCCAAATCCACCCTTCTACTCCTGCACAAACTCTTAATAAATGCACCAAATGTAATTACATTGGGCAGACACTTCTCTACAGCCATTGTCTCAAGAAGACAGTGAGCTTGGTGAAACATGGAGTTCCTACAAAGAACATCCATCATGCATGTGTATACCACGACATTAGGAGAGCACCCATGGGACATCATCTTGTTCCACGTCTCACATGCACCCACCCAGCCTCCAGCTTTTGCAAAGCCATCAATGAGAGTACTGTATGTCATCACATTGGGAAAACACCCATTCCTTTCCATCTGATCTAAAAAAGATGCAGCTTCATCCATTTTGCTGTTATGGCAGAGGCCACGTATGAGTGTGTTATATGCAACAATGTTGGGCACAAGTCCCTCTCGCATCATTCGTTGCCACATATCAAGGGCTTCATGTACTCTCCCTTCCGATGAGAAACCCTTCATTAAAGAACTGAAGGTTTGAACATTGGGATTGTATCCTCTCAGAAACATTTGGGCCAAAATGGCAAGAGACGGATCAACATTCCCCATGTCACAAAGTGCATTGATAATAGTCGAGTATGTGATGACATTAGGACATAGCCCTTTATCAACCATTTCATGTAGCAATTGAAAGGCTTCCCTGATCTTGCCTTCTTTACACGTGCCATTTATCAAAGCATTGTAAACCGGCACAACTGGGGTGACCCTATAGGCAAGCTCCTTTGCTTCCTCTACCTTACCGACCTTACACAGAGACGCTACTACTGTCGTGTAGCTCACTGCATCGGGATGGCACCCTTTGTTAGACATTTCATCGAGCAGCTTGCGGGCACCATCGGTCCGATCATTCTTGCACAGGGCCTTCAACAGAATGTTGTAGGTAAACAAATTGGGCTCCAAGCCATCCTTCTTCATGTTAACGTAAGTGGGGTTGATCATTTGAAACTTGTTCTCACTAAGCAACGCATCTAAAAGGTGGTTGTACATCTTCAAGCTGGGCTTGCACCCGAAATCGGCCATTCGGTAAAACGTTTTCAAAGCGAGCTCCACAGCCCCGGCTCTACGGTACGAATTGATCACAATGATAAACAACTCCTCGGAGCACCTAATGCCTTCCAATCTCATTTGCTGCAGAAGGTACTGAACACCATCCATCTCACATTCTCTTCCGAGCTTGTCGATCATGGCTCGATACGTTAGATGGGTGTGTTTGAAAGCTCTTGAATTGGCTATGGACCTGAAATACTGTAAAGCTAGGGCCAGGTCTCGTTCTTGATTCAATTTCTTAAGAACGTCAAACTCTTCGAGAGCGATATGGGTTTGTTGGTTTTGTGGGTTAAGGTCAAGAACTGGGTCTGTGCTGAGAACAAAAGGGATTGGAGGTCTGTGAGGTTTCAACAGTAAGGAACATCCTCCCCTCAGTTGCATGATTCAATTCCAGCTTTACTCTAATCCAATGTCATCCTTAAGCTTCCACAAATGAAAAGAGTACAGGGGTTAAAAAGAATTTGAGGGACTCGCTTATGAAACCGGACTGTAAAAGCCTCAGAAAAGGCATCAATGAAGAACGAGGATCAAATGAAATAAGGGCATCCTTTCATTTATTTCACGGTTATGCATTTCGAAAGAAATTTAAAAGGAGCAATGCTAGACTTTTTGAAAAAAAAAATTTTGATCAAATCTCGACACTTGGATGGGCTCCACTCTCATATATTCAAGGCTCACTCTTATTGAGTGATGAAATTTAGCCGAAATTCCCTTTTTTGAAAAGTCCAGCATTTTCAATTTGAAAATAGTGTTATTTATTTCGAGACATTAATTTTCAAAGGAACCTGACTCCTCACATAAAGAGTGTAATATGTCGGAACGCATAGCATCTTTCTCGGTAATATGACTATTCAAATAATATATATATATATAGAAGTGAGGGATCCAAATCAAATAGCTGCATGAAATTCACCATTTCATTGACGTTACTGAGGGGCCATTTTGAACCCTTGATTATTACATTTTTTGAGCAATTAATTATGAGTACTGCTATTTTTTTCTTCTAAAAACGTAATCTCACTTATCACTTATATATGGGGCTGGGCTCCATCCATTATACATGTGAGCACAGCTCCCACATGTGAACGGTAAAGTTTATATTAGATACTCCACTGATTATTGTATTTTTTTTTCCTAGTAATACTCCAAGGTTCATATTTTTTGAAATAGGTATTCATAATAACTACATAATAAACCAAATAGTTAGAACTTATATATTCTAATGAGCATCCCTGTGTTTACACGACACCCACTAAATTTTTATCTAGACTTGGGTAAACAGTCAATTTCACTTTATCAATAAATTGGAAAATTTTCTATAATTTTAATGTCAACAAGTGAGGTCGCCGTAGGGGACCTTCCACCTTATTTTTTTTGTTAATATGATTATCAATTAAAAATAATAGGATGAAACATTGACACCTATTTAAAAAGGCACCAAAAATCCCGTTGTTTTCCTTAAAAAAAACACTCTCCATCCTTAAAATTTTTTTGATTGACGTATGTACTTGGCGACTATCATAAAATTTATTTACCGTGTTTTTTATAACTATAAATACCATTTAATATCCTTATCCAACCCTTTTTTTTAATTAAATAAAACAATGGTTTTATTCAACAAGTTTCTATTCCATACAGAAAGGCTCAAAAGCTGGGACATGATACAAAACTATACCCTGCAAAATTACACCGCTAACATGATAAGAGTTTTATTTATTTATTTATTTATTTTATCAATTACATGAACAAAAATGTCAATCTAAAGGATTTAAGAGTGGGGAGTGTATTTTGAAAAAACAGAGTGCCATTGCCGCTCTTATGGGATTGGTTATGTGGTAAGGCATTGAGTTTATTCAGAGATGCCTGGAGCCTAATTTGAGGGGTCAAGCTAGTTCTCCCCTTGTTGGAGCCTAACTATTTTAAACTCTTGTATTTCGGTCGGGGCGAGAGTTTGGGTTAACAAAAAATAAAAAATAAAAAAAGAAAAAGAGAGTGCCATTGCCTTTTTCGTGTATGAAATAAATAGGTTTTCTACGATAAAGCAAAAAAAAAAAAGGGGGAGAAAAGATTGCAGAAAAGTAAGAGATGTGAAAGAAGGTGGATTTCTACGTCTGAATGTGACGCGATTAACATGGAATGTATGCATGAAGCCTCAGTTCTTCTAGAACTAAAAACCTAGGTCAAGATTAGCTATTTGAATTCCAGTCTAGAAACCTAGTTTGACAAGCTAGATTTCCTCTTCTCTACACGTGTATTGGTCTTTTCTCCGTATCTGATATTTAAATGTATAGTGATTTATGCCATTTTATGCCGACGGGGCGATTTCGAAGCGGAAGAAATTTTTAACTATATAGATCAAAAGATCATAAAAAAAATAAGGATACTCATAAAATTTGGTACTACATAGGGCTTCATCTATAAGGTAGAAGAAATCCACGTGAAAGTTGAACTTCATCAAATTATATGAAAATTAATAAATTGTACCTTAAGAATGGAGATCCTGTATAGTGTCGAGTTGTATTAAAATTTACGAACTCCATTATTTTTTCAATGATATGTTATAATTACGTTTAAAAAATTTACCAGGAGGGGCGTGCCCGGCATCAAACGGGAGGGGCCAGCAGGCATAAGCTGAGCAGAGAAGCTGAATCCCTCCTTTGTCCAACACCTCCAAGCAACGCAACCTCATTAATTTGCTTTTGAAGGCATATTCTCCATTCACACCTCAACAGGATACCGATGCATCCATGTTACAAATCATCACGTTTGACCCAACTGTACAAGTATTACTCGATCTTCCCTATATATAACAAAATAAGGTGCAGGGAGAGTAAGTCCACATCTGAGGAGTATCTGCTCAGCCGCTCCTATTAGCTAATAAGCATCTTCTTCAACTATTCACAACGATGGCAATGCGGGCGACTGCCATCTTCATCTTCATCCTCCTAATATTCGCTTATTCGGAGCAAGCCTATGTGTCGGAACGACCCGGTTCTTACCATCGCCAAGATAAAAATCTTCTCGAGTTTCCTTTAAATCTGGAGTTCTTAGAGGCGGAGTTCTTCGCCTGGGGGGCTTTGGGACTTGGGTTAGATGCGCTTGCGCCCGAACTAGCCAAAGGAGGCCCCAAACCCATTGGCGTTAAGCTTGCCAACCTTGACCCTCTCACCAAGGACATCATCGCCCAATTCGCCTATGAAGAATTCGGACACCTAAGGTTTATTTTTTTTCCCGAGAGATTACTTTTTATAAAATTACTTAGCTAGGGAAGTTTTGTTTAGTTCATTGTAATTGTGTTAAATTGCAGGGCGATTCAGAAAAGTGTAAAGGGATTCCCCAGACCACTGTTGGATTTGGGTGTGAAATCATTCGCGACGTTGATCAATGCCGCATTCGGACGGGCCTTGGAGCCACCCTTCGACCCATACGCCAATACTATCAACTACCTTATTGCGTCCTACACTATCCCTTATGTTGGACTCACCGGTTACGTCGGAGCCAACTCCAAGCTCCAAGCTCCTTCATCCAGGCGTGTAAGCCACTCACTTTTGGTGTTGTTCTTGTTTTGTTCCATTGTCCTTGCATTATTACTTTGTTAACACTTCGTTACATATGCGTGGGTGTGTGTACATATATATATATATATATATATGTTTTCAGCTGGTAGCGGGGCTTCTGGGCGTGGAATCGGGTCAAGATGCGGTGATACGGGCGCTTCTTTACGAGCGTGCCTCTGAGACGGTGGAACCATACGGGATAACAGTGTCCGAGTTCACCAGCCGCATTTCGCAGCTTAGGGACAAGCTGGGCCGCGCCGGGCTCAAGGACGAAGGCCTCGTCGTCCCCAAATCGTTGGGGGCCGAAGGAAAGATCAGTGGTAACGTGCTTGCCGGAGACGAGGATTCGCTATCGTACGCGAGGACGCCGGAGGAGATACTGAGGATTGTGTATGGGAGTGGAGATGAGCATACTCCTGGGGGTTTCCTCCCAAACGGAGGCGGTGGGAAAATCGCCAGAAGCTACTTACACTAGTCATATTGGACCATTCCACAACTATATACACTAGTCATATTAGACCTTTCCACAACTATAAGTCATAATGTTTGTGTAATTCTAAGGGATGGTTCCCATAATAAAGCAGCCTTTTTAAGTTTCATTGTAATTCAAAGTTTATGTATTTCTGAAATAAATGAGTTGCTTATATCGTTTGTGAAGCAATTTTATTATTATTATTTTTTGTAACACTTTCATTCTTGCTTCTTCTTTTTTTTTTTTTCAGTAAAAATAAATCAATGAAACAAGTGGAGGAAAAAGGAATTACAGAAGGAGGCCATTGCAAACGGAGTTCCTCAAAATAAAACAGAAAAATCTCTCTCGTTGAGCTGATAGACTTGGTCATACGTCTCGCTAAAGGACAGTAGCACACAAAATCTAAAAGGAAAAATCATAAAGAGGGAAAAAGTACATATAGAAATATATGTACGACAGAGAAAATTCACACACGGAATATAATACATTTGGAGCAAAAGAGAAGGTAGAGCTCGCATTGAGTTATGAGTCATCAAATGATTGTGATAGTTGCTAAAAAAAATCTGGGCCTCAATTATATGATGGGAGAACAAAAGTGGATCAGAGCAAGTAAGAGATAGTGATGCTGATAGAATATTTTTTGGATAGAAGCGAATCGCTTGAATTTTAAAAAATTATAAATTATAAATTTAAATTATTTTATTCATTTATTTTTTTCACTTTCAATTACTCTTTCTATATATATATATAATTTTTTTAATTTTTTTTTGTAATGAATCATTAGGATTTAATTTCACAAATTTATTTCTAATTCAGGCAATACAGATTCATGCTCGGGTCATTAAAAATTGATTTCTCTTTCTACCCTTTTTTTTTTTTTTTGTAATTAATAGTTAGTATTTAATTTCATGAATTCATTTCTAAGTCAGGTGAATACAATTTTATTAAAAATAGAAGCTTCATATTAGAGATATTGTTTAGTTACGCGGAGGACCCCCCCTACATATTGCAGCAGGTTCAAGATATCGAGTAATGTTGCATCATCCAAATATTAAATATTTTAAGGTCTTTTATCTTTTTGATGTAGATTTATGTGATCCGTGTTGGCCGCCATAATTGGTGTAATTTTCATTTATCCTGTGCTGGGCCCGAGGAAAAACCGGAAAAGTCAATTTTCGGGTCACAGAAAAGTTTCTTTAAGACAAATAAAGTAAACAAAATTTTATTTTTCCTTTTTGTAATGAATCGTGGGTATTCAATTTCACGAATTTATTTCTAATTTAAGAGATATAGATTCATGCTCCTGTCATTAAAAATAGAAGCTTCATATTAAAAAAAGCTCAACAATTCTCTTTTTATGAACACGTCAAGAAAATGTAACGGCACTACTTTTATTTTGAAGAAATCTTTCTCAATCGCGCACCTCATCATTGTATTAATACCAATACACGCCACGTTGTAACTCATCTTGTTTGACCCAACCGTAAAGGTCTAACTCAATCTTCCCTATAAATAACGAAGTGTTATAGGGAGTAAGTAGTCCACGGATGAGTACCTAGTCATCCGCTTCATTAGCTAGTGATTAAGCTTCGCACCAACCACTCCTCCTCCTCCTCCTCCACCTCTTCCTTACATCATGGTGGTGACAATGGGCACCTTCCTCTTCTCCCTCCTCCTCCCAATTCTGGCTTATTCAGAGCCGATGCCGGCGGTGCCGCACAGTGCCCCTGGTAATGTGGACGAGAATCTTCTCGAGTTCCCATTGAATCTGGAATATTTGGAGGCAGAGTTCTTCGCATGGGGTGCTTTGGGACGTGGATTAGATGCGCTCGAGCCTGAATTAGCCAAAGGGGGGCCAAAGCCCATCGGCGTTAAGATGGCCAATCTTGACCCTCTAACACGGGATATCATCACCCAATTCGCCTACCAAGAATTCGGACACTTAAGGTTTTTTTTATGTTTTTATGGCTCGTTGTGATATTGGGAAAAAAAAAAGAATTACTTTCCAATGAATCCTTCTATCTAATTAATTGTAATTTTGTGAAACTATAGGACTATTCAAGCGAATGTGAAGGGATTTCCTAGGCCATTGTTGGATTTGAGTGCGAAATCATTTGCGACGGTGATCAATCATGCTTTTGGACGAACCCTAGAGCCATGCTTTGACCCGTACGCCAGTTCTATTAACTATCTCATTGCATCCTATCTCATCCCCTATGTTGGACTCACCGGTTACGTCGGTGCCAACCCCAAACTCCAAGTTCCTTCGTCTAGGAGTGTAAGCCACTCAACTTCTTGTTTTCCTAGTTTTCTGCGGTACTGTCGTTGCGTTGTTACTATGCTAACACTTTCTTATGTGGGTGGGTGTGTGTATATATATATATATATATGTACGTGCTCTGTGTTTTCAGTTGGTAGCGGGGCTTCTGGGCGTGGAATCGGGTCAAGATGCGGTGATACGGGCGCTTCTCTACGAGCGAGCCTTTGAAAAGGTGGAACCCTATGGGATAACGGTGTCCGAGTTCACTAACCGCATTTCGCAGATAAGGGACAAGCTGGGCCGCGCCGGGCTCAAGGACGAAGGCCTCGTCGTCCCGAAATCGCTGGGGGCCGAAGGAAAGATCTCGGGGAACGTGCTCGCCGGAGACGCGGGTTCGCTGTCCTATGCGAGGACGCCGGAGGAAATACTGAGGATTGTGTATGGGAGTGGGGATGAGCATAGGCCCGGGGGTTTCCTCCCAAACGGAGGTGATGGGAAAATCGCCAGAAGCTACTTACGCTAGTCATATCAGACCGTCTCGCAACAATAAATTGTATAAGCTTATGAAATTCTGGGGGATGGTTCCCATAATAAATCGGCCTCTTTAAGTTTCATTGAAATACAGAGTTTATGGAGTTCTGAAATAAATGAGTTGTTGATATGATTTGTGAAGCATTTTTTTTTTTTTGTATAGTTTACATTCTTGCTATTTTATTTAATTAGTAAAAAGAAATTAGTGAAATAAGTGGAAGGAAAAAAATTACAAATGGGGGTCACTGGGAACGCAGTTCCTCAAAATAAAATCGAAAACTTTTTCCGACAGTGTTGACATGCCTTAATAAAAAAATAGCCCCATAACTAAAAATCTGCAAAAAAAAAAAAGAAAAAGAAAAAAAAACACCCTGAAGTGGGAAAAGAGTACATATAGAAATATCTATGCAACAAAGAAACTTTACACATGCAATATAATACATTTGTGAGCAAAAGAGCAGGAAGAACAAGTATTGAGTTATAGGTCATTAAATGATTGTGATAGTTACTATAAAAATCTGGGACTCAATTACAAGATGAATGGATTAGAGCAAGTCAGAGACAGATAGTGATGCTGATGGAACATTTCTAGGCCCTAGGTGGGAATCACTGGAATTTTAAATTTTTTTATAAAATTATAAAATTGAATGATTTTAGTCAATTATTTTCTTTAATTCTCATTTCTTTTATTACTTTTCTTTATAATAAATGGTTAGGATTTAATTCTGTGAATTAATGACTTTTTTTTTCCCCTGTAATTCTGGTTATACAGAACCAGGATACGTGCCAAAACGCTGGGGAACCCCTGCATATTACAGAAGCTTCAAGATATTGAGTAATGTTGCATCATCTTAAGGTCTCTTATCATTGACGGAGATTTATGTTATACTTGTTGCTTTTGGTTTCCATAATTGTTGTATTTGTTGTTCATCTTGTGCTGGGCCCGAGTGAAAACTGGAAGAGTCGACCTTTATGGCTCTTGTTTCAAAGAAAAGTTTTAAAAGACAAACAAATTAATTAATACAAAACGTTTACGAAAGATGATGTGACAGTTTCATTTTTGTATTCACATGAAATCCTTGAGTAGCTATTACATAAAAATATAATATAAATTATTATTCTTACAAAAATGTAATTAGTGGCTAGTTAGAAAATTTTAAATAGAAGAAGTTATGCCCCTTATTCAATGTTCTTTACTTATCAAGCAAACAGCTTAATATAAATTTAATAAATTAATAACAGTTAATCTACGAACCCATCAATTTTAAATACAGTTTTAAGATTTATCGGGCGCGTAACTCAAGGATGAAAAAATTATAAAACTTTAATTTTCATAACACTCTTATAATTGTTTCACCCTTAAAATGAATGCTTTACGGTAGTATTGCATTGAATAAAATTTAGTAGACTTCTTCATTTTTATACACTCGTTCAATCTTCTGAGTTTGAAACTTTGAAATTTTGAATATTTGTTAAATTAAGCGGGTGGGAGGTCTGTGTCCCCACGCTAAGGGTGATTCACGTAAATAATGGTCTCTTCATTTTGTAATGAGGAGAAATATTACAACGAAAGGAAAGAAAGCATAAAAAGGAAAAGAGAACCTATGATGCTTTTTGCATGCAAACAGAAGACCTCTCGTGACATTTGCATTTCTTCCTAACGTAACGAAACAAGAAACGTTTGTGTCTACACAAGCCCTTTTCAACTGTGGGTTGATGGCCGCGAGTGCTGCCATTTTTTTGGATTACTTGATCAAGTCTAACTCGCTAAACTTTGAGAAAAATCAAAGGGGCACTCGAAGAATCCATTTTGTAATATATGAAAATAAAAGCACAATTATGACATGCGGCATCCCTTCATGATTTGGGTGAAATTTCCTAAACCTTAGCCAGTTGAATAGAATCCTTCATTTCTCCCTAAATCGTTTTAGTTCATAACGTCTCCTAAACCCTAACTCTTCAACTGCCAAATTAGATTTGTGTCCTTCCAGATATAGGCTCTTCAAATACTAATTCAATGAAAAGCCACCAAGGTTCAGCGACAACCTTCTCCCTCTCAAAACTTAGCCCCTTCAATTGCTATTGTTTTGCCATCCAAAACGTAGCCATTCTGACTGCAAATTTGAAGAGAAAAATCCCAGCTTCCACATAAACAGAAGCTTATTTCCATTCTTTTCATTCTCTCCATTTTCCGGATGGCAAGGACTTGTTTTTTTATCAAATTTTAAAAGTAGTTTTATGATTCATGCAATTCTTTAGATTTTTTTAAATTTAGACTCCTACTAATTTACAGCCTATTTTGGGAACCATAGGAAATGAGAAATCAGCATGCTCTGAAGACTAATCTATCTACATGTGTTTGATGTGCTTATGCTTCCATTGTTAGTTTTGCTTTCATTTTTGTTTATTAATCAGCATGCTCTTTCTTCCCATATGTAGCAACATACTTCTTGGTAGAACAAATTCGTATAAATTTACTTCTCGAATTCATGTCGGTCAGCATAGTTCAACCTTGGACCTATGACATAGTGGGTTATAGGTTCAACCTTGGATAATAAAAAAGACACAAAAGATAAAAAACATATAAAAATGAAAAAAATTATTAAAATAAACACAATTTGAAAACATAACAAGAGTGACAAAGAAATTGAATTACAGTAAAAAAAAAAATCCTATAGAATACATCAACTTCAGCTAAAAAAGATATCAATGTTTTAAAAACATAAATTTTCTTATTGAAGTGATTGTTTCAGGATGAATTGTAAGATATAACAAATAACAATCAGACCAACGATACGAGCATTACACGTGTTTATAAGTTAAAAAGGGACAGCCATGTGGTAAAACACCTTAAAACATGTCAGGGAAAATTCATATGGTGCTTAGTGTATTCTGACACTGACTCTAGTAATTATTTCATGTTTGATTGTCAATCAAAACTAAGTTTTGCAAATAACACTGACATAACTACGAAAATTGCGTAATAAGGCTGAACCTATTAGTGCTGGCTTGTCATTGTAATTAGTAATTATTTCGTGTTTGATTACCAGTCAAAACTAAGTTTTACAAATAACATTGACACAACTATGAAAATCGTGTAAAAAGACTGAAACTATTAGTGACGGCTTGTTATTGTAACTAATGTCCTATGTGGCGAAATTAAGCCACCACTAAAAGTTTGACTATGGATGATAAATAAAAATTGTTACCAATAATGAGTTATATTTGGTAGCGGTGCTTCTGGGCACAGAATTGGGTCAAGATGCGGTGATTCGGGCGCCTCTTTACGGGCGAGCCGTTGAAACGGTGGAACCCCATGGGATCACAGTGTCCGACTTCACTAACCGCATTTCTCAGATATTGGACAAGCTGGGCTGCACCGGGCTCGAGGGCGAAAGCCTCGCTGTCCCGTAATGGTTGGGGGCCAAAGGAAAGATCTCGGGAAACGTGCTCGCCGGAGACGAGGATTTGCAATCATACGCGAGGACGCCGGCGGAGATACTCCAGACCGTGTGTTGGAGTGGAGATGAGCAGTGGCGGAGCCAGAACCCAATCCCGGGTGGGCCAAAAAAAAAAAAAAAAAAGAACAAATCCTGACTCAAAATCAAATAAAAATACAAGTTTAATAGAAAATTTCATTATAATTACTAAAATAAAATTACTGATATACTAAAATAAGATTAAATAAAATAGTTATAAATAAGAATTCGAGGGCTTAATTTGAGATAAACAAAAAGATTTGTAATGATGATCTCAACATGAGAGCTTTTTCTTTTTTCTTTTTTGTGTGTGAAAATGATGGTTCTTTAACTAGTGGGAAGGTATAAGATGAGTTAATTAGTGGACAAAACGAAGCATAATGAACTCAAATCAAATTTCTAGAACTTAGTTTATCAAGTTTTAAAAAGATGGGAACTTTTGAAAACTAATGAGAAAATTTCATGTGTAGTACCCCCTATTTAGGCATAACTAGACCCTTAAAATGGTGTCATTTCAACAAGTAATTTTAAAAAGCCAGTAAATTTTTATGAAAGTGACATCATTTTTGAGTGCATTTGTGAATAATTAAAATTCATGAGATTATATACATAATAAAAAACAAGCCCATAACTAGTTGTTTATGAATGAATGAATGAGATTGTGCTTGAAAGCGGAGAAGAATGAATAGGGAAATTAGCCTCTTGATTTTCTCATTTTATCTTGTCCTCACATTTTTATTTTTAAAAAATTTAAGAATATATCAAAATGAAAAACCAAAAATCCAGCTGAATAAAGGAGTTCTTTATTTGTTTTTATCAAGCTATTTTACTTTTTCCCGTTTATCAAGCTTGACTGGGTTGGGTTTCGTAATATTGGATTCTCGCCAAACTTGAACGACCGAAAAGAAAAGACCCTTTGAATTGACGAATTCATAAATTTGTGCACTTAAATAATTATCATCATTCATTATGATTGAAAAAATTGATTAGAGAAACTAAATTGTGAGAATATGAATAGATAAGAGTGCTTCAATTGACAAAGTCACAACTTTTTTAAATTCAAAATTTATATCCCAAGACTTTTATGGCCATAAGTAATTAACCCATCAAATAAGTAGGAGGTCTAGCCAAACTAAAGTTTGTCGTCACAAATTAGTTGGTTGATTGAAGACTTTTTATTATTTTTTTGGGTTAAAATTGTTGGTAGGGTTGTCAACTGAGCTGGGCTTGACCCAATGTTCGATTAACCATTTAGAACAAAACGGACCGAGCCTTAAGTGCGCCGAGCCTGAGCCAAAATTGTGGTCCGACCTTTTATTTGGGCCTTGCCTGATGAGCCTCATAAGCTAGGGCCTGATATAAACCAGGCCCGCCATTAATATGATAATTGTTAAACTTTTATATATTTTATTTAATTTAAACTTGCGCCTTCAAAACACCTATGAGCCAGAAAAAGAAGGGGAAATGATCTCTTTTGATGATAAAACAGAAATTACAGATCGAGCACAAGGAAAAATAGATCCGGCACCCATCCAAGACACCTTGCCTTCATTACAGTTTAATACATCTATTTTTATAACATTTTAGATGTTTTCTAACTATTTTAACTGTACGTATTTGAATAACATATAAAAATATATAACCATTATAATTTTCATGAGATTTGAGACTATCAGACATTTAATCTAAGCACTAAAATTCTGATTTTTTTACGGGACCTGATTTACCAGTCTTTTTACTGCTAAACTATACAATTACCATAACACAAAATCTCAAGAAAACAAAGCTATCTCTATATTTTTGCATGTCTTCTTATTTGCATGGTTAAAACTTTTAAATAGTGTTTCGAAAGTCTAAAATTAGATGCATCGAATGGCAATAAAGGCAAAGTGCATCGAAGGAGAGCCCGATCTAAAAAACGATATCACTTTCTTTCACACCTGATTACAAACCAGAGCATTTTGCTCATTGGTGGGATGAGAGGAAACTTAAAATTTGGGGGTGAAGAAGTGCCCCATCGATGAAGGCAAATGGCTGCCGATCTCAGGGTTAGAATTGCTAAAATTTCAAAAAGATTCGGACATAATTGCCTCATAGTAAAGTTACGCTAGATCAGTAACTTCAGTCAAAGATCTAAGTTAAAAATGAGGATAAAAAAAAAATGCAACTGGCCTAAGTAGAATTGACAATGAGATTATTATTATTATTTTTTATAAAAAAATTAAAAGAGGTACTCGTTGGCCACAATGGCTAAAAATAGAAAGAGGCGTTCTCTAAAAATGAAAAGCGAAAAGTCGTCCTTACGGCGGCTTCCCCCTTGTCATCCACGAGCTTAATCTGTCAACATTTAAGAGTTGATATAATGTATTTGTTTACGCAGTAAACATTTTAACTCATACTTTTACCTAAATTTGATTCTCTCCAGGTACTTTTATTGCTTAGGTCAATAGCATACTTAATTTATACTTTAACTTATAGAAAAAGAAGTATGTATTCGGGCACACATAATTTGAGTGTCTATCCTAAAACGACATTGTTTTACTAAAAAATATAAATGTATAGTATTTTTTTTAGCAAAATTACGTGCGCCTAGATGCATACTCCTTTTTGTTGGGGTTACTTTCCTATTTCGACACATGTACTATATGTAGCCATATGCTGGGGTGAACCAAGATAAATCTGTGTCTCTTCCTCTTTTTCTTGTTATTGATTGTTTGACAGGTTCGCGTGATCCCATTGGATTTGGTATTAGAACTAGAGATTCATAAGTATATGGTGTTTCAGATATGTTGAGTGGATCGCGGATAGAGATTGAGAAGTTTGATGGGAAAAGATTCGAACTTTGGAAGGTTTTGATGGAGGATGTGCTCCTCGATATTGAGTTATGGTCTTTTATTGTGGATGAGAAGCCAGAACTTACAGTTTGGACAATAGAGAAGGAAAATGGACACCGAGAAGGCGAAAGGAACCACTTCACTGGAAGAGGTTTCTTGAGCGATATTTGTTAGGAATTTCTTGGCAAATAAAATCATTTGAAAAGGGAAACTCGGTATTGGCCATGAATAATTTTTGGCTAATGAATAAACATTTGAAATAGAAAAGGGCATTACGAGGCATGGGAAAAATCCGTCAGCTAATACATTTTAAAATGGAATTCACTATTTTCTTAACATCCATGGCCAGTAGTACTAGCCACGAATACTTCCATGGCTAATAGTACTAGCCCCGAATTTTCTGCCACAGAATTAAGTTTTGCATATATTTAGTTGCCATAGAATATATTTTATTCGCTATGGTGGATTCCGTGGCTTGTAATATGCCTTTAGTGATGGAGAAATTGGTTTGTGGCTAATAAAACTTACAGCCACGAGGATATCGTAATCGTGATATTAGCCGCGGGAGGCCGTGGCTAACGTGCATTAGCCATGAATCCATGACCTTTTGCCACAAAAAATTCTGTAGCTAATGCAACATTTTCTTGTAGTGAATGCATCCAACTCTGATCAAGGAGGCTGATCTGTCAAACAATTTTTGAATTTTCTTTTGTTTATAACAAAGGAGGCTAATCCTTTCGGACCACTAATCTTTGAATTTTCTTTTGTTTATAACAAAGGAGGCTAATCCCTTTCGGACCACTAATCTCAAGTTGAGATAATGATTGCTGATTTCTAACATAATAATATAAGGATAAACCTATAACATTCAAAAGAAAGGCTGTAACATCTACTCTATGCTTTCAAATTTGTTCGGCGCAATCATCTTTTCCTTACCTATACGGCACATGCCCTAATTATATAGTGCATTAAAACGCAAGTGCTCCCGAGCCGAGCACGTAGCTAGGATTGATGAATATGTTCCAACTCCAGTCTGGCAACATAAAAAAAAAAAAAAACCTATATATCTATATATAAATATATATTATTTATTTATAAAAAAGAAAGGTTAAATGAATTTCCTAATCTACGGGTTCGATGCTTTTTAATTTGGTCCGCCGCGAATAGTCTTTTACATAGCGGAAGATGATTGCTCTATGCTTAAAGAGGAGAAAATGCGACCGCAAAGGATTGTTCTTACTCATGTCTTCCATGCTTTGGAGAATTACTGGTCGGCAATGGATCCTTGGCATTCGTTTATTTAAAGTTTATGCATGACTCGGAAGGAATATATATATATATATATATATTTGTATTAGATTCCATCTCAATGGCTCAAGAAACAGCACATACCGTGCCACACCCTTAAGATTGATATTTTTATTTATTTGTTATTAGTTTATATTGTCATCACTTCATTTTATTCCTTGAATTGCGCTTAGATTCATGATTGGGGTATATGTTTCTTAGGAGTGGGTAGAATTCGAGAAATTTTGATTTTCTGAAAATTTTCTTGACAGTCGAGAAATTCAGCTCGAGATTAGGAATATAATTTAGGAAAATTTAGAGATCAGGAAACCAGCAGAGATTTTTTTTTGAAAAATCGAAATACCCAAATTTTCTAAAATTGTATAAGTATTTTAAGGGTTTTTTTTCTTGGATTTCCATTCCCCCATCTCATTTTTCGGGAGATTTCTATGAAATGTTTTGTTTGGTTGGGAATTACAATAAAAAATAAAATTCGAGAAACAAATCAAAAAATAAAAATTCGATCAAGAGATTCCTAAATTTTTCAAATGAACACCCATATATGTTCTCCCATAAAACATTATTCTTAAAAAAAAAAAGAAAAAAAAAAGAGAGAGAAGCAAGTTGACAAAAACTAATGACGTTAAAACCCAAAACTGTTGTCTTCATTTCGCATAATTGCGAAAAACACGTTTTTTAAAAACGCGTGAAAATAGCTGATTGCAGCTTGAAAATAGCGTTCTTTGGGGAATTAGGTATTGTTTTCAATCAAGGCAGTCTTGAATTTCTCAAAAAGTTAAAAAAAGAAAAATATGAACTTTAGTTTAACTCTTGGAATATCTACCGTGTTTTAAGATGAACCTCTTGAATTTTATTTTTCATTTAAAGTGAATCCTAATGTTTATTGTGAGTCCTACCGTTATGTCTGTCTATTTTGATGAGTGAAAAGCAACCTTACACCCTTACTTTAGGTTTAAAGTAACTTTCACTCTTATTCAACACTTCAATTTAATCGGCAGGCAAAATTAAGTCTTATGCGCTATTTGATAAAAATAGAGAATTATGAGTTGAAATTTTTTAGGAATTAATTTGTAGAAGTGTTTGCTTGATAAATGCTTCAACAATAGGGGAAATTAAATCTTACCCTTCCTTTTTTGGGTAAGGCACAAGCTAAATTTCACTCCTAAATGATTTTAGGCGACATTTCTCCTCAATTTTGAAAGGTATGGCGAGTTTGTTCTTTACACGCCTGTTATTGAAAAAATTAATACGCGATTATAAATTTTGAAAAAGGTAAACCATATAATTTTAGGCTCCGAATCGTATATTTTATCAAACAAATCAATTGAATTAAGAATTTCAAAACATTTATGAAACTTTTGCCTTTGCAAATTCAGGGCTAAATTTTATATTTGAACTATGATCAGCCAGGCTATTAGCCTTCTCTTGGTACAAATTCAGTGATGTAATTTTCCATGTCCCTCTCCGTTTAGCCACCTTTCGGTCAATGTGCAAACAAGTAGCTTCGGAGAAAAAAAATAAAGATGACCCGAAATTGGTTTGTGCACCTTAGACCCATTGTGTGGTTAGACTTTTGTTTTAAACCTAATCGGAGATGGATCGAACTCTTCGTATTACTCTTTAAAAAGAATTATAAAAATACTGAGTATTAGCTATTTAAATTACCCTTTAAGAGGGAAAAAAAGAATTACCTTTGAGAGATTTACTACAATCATTACGTCCAATATGATCTCTCTCTCTCTTCTTTTTTTTTTCATGAAAGAGGCTAATAGAGTAGGGAAAAAAAAAAAGAAAAAGTACTCTACTGACTGATTAACGCAGTGAAAACTCAAACTCTCAATCTCTACCATAAAGAGATAAGTTGATTATATGTTTGCTTTGTGTCCGTATATGTCTGTGATGATCCGTTAACACCATCTTACAATAATAGGTATATCACACGAGACTAGAGAATTATATACGTATGTATGTATTATAGCTAGTTGCCCAAGAAAAGATAGCTAGGGCCTACATACTTGAGAAGTAATTAAGATAGAGATGGTGGGTGGTTGGGTTCGCAACAAAGAAATAAGGTAGATAAAAATAGAAGGTTACTTAAACATGCAATTTGGTTCAAAAGTACTTTTAGAAAAGCAGACAAAATCATTTTACTGTTTGAATTAAATAAAGAGCAAGTATCATCCTTGAGCCATTGTTTTATTTGTTTATCATATTATGCAATTCGTTCTAAAAGGAATAATTTAAAGAATCAAGTCCAGAGATGCCCCGCTCTGAGCCTAGACTAGCTCTAGACTTCCCATGATCGTGCACAAAGAAAAACAAAAACAAAAACAAAAACAAGAATCGAACTCGAGGCCTGTTTGAGCATCCTTCAGTTTTGTGGGTATAAATTGACTGCAAAAATGGAACAATGGGACACACGCACACACAATCCATCAGAAAAGAAAATTCAGGGAAAAAGAAGAAGAATATAAAACAGTGGCCGTCGCAGCATGGGAAGATTGTCCGGCACTAGAGTTTCCTCCCCCATGGCAGCGGCGGCGGTTGCCACCTCCCTTATCCTCCTCGTCGTTGTCTTCCCGGTGTCCGAATGCGGACTGCCACTGCCTTGGATGACGGCGTGGCCTATTCCCCCGCAGGATGTGGGTCTGCTCCAGTTCCCTTTTAATCTGGAATTCTTGGAAACCGAGCTATTCTTGCATTCGGCGCTGGGTTATGGGTTGGATAGAGTGAATAAAAGCGTAACTCTAGGCGGACCACCGCCCAGGGGCGGCCAGATGGCGGCGCTATCGGCTAATCTAAGGGACATTATCACTCAATTCGCCTGGCAAGAAGTCGGCCACCTCAAGTACGTACCCCTTTTTCTTTCTGATCTGCCCTCTCGTAAGCTGATGGTCCGAATTAGCGGATCATATGATAAAACATAAATTACACTTCACACCTGATGATTTTTATGAATTATTACTGCACGAGTTAGTATTGTACGTTGATGTGGATTATTGATGGGGGGGTCGGTACAGGGCCATTTCGGGGACAGTGCAACTACTTCCAAGGCCACTGTTGGATTTGAAGCCCAGAAACATTTAGAAATTTTGTGGATACTGCGGTTGGATTCAAGTCGAATCCACCCTTCAATCTTTATAAGAGCGACATCAACTTCCTCCTTGCTGCCTACATCATTCCGTATGGTGGCCTGAATGGATACGTCGGAGGACTCCCGATCCTCATGGACTCCCGATCCAAGAGGGTAAATTTTTATTAATTCTATTTTTACAGAGCGCCTCTTCTCGTCCAGGAAAATAATAATAATAATAAAAAAAATCTCTAATTCGTATATGTATATTTATCAGCTGGTGGCGGGGCTGCTGGCGAGTGAGGCGGGGCAGGACGCAGTGCTCCGAACCGAGCTGTACAAGGCTAAGGATGTAGCAGTGAAGGAGTACAGATCAATGACGGTGTCGGAAATCACCAGCAAGATTTCGGACCTAAGGAATAAGTTGGCGAACCCCGGCAGCAGCAGAGACGAAGGCATTGTGGTTCCGAAGCAGCTGGGCGCCGAGGGGAAGACGACGGGGAATGTGCTCGTCGGAGACGTATACTCGCTCGCATTTGGAAGGACGCCGGAGCAAATACTGTCCATGCTCTATGGGACTGGTGACCCCCGTAAGCCCGGAGGTCTATTGCCCGATGGAGGGGTTGGCGTTATCGCCAGGTCTTACTATAGCAAGTGATAGGACGCCCGCCCAACCCCCCCGTCCCTTGCTCTTTTGGCCTTAGCCGCCCGTCCTTGTTCACCCATCATACCCAAAGTTAAGAAAAGAGGTCGTATCGCTTTTTTTCCTTCGCCCCCCCCCCCCCCCCCCCCCCCCCCCCCCCCCTCCCTTTTGTTACCCCCACCTCCCACTTTGCCTTCCCTCCCCCGATGTTGTTTGCTGTTTTTCTCTTACTGTTGCTTCAGTGCCAGAAATAAATGAGAATAATTAATGATAGCATAATATGGTGCCAGTTTCAACGAAGATAATAGAATTCAAATTGCACTCCAGTTACCAACCATGATATACGGGTTCACAAAACCCAATTGAAATGTTCACGGGCTTTAAGTATTCACAAATAACAGGTTCGGGGGCTTGATTTGTCCATTTGCCTCCGCTAAACAATTTATTCGTGTGGGTAGAATTTCAAAATTCAATCTACTAACATCTTAAGTGCAACGGCTTAAGTATTTAGACATACATCTAATACTTATTTATTATGTATTCCAAGTAACAACTCTTCTTTCTCTTAAGTTACATAACGCGAAATTTTATTAGATTTATAAAAGTATGATCATATGCAGAGTTTAACCGAGTCGTCAAGCAGAGTTTCATCCCCTTTTCTCAGAAAAAATTTTTGGGTTGAGTCAGTGGGAGGCTGGAGCACTCATGAAAGTGAATATACAAACATGCATGTGCATGATTACAGTGGAGAAATTATTTCTTTTAATAACCACGAAACCTCAATAAAATAACGTCAGATTTTTCGAAAGAGGAAATTTCGTTCAAATTCCACCGTTAACCTGTGTTGATGACCCACTCACACATTAGTTTGTGGAGGGGGGAATGGGGGCATTAGATTTGTCCAGTTGGATTTGATTGGAATTCCCTTTTCAGAAGCTCTAACGATTTTCTTAAATAAAAACACAACTCTTACGACTTAATTTTTTTCATACAATACTGAGATGTGAAGGGCACTCGACAGGGAAAAATGGGGAAAGATTATAAAGTACTGTGTTGGCCTAAAGTCAGCCCGATGAGTAACTAAATTCCAAGGCCGCACTTATAAGTCCCCTTTCAAACCACATTCGGATCTTTATTTATTTATTTATTTTTAACCCCTGCGAGCTTTTTTGAGTATGTAGGGAAGGTGGAGGCATGGCATTAGCAATTACCACTGCTATTTTACTTTTATAGAAGGGTAAAATCTAGAGATCATAAATATTGGTCACATCGTAGTTTGTATAATTGTGGATCAAAAAAATATATTCCTTACTAGAGATGGGCCACAATTGCATCCACAAGGCTAAGGCTGCGTAGAGGATTTTTTTTTCCCCCCAATTTATTCTCAGAAGTATTCATTTTTCTCACTTGCCTGTAATTTGGTGGGTGGGTGGGGGTGAAAAGCCACGGAGCACTGCAAAATTTTAATTCTAAATTTGTTATTGGTCATTTCTTTTTGGCAACTTTGGACTGAGTATTTTGAGCCCCACCAACAATATTAAAATTAAAATTTAGAATTACAAAAAGAAAAATAAGCATATTTCATGTATTGACCATGGGAAAAAGCCACTAATTCTAAGACTAAGGGCTTCCCCTTCCTCAACTTCTTGGCTCGACGTTGATTGACTCCCATCTATATTGCGAACAATCAAGACATTTAAACTTTTATAATTGTTTTTGAATATATTTAGTCCTAAGATTCAGTTACACTCCTTTAAGAAATTTAAAATTGGTATCGATTAAAAAGCAAAGAAAAAATTTGCGCTCTGCCCGGGCCTCTCATTCGCATCTTAATCTCTTTAACCTGGGCCACCCAAGCATTAGATCTGGTTCCGCCCCTTATAGGAGTCACACATTCGAGAAGTAATTAGGATAAATTGACTGGAAACTTGGGTTTGCAAATAAATAAGATAGTCAATGCGTTTTTAGGCATTTTATATTTTTGTGGGTGTTTATGGTCATTTCAGTGTATTTTTTTAGTTTACTATGATTATTTTGGCCTTTTCCTTTTTTGTTTTCAAGGGTATTTTAATCATTTTAATTTTAGATATATGTAAGGCATTTTTGAGTTTGTGCAAGGATCATTTGGGAAACCCAAAAAAGTATCTGGTCCAATTTCGCTGTTCACTCTCCTTCCTTGCATTATAATAGTAGAGATAGTAGAGAAGAGAAGAGATGAAGATAGAGAAGAGATATGCAATTTGTTTCAAAAGTTTTTTGAGAACACCAACAAAATAGCTTTTCCTCTTTGAATTTATTAAAGAAAGCCCATTAGCTTGTTACTGTTAAATTTATGAAAGTAAATTTATTTAGCATAGTGGACAAAATAGTTTTTCTTCTTTAACATTGAAAGCTGGAACTTCTAAAAGCGCTTAGGTTTTATCTGCTGTGCCACCTCAAATTAACTTTTTTTAAATAGTAAATAACTTATCTACTGTACTATAGTATAAACCTTTTATTTTTAGTAAGGAAAATTACATTTAACCCTCTTGTGGTTTGACGTTGTTGCAAGAAACCTTCCTGTGGTTTAGAAATAAGCACATAACCCCCCCGGTGGATTCAATGGGCTTACAAAAGTTAACTTTTCCATCAAATCTAACGGTTTGTTCTTCCCTAATTTTTTTTATTGTTTAATATGAAAAAAAAGACTTTAATTTCCTAAATAACCCATAAACTAATTTCTTACCTCTTATCATAGTAGTACCCAAATAAATGGATGCTTTTATACTTGTATCTTGAAAAAATATATATTATATAGGGGTTATATATTCATAATTCTAGTTAATCATGATGACTATAAACAGATATATGAATATTATAAGTATTTAGATAAGTTTTTTGGTAAAAGCATAGGTCCACGTACAAATGCTTCTTTTTTCGGTACAATAAATATATCTTTTTTATGGCCTAAGAATTATAAAATTGACTATTTCTTTGGGAACTATTGTGATTGAAGTAAGGAGTTAATTTTGAGTAATTTAGGAAATTAAAGTCTGTGTTTTTTTTCCTATTAAACACTCTACTTTTTTTTTGGAAGAACAAATAGTTAGATTTGATGGAAAAATTAAGTTCTGCAACTCCATTGAAACCACAGGGGGGCTATGTGCTCATTTTCAAATCACAGGAAGGTTCCTTACAATGAAGTCAAATGACAGGAAGGCTAAGTGTAATTTCTCCTTTTTAGTACTGTGGTATATTAAAAGAGACCTGGAAGGATTTACCAAAAAAAAAAAAGAAAAAGAGAGACCTAGAAGGACTGACATGTTCATGCAGTATTTGTTTAATTATTGGTAAAAGTGAGGGCCAAAGCTCAAAATATTCTCAAAGTAACGCAGATTAAGGTAGGGGTTGTAGGGCTTGCGAATTAATACGATAGTTAAGAGAATAATTAAACGTGCAATTTGTTTCAAAGGTGCCTTAATTTAATAAAGGATAAGTTTATTAGGCCCACAATCCCTGATTTCTTGGGTCAAGCTTGAATCCCGTAATCACATTGTTTTGTATGATAATAGCTTCGGAAGCACTCGATAAGTAATGATCATTCCTCGAGCTAAGGATTAGTTCTAATTTAGTGTTCTCACATTAAAAAAGACCAACTTAGTCCCAAAAGTTTGTAAAAGGTAACGAATTGTCCCTAGCTAAACAATTAGATTTAGGAGGAAAAGCTGCCATATGTCTTAAGATACGTATAAATTTGGATTTTATAGATTTATCTATATTTTTGAGAATGAATTTTAATATGTTTTCCCCTAATTGAGATTGAAATGCACACCTCTCCTAATTTGTAGTACCCTTTCAATGCGATTTAACAGGGAGACTGCCGTGACACTAATCCTAAGCTCAGGTGTGTTGTCATTTATTTTATTTTAGTAATTCAAATATGATGTCCAAAGAATATGAAAGGATGGGAAAGCTGCAGGAATTTCCTTTTTTTTTTTAAAGAAAAAATACAGTTTAAATGGATTCGAACTAATAGTAATTACACAACGTAAATAAAAGCACGAGATACAAAATTTACAGGGAGTTGTTTTTTATTTTTTAAAAGGACATATTGCGGGTAAACTTCAACGACAAAAGCCCTTTTAATTTCTCGTGCGGTGAATTTTTTTTTTTTTTTTTTTTTCATTTCTTTATATTTTGTTATCTCAGCAAATTCCTGCTATCTCTAGATAGATGCATGCACATTCATCCATCCCCAAAATTTTGTGTGTACGAAGAGATTGCAGATACAAAATCCAAAATATGTGAAAATTAAGAAAAGAAGAGAGAAATTAAATTATTGTAATTAAAATATAAAAACATATCCCCTAATCATCCTTCAAATTTCTCCCTCCGCATTCTTATTCTTGGTGGCAGAGTACGAGACTACCACCACCAGGAAGGCTAATGCTATTGCTCTTGACCACCTCACTACTACCAACAACAGGGGACGTGGATGCCGTCCTTAACTCAGAAAGTTAGGGCTTTCATTCTATTCTTTTTTTCTTTGAGTTAGGTCTTTTTCGAAGAGAATAGGGCCTCTTGCTTGAATACTTGATAAGAACTAAAGAAAAAAAATCAGAACTTGGATTTTTCCCTCTCGAGCAAGAAGATTTGGGCTCGTAAATTTTAAAACTACCCCATCAGAAGTATTTTGTTTTCTTTTTCTCAAAATTATTTTATTAGTAATTTTGATCATATCAGCATGAACTCCTTCAAGTGTTGCCATTAAAATAGGGTAGCATTGGCTCGAAATGTAACTTTAAGTGCCCTTTCAAACCAAATTAAAGTTTAGGGACTTATTTGATCCCTCAACGTTTATTTTTATGAGCATCCAATAAATGAACAGATTATATGTTCTCACTAGGAAAAGCTAAGGGTACCAATTTTAGTACCGACCACTCTCACAAATAAGTGGAGCCCACCTCCTAATATGTAGTAGTGGACTCCACTTATTTGTGATTGTGAGTGATTGATATCCCGAATAAATTCCAACATCGATGCGCTTAGAACCTGCGATTGTCTTTTACTTCGAGCGTTGCCCCCACTGAATTTTAATGCCAAGGGCTAAATGTTGCGGCAGTTCTCCACATCTAATGAACATCTTGTGATTATCATGAATTTTGTGATCCGAGGAAGGTTAGTTGGGACTTCCGATATTTTGAGGCATTTCAACCGTTCTCGACATCCTCTCATTTTGCAACCATTTGAGAATTTTGGGTATTTGAATAATTTTAAATTTTATGAAATATTTTAGAATTTTTGGGTATTTGGGGTTGTAATTTGGTAAAAAAGAAAGCAGAGAAAATTACCGCTGCTCATGATGTTGTAATTATATAAAAGTCTAGGATTATAGACAAGGATATGAGCGGACAAATATTGATCCATCCGGAGGTGGTCAAGGCATTGCAACGGTTATAAATTTGGAAGACAGAGCCTTTTGATCTATCCAGCTTATATTTAAGGCAAAATTATCATATAAGCCCCTGAACTAGACAGTATTTGTGCAATTCACTCCTTTTGTCATTTAATTTTACCTTTTCTCCCTTCTCCCTGTTAACTATTAGAGAGTATATATATATTACTTTTATAAAAGAGCTCTTTTATTTCTTTTTTTTTTATTTTTTTGTCATTTTTTGATTTTTCGTAGTCTCCCACGATTCCCTAGACCCATGGGGATTACAAGAGGCTTTCAACAATGTATAGAATTTTTAGATTCCACCCTACAAGAAAATAATATATTTGGAAAAATTGAAAGTGAAAATTAAAAGGAAACAAATAAATGGAAGAAACAATATAAGGTGCAGTTCTATCTAATTAATATGCACTTACTGTATATAAGTTTTTCCTGTTTATTATTGTAAACCTATCTAGGTTTTTGACTAATTGGGTTTGCTAGAATTTAAAATTTAAAGTGATTGATTAAAATTACTCATGCGTGTATACATTTTCAAAAGAGAGGTGAAAATATTCAAAAAGTGAAATGTTTTGTTTTACGCTAATAGGGTTCATGGACTGTGGCTTGCAAATCGAGGCAGTTTTGCGTACGTGAATCAACACATTTGCATATACGTTAAAAAATCATCATTTTATCATATTAATATTTTTTTTAGTGCATGTTTAGATATCACTTAAAACTTAGTTTTGAGAAAAAAACTTAATCTTATTTAAATTTGTTGATGCAGCAAGCTCGAACCTCAAGCCCATCTCAAATAAAATTTAATGGTTACAAATCTCAAGAATATTAGCGTATGTGATCTTAAAGATTCTTTTCATATCCATACAATTAGGGCTTTTTACAGGAAAAAATCGCCCAAGTGAAGGCCTTGAATGGAATGAAAACGGAAGCAACAAGGCTGAAACTCCTGCATATTTAAATTCAAGTTTTGAGGACTATTTGAAAATTTTTCTCAACCCATCATGCTACAAGTATGGGCTTGTATGGCCTAACTTTTTATCCCTATACGGCAAGGAACAATTCCTTTCCTTGTCCAAATAGTGTTGATCCTCTAATTTTGTTCGACAAATAACTTAATACATATTAATAGTTCATAAATTTTAATCATATAGATTGAAAAGGTCCCAAATAACATATGTATCTTCTAATTTTCACACTATTTCAAGATGCTTCAGGCACTTGTCTAAAGGTTGAAAATCATAAAAATTTTTAATCCTTGCAATGTTCTTAATTTTTTTAATTTTTTTTTCATTCACAAGATAAGAGTCCTAAACATCTTGAAATTAAATGAAAATTTGTAGGTTCAAAGATTATCTTGGATTGTTTCAACATATACAGTTAAAATTTACAAATTGTTAATATGTATCAAGGTATATACCTGGACAAGCGAAGGACAAGCATCATCCAAACAAGCACAGAAGTCCCCTTCCTTGTGGCAAAGGGGAAGGTTTTTTTTTTTTTTTTTTTTTTTTAACATATTACAAAGTGGGAATGAGAATTTCACTAGAAAAATTAAATGACAAATCAAAGATTCTTAGGAAAAAAAAAAAAAAAAACCCAAGTTAACAATTGTGAAGACGTAAATCATTTGCTTTCCTTTACCCAAGGTGTTATATTGTGGAGAAAAAGGGGCAAGCCTACAATGGAGTGTTTAAGTGAGGAGCTAGAGTCAAATGATGGGCCTTGGACTTACACGCATGGATCACATTGTTCATTGAGACATTCTTTGTGCTGTATAATTAGTCACGAAGAAGATGTTGCGACACACACATCAAAAGCCAAATTAGCTATGGGAGAGGGACGTTTATCTTATATAGTTCTCTTAATAATATACAGTAATCATGGCAGCATTTGGAACTAAAACTATTTCCTTTTTGCTTTCTAGTTATTGCCATCAGGGATATGATGACACAATTAGAAAATATTAAGTACTGTTTGTGGACATTTTCTACAAAGAGATGAAAACTTTGAAAAAAGCAGTGAAAGAAAATCATGCCTTAAACTACTAAGTTTATTATTCAAAGGCTTTTCAAAAAGCAGTGAAAGAAAATCATGCCTTACACTACTAGGTTCATTATTCAAAGGCTTTTGAAAACTAACAATTTAGCATCCTCACCCCCCCAACCCCCCACTCCCCACAAAAAAAAAAAAAAAAAAAAAATCCTAAATGGTTAGAGTATAGATGGTTAAGAAAATCATGCCTTACACTACTAGGTTCATTCAAAGGCTTTTGAAGACTAACAATTTAGCATCCTCACCCCCCAACCCCCCACTTCACACCAAAAAAAAATAAAAATAAAAAAAAAAATCCCTAAGTGGTTAGAGTATAGATGGTTAAGAAAATCATGCCTTACACTACTAGGTTAATCCAAAGGCTTTTGAAAACTACCATTTTAGCATCCCCACCCCCCAACCCTAAATGGTTAGAATAGAGATAGTAAGGAATATGTATTCTATTAACTTTGGAAGCTAATATAATTGAATAAGTAGATAAAATTCAAAAAACAATAATAACCAAGAAGATAAGTATGAAAATTTAAAAGCATGTGAAATGGAAGAATTAGCGGGGTCAGATAGTGGAGGTCAGGGATTCAAGTTTTCATTACGTTGAACTCTGAAGCAATTTCTCTTTCTTTTTTTCCACACGCTTAAGCCTACTTTATAACCCCCAAAATAAAAATAGATATATACAAGCAGAATAAAATCCATTTAAAATTCAGGAGCAAAAATATTCTCTGCTTTTTCAAATTTAGGCCCATTTTTATTTAAAACGTTATTTTGACATAATATTTTTGTACCATAATAAACCATAACAAAAGCAAAGAGGTCAAACCCCTCTTAAAGGGAAAGTCTCATGTTCGAATCTTGAGTAAGAGAATAAGTCAAGGAATTACAGCAGTCATAGAAAAATGACCCAGATTCAACAAGCCATGTAGAATGTTGAGTTAGCTAAATTAACAGAGTTAATTGATTGGTTACCGTTAAATAAGTGTTTTACATTGCTCCATTACCATTAAATGAGGGTTATGTTGTCATCTTTTGATAGTTTGGGAATGGCATCAATCGAAGAATAAGGATCATCTGCATTTAAAAAAGTCACGAATTTGCGAATTCAAATAAGATTTAGCGATTCATTTTCTCCACCTAATGAATGACTAGGATTGTGTAATTGTATAAATGCATGCCTTTATAAATTTAGAGGATCCACATCCGACATTGAAGAGGAGGGGCAAAGAAAATTGGGGGCAAAGAAAATTGGGGGCTTAATTGCATGAACACTTTTTTAATATGAAAAAAATTTAAATAGGTTTCTGGATAAAAAGGGAAAAAATAAAACCAAACCTAAATTAGTGAAAAGTTTATGTGTTATAATCTGAAGAAGAGAGGCACGCCTGCAATCAAGTGTTTGGGGGAAGCAACTTGAGTTAAATGATTGGGCTTGGAGTTCCACGCCTCGACAACATTATCAATGTTTTGATAAAAGAAGAAAACGCATTCACGACACTGTTGATTGGATGTTCTTTGGGATTTTGTGTATATAAATTAGTCATGAAGAAGATATGGCGAACCACACATCAAAAGTCAAATTAGT
Source organism: Santalum album (assembly GCA_034195605.1). NCBI lineage: Eukaryota > Viridiplantae > Streptophyta > Magnoliopsida > Santalales > Santalaceae > Santalum > Santalum album. Next base: position 4,275,533 of record CM067264.1, read on the forward strand.
AGCAACAGAGAAATAATAAACAGTGACTATGGCAGCACTGCGAACCAAAACTATATCCCTTTCACGGGCAGCGGTGGTGGTGGTCACCTCGCTTGTCCTCCTTTTACTCCCATTTGCATCCTTTGCAAAAAAGTCAGTTCCAAAGTCGGACGCCATCCCCCAAAGCGATATTGATGCTGTGCAAGTCGCTCTGAATCTGGAGTTCTTGGAATCAGATTTCTTTTGTTATTCGGCTTTGGGTTATGGCACAGATGCAATTGAGCCAACTCTAAGCGATGGAGGGCCAAAACCGCGCGGCGCTCAAAAAGCCAACCTGGACCCTTTTAGCAAGGATATTATGACCCAATTCTGTTACCAAGAAGTCGATCACATCATGTTCGACTGTCTTCCAATTCTTTGTCACGTCTACTCTTATATCACATATCATAATCATTACATTACTTATCAATTAACTAGAAACTATCCCTTGCCAAGTTTGTTCATAATAAGTTCGGTACCATGATAAAGCTCTTGAATGCAGGGGCATCTTAGATGTGGTACCAGGATTCCCGAGGCCTCTACTGGATGTGAGCAGACTGCAATTTGCGAAGGTGGTGAATCTGGCATTTGAAGCTGACTTGCAGCCTCCCTTTGATGTTTATGCGAATGGTCTCAACTTCCTTCTAGGGGCTTACGTGATCCCTTACGTCGGGCATAATGGATACATCGGAGCAAGCTCAAACCTCCTGTCTCCCCAAGCGAAGAAGGTAACTGATAATCAATAGAACTTTTCCCCTTAAATCCATCACCATCATCATCTGAAATGTAGATGTTATCACCTGCTTGTAGTTGGTAACAAGCCTCGAAGCTGTGGAGGCGGGCCAAGACGCAGCCATCAGATTTATGCTTTACCAGTGTCAAGTCAACAAATGGATGCGTTGTAGTATGGTGCAACCATACAATATACCTGTGGCCGAATTCACCCGCCGGCTCTCGGCGCTGAGAGATTCACTGGGGGCCAGCGGCAATAAAGATGAAGGCATTCTAGTCCAGCCGTGGCAGGGCGCCCATAGAAACATCACCGGAAATGTGCTGGCCGGAGACCTGTACTCTCAAGGGTATGGGAGGTCGCCCGCTGAAATATTTAGAATTGTGTATGGGACTGCAAGCGAATCCCAGTCTGGGGGTTTCTTCCCAAATGGATGCAACGGTAGAATTGCCAAAGGCTTCTTAATACAGACCTAGCTATATCGACAAAATAATAATAATCATAATCATAGTAATAACAACAACAATAATGAGTTGTGTTGTTCGAATTATACTTGAACTTTTACACCTGATCTGTCAGTTAACTTGCTTACATGTACTTGATTTGCTAATACGGTTGTAGAATTTAGTATAGCTCTGAACAGCCAAAATAATCTGTGTTTGGGCTAAAAGTGAACGGTTATGGTGGCTCCAGGGATCTTATGGGTGTCTCTAGCAGATTCTTTCTTCCTTTTGTAGTTTCAAAAGATTTGCAAATGAAAATCGAGACGGTGGCTTTAAGAATAGCACCTTTTTTTTTTTTTACTTGTCAAGGCAATCCGTACAATCAGACAGGTAAAAGTAGTTAAAAAGAAAGTCCAATTCAGATCTAAGGCGTGCGCACACAAAAAAAAAAGAAGTAAAATTAAGAACATTATTGTTGGTGAACTTTACTTAACTTTATACCACAAACCTTTGTTGGTGAAGAACATTATGCAATGGCGTAAAGAGTTGAGCGAACTTTACAAGGTTACAAAAAGCTTCAAGACATTATAGGCCATTTAATCATGATGAGAGCCCGAAGAATTGAGCCTTTCTTATCCAGATTAATTTTGCCGTCAAAACTGACGCTAATTTTGAATCATATAAACTAAATGCGGAGGGTTGCAGGCAGAACTACATAAAGTTCATTAGGAAACAGAAAACGTGAATATGCATTGGTTGATGTATCAGGAGACGTGAAGCTGCTAAAAGTATGCAGCTGTCCAGAAAGTCTGGGAATGGAAACAGCTGCCAGAAGCCAAAGAATTTGCCGAATTGAAGAATTAAGAACCCTAGATCCTCAAAGATGAAGAAGTACTGCTCAAGGTGGAAGGGGAGAGAGAACCCTAGTCCCGCCGGATTCGTTCCTCCCAGAATATGAAACGTACATGGCCGCCTGACCTTTAAGCTGAATAAGGGGAAAATTAAAATTAAAATGAAAATTTGGACACTTGGCATCCTGTAACTTGGAAAATTACTCATTGCTCAATATGTCATTGTCATCTAATTTCGTCTATGATGACGAAAAATCATAAAACATAGAATAAAATGTGAAAATTAAGAAAAAAAATTTAAAAATTTAAATTATTGTAATGAAAATACAAAAACTTATTCCCCCATCATCCTTCAAACTCTTCTCGCCCTTCTCATCCCTAGTGTTGGAGTACAAAACTGTCATCAGGAAAATCGCTGCCACTGCTCTCGACCACCTCATTACCACCGATGATGGAAGGGACATATAGATGTCATCGACGATAGTGGCGGCAAGTTGCACCTATCCACCAGACTTGAATCGAAGCCATGCATGCGCCGTCCTGGCTGCCATCCTACACCATCACGATGGTGGCACCGGAGTCACAGCACCACACATGGGGGCGTGGTATGTGAGGCCCTAGCATGAGCCTTGATCAAGCTTGGCACGAAGATCGAAACGAAAGGGGTAGGGTTTTGAGTTATGTATTTTAATTATAAAATATAGTTTTATCTTTTTCTTAAATAACAATAATTTATTTAATTTTCTCGTTTTCCCTTAATTTTATCATTATATTCTTTTTAAATTTTTTTTTTGTAATTTAAATGAAATTAGATGGTATTGGATGAATTTCATAAACATAAAGGGTGTCATAAAATTATTAAAAACATGAGAATTTCTTTGATAATTACTTAAAGCATGGGATGTTTTAAATATTTTCCTCGTATGATATCGGACCAATGTGACTGATTTCAAAGAAAAATATGAGAATTCAAATTATGATTTCAGTGTTGCCACCATTAAGGAACTGTTGACGACGCCCACTTCTTTTTCTCTTTTCATTTTTTTTTTTATAGCTTGACATTCTCAAGAAAAAGAAAAGAAGGGAAAATTACAGTAATCCCCCTCAAAGTTTTAATAAAATTCGTTCTTTCTTTTCCTTCTCCGTCAACCTTTTTTTATGATTTTTTTTATTTTTCATTTATCAATTTTTACAAAAGATATATATATATATATATATGAGCGTAAAATAAAACGTGAAGACCAAAATATCAAATTCCTTGAACTTTGACTTACTTATTAATTTGGTGTTTGAACTTCAAAATTGTGCAGTTTATCCCTTGAATGTTTTTTCCACTTACCAATACTTAGCACCATCGTTCCTTCATCATAATTGTTCATATAGCATCTCACATATCTCATTTTTGTATAAGAAAAGAAAAAAAAAGTTTTGGTTGGGACGCATGTAAGATTTAATGGCAAGTACCTCTATCCTATAGAGGATGCCACAGTGGATGCTAAAGCAACAATTATGATGGAAAAGTGACAATATTTAGCATTAGTAAGTGGACAAAAAATTATGACGCAAATTGCTCAATCTTTAAAGTTAGGAATCAAATTAATAACTAAGTCAAAATTTAATGGTCAATATGATATTTTGGCCAAATGAAAACGAACTATACATTCTCCTTTATGGTGAGATAGGCTCAAACATATCTACTGCGAGTGTTGGCTGCCTCAATTGATCTCCTGACTTTTAATGCCAATGACCAAATGTTGCGGCAATGGTCCACATCTACGTGAACACTTTGTGAATATCATAAATTTTGAGATCTCATGAAAGGTAGTTGGGACATTTCGACGAGATATTTTCACCTTCCTCGATATTCTTACATTTTGAACACTTCTAAGAACTCTGTAGTGTCATATTATATAACTTTTTCTCCTACATAAAATACTAAAATGATAGATATAGATATAAACATACAAATATTGATATATATGTTAATTATAAATAGATACTGCATTAATCAAGCTTTCCCAAATAGCATGCTCCCAACAAAGTTTGTCGAGAAAAAAAAAAAAAAAAGAAGCTTTTTGTGGATATCGATTCCCTTATTAATTCGTCTTGTTTCTTATGGCTCAACGAATCGTGAGAAAATGATGAAATGCCATTAGGAGGAAATAAAGAACTTCAGATTTCACTCAAAAGACTAGGACGAAATAATATATTTGGAAAAATTAAAATAAAAAATTAAAAGGAGACAAATAAACAAACGAGACAGAAAGATGCAAAGGACTTCACCATCAGGAAACCTGCCTAGAGTTCATAGCCTGAAGAAAATTAACAAAATCTATCTGAAGAACGCATGTTTGTGTTTAAATCTTATCTTATATGTTCTGAAATACTAAGCTATATTGCTTTTGTGCAGGCGATGAGCTCTAGAGAGGTTTCTAAGTAGTGGGGTTTATTATCATTTGAAATTTTTAAGCGATAATTGAAATTGGTAACTCAGTGCGTACATTTTCTAACGAGAGATGAAAATATTCTAAAAGATAATGAGAGAATATATACATACATACATATATATATATATATATATATATATATATATATATATATATATATATATATATATATATATATTTACATTATTAGGCTTATGAAACGTGGTTCCTGAATAGAGGCATTTTCATGGAATCATATCATTTGGGGGCAAAGTTAGGCCATAGCCCACCACTTTGAAATTTTAAAATTTTCTCGTAAGTATACAATTTGATCAAATTGATCCTATCGAACTTTTGGAAATTTTTTCAAATGTATTAGACTTATCTATTTTGTAATTTTCACGCCGTAATTAGATTTCAATTCTATCTTTCAAACTTGTCTAAAAAGGACTTAAAAGTATATGAAGCTTCAATTAGGGCATTGCATAATATGTTATGATATATTCAATAATGATATATTTTTATTTTTAATTAGAAAAAGTATGGTATTATTTTCTGGTGAACTTAATATGCCACACTAGAAAATTACCTACTGCAACCCTCCAAAAATGATGTTGTTTTAGGGACAATCTACAATTTTGAGCCATTCAAATTGAAAGAGCATAAAAAAATAAGATGTATACGAATTTTCATATAATTTTATTATGTATAAACTTATATTCCCTCAGTTCTAAATATTCATGAAGTTATGGCAGTTCTGGTCTGTTGATAGTTCTCAATATAAATGAGAATCTAATACATAATGAAATTATATGAAAATTAACGTCTCCCACTTTTTCTTTCTCATTCAATTTGTAAGATTGAAATTCGTATATTGAAAATCAAACAAGATGTTTATAGATGCTACAATGGGTAATTGCCTAATGTATTACAGCTCAAACACTTCTCTCTATTTTTTTTTACTATCAATAGTTAAACATTTTAAATTTTATGTATTAACTTGACCACCTATATAAAATTTTCTAGCTTCGTCCATGAGCATAACATGTGTATGTAAATTAAAAAACCTTTATGGCTGTATTAATATTTTTAATGCGTGCTTGGATACCACTAAAAACGTTGTTTTGTTGGTAGACAAAACTTAGCACGTATTTAGCTGTCATGCCAAAATCTCAAAACTGACTTTTGCTAAATTGAGTTTTGATTGCAAAACCAAATTTTGCAAAACGTACTTTTTGTGTAAAATGCATGTTTGGATACTAGAGTCAAAGCTTAGTTTTGGTTCTCAAAACCCAGTTTTGTGTGTTTATAATATTCCAAAACAATGAAAAATCTTCAAATGCAAGTCTTTGAAAACTAACTAAATTTCCTAATACTCAATATAAAGGTTTAAAAATACCAAATTATATGAAAACTTATGAGTAGTATTAATTTTTCATGTTCTTTTTGTCAATGTGGTTGGATCTTTTAAAAAAAAATTAAAACAAACAAGTTTAAGCTTCACCTTATACAGATTGTATGAAATGCACCTCATACTCATGAACCTCATAAATAAATTATGCATTAATATATTAATTTAAATTAAATTATAATTACCAATTTTTAATTTAAATTTTCATTACTATATATATAATACATAATTAACTTGTCTCATTCATATGTACTTACAATAAAATATCATTATTATACAAAACGGGCAAAACAGTTGTCTATAGGATGGAATATTTGAATAGCTCATCTGATATCCGCTATATATAAAAGAAAAAGAGATAATGGAGGCAAAATATATATAATTATAAAATAAAATAAATAGGTGCATTGAAAAGGAAACGGATGCAAAAAGAAAAAAAAAAAAGAAATCAAAATCAAAATAAAATGAAAAGAAAAAGGAAAAGACAAATAAAATAAATAGATGTATTGACAAGGTAATGGAGGGGGAAAATAGAATAGAGAGAAGAAAATTTGAACAAGAAAAAAAGAAAAAGAAAAATAAGATTAAAATTGAAAAAAAAGGAAAAAATGAAAGAGGAAAGGAAAAGAAAAGTAGTAAATGAATCAAATGATATGTTAGGGTACGAGTGAGTTAGGTATTCTATAATTTAGATATGGGTATTTTGGTAACTTTACCTTCTTCCAAATCTAGTCTTGAATTGGTCAAAACCATGGTTTTGCAACTCAATGACATCTGCAAAATTTAGTTTTGAGAATCAAAATTAAGTCTGTGTCGTCAACAAATTTAAATAAAAATAAAGTTTTATCTTCTGAGTTCAGCACCCCTAGCATTACTCAGAAAATAAAAACAAACCTAAAAATTGTGATGATTCAATCCCTTTGCTTCCTATGTCTCAATAGGCTATAATGCGAACACAAATTGGCACGCCTGCCACGGAGTGTTAAAGTGAGGAGGAGCTGGAGTTAAATGATGAGCCTTCGACTTGCACGCATAGACCACATTATTGATTGGACATTCTTTGTGATTTTGTGTGTGTATAAATCAGTCACGAAGAAGAAATGGCGAAACACAGATCAAAAGCCAAATTAGCAGTGACAGAGAAATAATATACAGTGACTATGACAACCCTGCGAGCCAAAACTATGACCACCTCGCTTTTTCTCCTCCTACTCCCAATTGCATCCTTTGCAAAAAAATCAATGCTGCGGTCAGGCTCCATCCCCAAAAGTGACATTGATGCAGTACAGGTTGCTCTGAACCTAGAGTTCTTGGAATCAGATTTCTTTTGCTATTCGGCTTTGGGTTATGGCACAGATGCAATTGAGCCAACTCTAACCGATGGAGGGCCAAGGCCGCGTGGCACTCAAAAGGCCAATCTGGACTCTTTTACGAAGGATATTATGACCCAATTCTGTTACCAAGAAGTCGATCACATCATGTACGGCCGTCTTCTATTTCTCATAATTTATATATATATATATCGTATATCATAATCATACAATAAAATTAATGCTATTCAACTAGAAACTATCCCTTGCCAAGTTTGTTCATAATAAGTTCGGTACCATGATAAAGCTCTTGCATGCAGGGGCATCTTAGATGTGGTACCAGGATTCCCGAGGCCTCTATTGGATGTGAGCAGACAGCAGTTTGCGAAGGTGATGAATCTGGCGTTTGAATACGAGTTGCAGCCTCCCTTTGACGTTTATGCGAATAGTCTGAACTTCCTCCTAGGGGCTTACGTGATCCCTTACGTCGGGCATAATGGATACATCGGAGCAAGCTCAAACCTCCTGTCTCCCCAAGCGAAGAAGGTAACTGATAATCAATAAAACCAGCCCCCTTCAATCCATCATCATCATCGTCTGAAATTTAAATGTATCTCGTGTTTTTAGTTGGTAACAAGCCTTGAATCCGTGGAGGCGGGCCAAGACGCAGTGATCAGAACGATGCTTTACCAGTGTCAGGTGAACAAAGCTTTTGGTTGCGATACGGTGAGACCGTACCGTATATCAGTGGCCGAATTCACGAGGCGGATCTCAGCACTGAGAGACTCGCTGGGGCGCAAGGGCAAAAGAGACGAAGGCGTCATAGTCCAGCCGTGGCAAGGCGCCCATAAGAACATCACCGGAAATGTGCTGGCCGGAGATGTGTACTCTCTAGGGTATGCGAGGTCGCCCTCTGAAATATTCAGAATTGTGTATGGGACTGCAATGGAAGACCAACCTGGGGGCTTCTTCCCTCACGGGTGTAACGGTAACGTTGCCAAAGGCTTCTTAACATAAACCCTCAGAACTCTCTGTGTACGTGTTTCACCAAGGTGTGCAGTAATTTGGGCTAGGCCCATATGGTGGCCCAGCAAGAACGTACACACAACAACAATAATAACAAGAACTGTATATCTCTTTATCACTGCCTTCTGGCTTTGGTATGATTGTTCGTAATTTAAATTTGGTTATATTATGCGGTCAACTATGAGTCGACTGTCACGTTACTTTTATCTGTCCATAGCATTGAGAATAAAATCAAAGATATCAACCATCGTTAGGGCTGTTTTTCATTGGTCACGATATATTCCTCTTAAAGAGGAGGTCTCGTGTTTGAATCTCAGCTGAAAGAAGAGGTGGGGGCATGACAACACCTTTTATAAATTTTAAAGAGAGCCTTTTGTTATCTTTGCAATTCAGTCCTTGAAATTTTTTTTATTCAGTTTAACTCCTTTAAAATGAGAAAATGTGCTCCTTTGATTTTTAGAACGGGACAATGCTACCCTTTTTCCAGACGGTAACTCTGAGTTTAGCTAACCCAACAGAACTAACTTAGCTTATGGGTCACGGATTGCTGACCGTTAAATAACGGCTGCATTGCTCCATTACCATTAAATAAGGGCTATGATCTCCTGTTTTAATAATTTTCGGATGACATTGAACAAGGAAAGAACCTTGGGGGCTGAATTGCACAAACACAAGTAGTTCATATGCTTATTTGGCCCGCCTATATTTAGTAATGTGACCCAGCTCCCGGTTAGTCGATATTTTACTTATCAATTGCGTGTCAGATAATGTGAATTTGTATTCACGCGGACAAGAATTATATAAGAACAAGAGCAATCTTTGATTTATTTTTGAAACTTGACATACTCATAAAATCTATAAACTATAGGATGAAAATGTGCCTCTTTATCTATAAACCTATGATTTTTTTTTTTTACAAAAAGGATGTTTAAGGCACTAACCCAACATAGACATAAATCATTATACTCTTAATTATATTGTTTTCACCATCCATAGACAATCATAGAAATTACAAATTAAAATTTCATAAGTTCATTGATTATGTATTGTTTTTTTAATCTTTAAAATTAAAATTTTCAAATTTTAAGAATATATTAAGTTATTGGCTTGGCCGACAAGCGGATCACAATCAACTAAGAGGGAATCCGGTTCCTTTAATAATGATATCCAAGTATCCATCAACACTGGTTTGAGAGTAAAAACTACGTGGCGTAAAAATTTTATATATAGATATTATTATGCCCCCAACTGCCCACTGTAAACACACTTCAAAAATATCATTTCCTTTTACCATTTCTTCCCTTGATTAGTGAAGCTGCATTGGAAAACACACTCGTCTTCGTTCATGGAACGAGCAAGGTGTTATTCATACATCATCATTATCATCAGAATGAACTAACCAGGTTTTTAATTAAAATAGGAGTGGAAGGAGGAGGGGCTCGCGCCTGTTTAGCTAGTTGGTAAGGCAATGTCTTAACAGCGATGATCAATAGCTGGTTCGAGAGGAACCTTCATAAATTGGGCAGGTACTTTATATCTCTAAACAATCCGACTAATCTTATAGATTAGGCAAATTAGGAAAAGTGCTTCTCTATTGCACACGCTGCTGGATTTAGTTCATCTCCCTTTCCTCACTCAAACTTTTCTCTCTAATTCTACCCTCTTAATCATTTTCAAGACATTTTAAAATAATTTTAGCCGTACAAATTGAAAAAACACAGAAATGAATAGGCATAACGATTTTCATAAGATTCGGAAACATAAAACGTATTTATCATAAGCATTGAAAATTCAATAAAGCTTTAGACTTACTATTTTACAAACTACAAGAATTGAGAAAGTATAACTCCATACAGAATTGAGAATTTTAAAACTCGAATAGTTTACTAGGTTTTTCAATGTATATATGGTGATTATTCTTAATACAGATGAGCCCAACCGGCAGGCGAAAATAAAAGGTTGAGTTCCCCACGTAGGATGTTGGGTAAGCTAAATTAATCGAGTTAACCGAGCACATGGGTCACGTGATTGCTTACCGTTAGATAACGGCCGTGCATTGCTCCATTAATCGCTGATTAGAGTGGCAAGCAGTAATTTCTGACTTTCTATATCTGTGTCGGGTTTAATTTTACTACAGCTATTCTAGCACAAGTGTAATAAATAAATAAAATAAATAAAATTCGAAATGATAATAGTTTGAGTGCACTTTTTTTTATTCTTTTTAAAATAGGACAAGATAATACCACAACTAATTAACTGTCTGCATATTAATTTTCTCCATATATAGTTGCCGGAAATTCAAATGGAAAATATCAATAAACAATGATTAAATTTTTATACCCACATCTTCTGGGAATTAAAATGGAATAACTTTTTTTTCCCCCCAAATTACTTGTGCTTCTGAATTGTGTACTTGCACATTTTTCTATTTTCCATACGAATTGAAAGTTCTAAATCATTCATAAAATAAAATAAATTTTATTTTGTATTTATATTTGCTTTTATCCTTTTGAAAAAACTCGCATTTCTTCAATTTGAGAGGCTGTTAATATAATTTTTCCAGTTACAAAATTTTTTAATACTAAAATAAATGTTTTAGCTTATAGGGTTTCTGAGAATTAAAATAATAAGTATTTTGATAAATAAGACCCACACAGCTAGTGTAGGTAATTATTGTGTCCCCAGCAACCCACCTACTCACCTTAACAACATTACGAAGGTATCGGTCTTTTTTTCCATTTCTATCCTCGATGAGTGATGCTGCACGAGCAACTGGAACACATATTCGTGGTTGCTCATGAACAAGTTTAGGAATTCTAAACAGGGTTAGTAATGGAAGGGAGAAAAATCTTCTCATTAAGATGGAAAAGAATATTCGTAATTCGAGCAGGTAATTTACATAATCCTACAAGGAGTCAACGATTTCATGCCCGCTCATTAACCCCCCAAGCCGCCCGTTAATAACCCATCCAAGTCCGCCCGTTTAATATATGGGCAATAAATGGGTGGCCATGCCCCCCGGGCATGGTGCAATGGCAAAGTCCCTTAAGGAACACTGAGGCACCACAGGTTCGAATCTCGCTCGAGGAAGATTTATGGCGTGATTTTCCACCTCTTTGAAAGAAGAGGTCCCAGCCGCGCGTCATAAAGGAGGGTCCAGTTACTAGTTGGGTAGAGTCATGGCGCGCTCTACCACTCCTCCGGGTGACCGCATGGGAAGCTCGCTTCAAGGATGTATAGACTGTATCCGCATTCGCGATTCGCATGGAGGTGTCCTTGGGGTAAGGCTCCACTTCCCTCAGTTTGTAGGTTCGGGTGGATCCGAAGGGGCCATTTGACCCTTTTAAGACTATTTGAAGCAAGTTGAATAGCTTTATATTACACTGTTTCAAAGAATTAAAATGTTATTAATTATTCCAAAGCCATTGCTCAATAAAAAAAAAAATGACTACTTTCGTACACAAACAAAATCTCCAACTTACTCATTTTGTATTCATTTGACATCTTATTTTAGTGATTAGGCTAAAATTTTAAAAGTTTAAAGAATAAACTGAAACTTTTCATAAGTTTAGGGAATAAATTGAAAATTTAGGAACCAAACTTTTTGAAAAACGACGACTTAACTAGAATTTATTTAAAGGTTAAAGGCTAAAGGCTAAATGTCAATTCCTAAAACAGATAATGTAACCCATTAAGGCTCGTCCAAACCCATTCAACCCAATTAATGCCCATCATTTAAGCTCATATTTAAGCCCACCCACCCATTTACGCCTGCCTAAATCTACCCGTTTGCCACTTCTAGTCCTAAACAATGATTCCGGCTAGGGTTATAGATTAAGTAGATTGGGACAGGATGGTCTTCATTAAATTCTAATCACATAGATTAAAGTATCTTTGCAAATCAATTGTAGCGGTCAATTTTCATACCCTTGGGTGAAATAATTTATAAAATAGATTTCTGTGAGATTTTTTAAATTTTAAATTAAGAGATTTGTAAAATAAAACAAAAGTTATTTAAATGGGTTCACTTCTCCACCCATATCCATCACACATGAGACTAGGGTGATTACAAATAAGCCACACACAGTCCCAGCTTTGTCTCTCTTATTTCACGGCAAAGGAGAAGTGTTTTTTTTTTTTGTTTTTTTGTTTTTTTGTTTTTTTTTTTACCGTATGGTAACAAGGGTAAAAAAATTCCAGTGGTGAAATTATAGTGTTAGTCGAGTAAAAAACTAATAGAACAAAGAATAAAACCCAACCTGAAGATTGTGAAGTCTCAAATCACCTGCCTCCTATTACTAGTAGGTTATAATGCAAAGAAAAAGAGGCACGACTGCGATGGAAAGTTTGGACGAGGGCCATAGTTAAAATAATTGGATTTAGACTTGGATGCATCGATGGCATTCTAAACAATATATTCTTTGTGATGTTGCGTGTATATATTGTTCATGGTGAGACAGAGCCCACACCATCATAATCATAGCTAACAGCTAGGCCCCCTGTAATTTTGCTAATAATATAGTTTGGCCATGGCGGCATCTTCCACTGTGCCTGAGATCATGGTCGCCTCCTTCATCTTCCTCCTCTCAGTCCCAACATCCTTTGCAAAAAGGAGGGAGCAGCGATCCATCCCCAAAAGCGACATAGATGTCGTGCAGGTTGCTCTGAATCTGGAGTTCTTAGAAGCAGAGTTCTTCTGTTATTCGAGCTTGGGCTATGGCTTAGATACAATCCAGCCAGGTGTAAGCGATGGAGGGCCAAGGCCTTATGGTGTTCAGAAAGCACAATTGGATAGTTTTATGAAGGATATCATGACCCAATTTTGTTATCAAGAAGTCGATCACATCATGTTCGATTGTCTTCCCAATTCTCATTTTTATTGCTTATTCTTGCTTCTTACATCATAATGTTATCTGCCCAGCAATGACGCGATAACCTCTTGATAATTAAGATAATAGTCATTATTGTGTGCAGGGGCATTCTGGCAGTTGTACCAGGATTCCCAAGGCCTCGATTGGAGCTGAGTAGAGAGGCATTTGCCAAGGTGATGAATCTGGCATTTGAAACTGATCTGAGGCCTCCCTTTGACATTTATGCCAATGGTCTCAACTTCCTTCTAGGAGCTTACTTGATTCCCTACGTTGGACATAATGGATACATCGGAGCAAGCGCAAACGTCAAATCTCCTGCGGTCAAGAAGGTAAATAAATCAATAAAATTTCCCCCCATAAATCCATCACTATCATCACCTGAAATGCAGATGTATCTTGTGTTTTCAGTTGGTAACGAGCCTCGAAGCTGTGGAGGCAAGCCAAGACGCGATCATCAGGTTTATGCTTTACCAGTGTCAGATGAACAGATGGATGGGCTGTAGCATAGTGAAACCATACGGTATATCAGTGGCTGAATTCACACGCCAGCTTTCAGCCCTGAGAGACTCGCTGGGCGCCAATGGTAATAAAGATGAAGGCATTGTTGTTCAACTGTGGCAAGGAGCCCAAAAGAACATCACCGGAAATGTGATAGCCGGGAATGTGTTCTCGGAAGGGTATGACAGGACACCCGCTGAAATATTCAGAATTGTTTATGGGACCGCAAGCGAATTTCAGCGTGGGGGTTTCTTCCCAGATGGATGTAATGGTAACATTGCCAAAGGCTTCTTAGCAGACACACCACAGCTACCCTCCTAGTCATCATAAGAGTTAATGCTATATACGTTTTATAATTTCATCACGTTGTATGGTTATTTACCCAGAAAGAATATAGAGAAACCACCCGTGCATTGTGTAACAATGTGTCATGACAACAATAATGGGATGTGTCATATCATAGTTATATGCTCTGAAATTAATCGAAAACAGGTTTTTTCTTGGGATATATCATGTCATCTTGCACATGAGTATTTAATTTGCTCGTTTCGATCATAGAATTTAGTTATAAAATCAAGACACTAAAAAGGGCAAGTACTTGAGCAAGCAAACCTTGTCAGGCTGAAATTTTTTATGGACATAACAACACGAGAGAAGTTCCCAAACCCAATCATCCACACATGCAGCAATAAGAACTCAAATTGCATTACAGGCTTCTACATAAGCAAAATGGTAGCTGCAGGATAATATTGAACAGTATAACTACCATACATTGCAACCAAAAAAGCCTAATAACAAATCCTGCACAAACTTTTGGGGATGGCACATAATGTGCACAATTCACACAAACCATACACATTTATGCAATATCCTAAACAAATATCTTAAAGAAAATTGAATGCCATTGGCTCATGCATAGACACGTACCATCAGAACAAAACTGAATAATAGAAAGTCAATTCTCATACCAGGATTTTTTTAAAAAATTTTAATTTCTAAACGTTGATTATGACAAGTCTGCTCAAAATTCTCAGATGATATGAAAAGGGATTGCTGAACTACTATGTCCTCAACAGGATTTGAAAGAAATTGAAAAATCTTTCAAGAGTACACTGTGGTGGGAATAAAGTAGACACATCTCCATGCCCTCCACATGCTGGGCAGTGCTTGATATTTCCTTTGATAAACAATTGAAGCATGATCATTCTAAGTGATATATTAAACACGGCAGACAACATACACATGTATATATGCCCAGACCAGCTAACTTTCGATTTCTGTTTTCCATTTGCCTCCTAATCCTGGAAAAATGTCACTCAAATCTTAATATATATCCAAACTGATCATAAAGTCAAATGGATGTCCAGGTTACAAGTAAAACAAAAAGGTCGTTCACCACGTTTATTCACAGATTTCTTTCTCAAAATGTCTTGCAAATGAGAAGTTGACAATGGGATAATTTTTTGGACAAGCTAAAGAAATTTGTATGGTCAAAAAAGTAAAATTAGTCCAAAAGAAAATCGATTCAGATGTGGGACAAACACATATCCACAAATGGAGGTAAAAAGGAAGACAGCATTTTAATTCATGGAAAAACATAAGAAATTTCATATACTGAAGTACTGAAATGATTTACCCACATGGATCTCAGCATCTTTCAGTTCTCGATTAAACTCATCCATCCGATAGAACCTGATCGAATGCAGACCATGCATGCCCCAGATTAGTACTAAGTTAATAACTTCTAAACCCAAGCCACCTGTTGACTTTTCAAACCTGGAAATCTGAAAGGCCATAAGCCATCAGAACGTAAATTTTGGTATGTGTTTCAAAAGAAACCAGCAACAAGTTACTGAAGGCAAGACTAAATGATTCACCATTCCTTTCATTACAAGCTCTGTTGCAACATAAGAACATGTCCACCACTGTTGTAATATTTTCTCTTCTTTCTTCCTAAATTACTCCCTGCACCCAATTTTAATTTCTTACCCGAGCACTGATTTCAGCTTGATGCCATATGTAAAACAAACACGTCTGTTATACTCGATTTAGAGCAACACCATTTTTTAGATTAAACTCGAAAGAACATTGTCATAATTGTAGCTAATTTTCAATTATAACTTCGTCGGAATACAGGAAAATGAGTATGCATCGCATGACTTATGAGGCAATTGCGCCATTGCTCAAACTTTCAAAAAAATATAGCAGGATCTGATAGAACAATAGAACCAGTGAGGCTGCTTAAAGTATGTACCTGTCCAGAGGTTGGAGGACCGGAGAGCATCATTTTGGAGTAAAGAGTACCAATTTGGAAGAATTTCAGACGACAGAAATCAGTAAGGCATCTCCAAGAGGCAGAATAAAAATGAGAAATCAAAGCAAAAAAAAAAAAAAAAGAAACAGAAAGGAACCGATTCGTCGGAGATCTACTGCTCATGATGGAGGGAGAGAGAGAGAGAGAGCACATTTTCGCACCAAGCCATAGAAAACACACGGTCGGCCCAAGTCCCAGCTATCGGATCTGGATCCTCTCCGGTTTGTGGGGTGAGGATTTTGCCAACTCAGCAACTCCTCCCGCGTATCACTCCCCCGATCAAGTATCCTTTTCGTTCAGATTGATAATGAAAAAGTATTTTTTAAAAATAAAATATAAAAAATTAAGGGAAAAAAAAAAAAGAGAGTAAAATTTAATAATCGGATATAAAAGAGATTAAAAAATATTTTTTATTTAAATCATAAAAACTCATTCCTCAAAACCTTTTCTAGTTTAGTTCAATGATGATTGCCTCTCTCGTCTTCGACCTCACGATTTAAGAAAATAATGATATTTTGATTACAATAATATAATTTTCCTTTTTTCTTTTTTTTTTGATGATTTTTATTATTAATTTGGACAAAATTGAATGACAAGAATCAACTGAACTTCTTTTGTATGATAAAGGGTGTAATAAAAAAAAGTTAAAACTACACGGATCTCCTCAATAATCACACATACTACAAGAAAATGTTTAGATATTTAACATTAATAAAATACTTTTATTTTAATATATTTTGTCGACTTATTTTCCTCGAGAGCCCTTCTCTAAATGTGCCCGGATCCAAGTCGTCACATAAAATAATTTATATAAAGGCTACAAATTTTCTAGAAAATATTTTTTATGGACTCATTATCCTAAATATAATAATTTATATAAACAAAATTTTCCTCCCCAGCAAATGGAACCTATCCCCTCATTCTCCCCCTAAGGGGAAATATATCAATAAATACAAGCGCACATCTGTCCTTTTTTCCTTATTAAAATACACCCATTTATGCATTATGTATACCATAAGGTTTGAGGTTCTCATCCCAAAATCAATTTGCATTAGGGATGAGTGCCTCCTTGGATCTTATCAAGGTTTAATTTCTTGATGTGAGATAATATTTTTAACCAGCTCGTCACATGTGACATTATTTGAGTTAAACACGTGAACAATTCGCTTTGGTTGCCATTACACGTAATAACATATAAGGCAAACACATGTCAATTGCCTGCTATGATCCTATATAAGATAAATATAATTAATTTGTATAATAAACAACTATCATAGAGGATTCACCTCTACAAGAATTGACAAGGATAAATGGTGCAATTCTGCAATGGCCTATGTCAAAGGGAGGATGAACATATTTCTATTAAATTTCAGTTCAAGAAATACCCTAATTCAAGTACCTAAGCATGACAATAAACAACTGAGGCAATTCCTAACTCTAAAGTTGATAAGGATTAGGATAATTCTTATACTTGTGATATTATCGATATCTAATAATAGGTATTATTATGATTAATGGAACCTTATGATGATAAAGCTAGAACTAGTACATTGTTGGGTGGTTGGGTTTTTCATCAGCGAAAATTATTACCGAGCATATGCATTTTCAATAAATAGGTAAAAACATGAAAAAACGTAAAAAGAAGATGATCATTTGAGTCACCCTAGTGGGTTCACCGAATGCGCTTCGTGCATTGAGCCCTTTATCAATGGCTCAGAAGATGCATACTCTTTACCATGTTCATATTTTAGTAAATTTGGTACCTTTGAATGACATCAAGAGAACTTTGTCAAGCAATCAATCATAAGAAAAGAGAAAAAGAGGAGAGACACAGATTTATCTTAATTTACACCAGTGGAAGGCTATATCTAGTAGAGAGAAATCGTCATCAATATCATTATTAGGGTTTCGCTTAACTTATACTCATAAATTAAAGCACCACAAATATTACCCTTTCACCCACCATACGAAAACCTCGGACCAAAAACCTATCTCTATAGTGCACATGTGTCGGAGTAAGAACCAACCCCAACAGCCTTGCCCTGCTTTGCAAATAACTTAAGAGACTAATATAATTAAGGACGCAAAATATTTTAAATGTAGTAATAGCCAAAAAAAATAAATAAGAAAATATAAAAGCGAGTTAAATAGTTAGATTAGACATATACGAAAAGAACAAAAATAGCTGATTTTGATATTAGGTGTGCGAATAAAATTTTTAGATAGTTATCGATAACCCACCATCTACCAAAAGTAAAAATACCAATTATGACAATTCTAAAGATAATTACAATATAGACAGTTATTATTATCCCCAGCAACCCACACTCACGCTTCAACAACACTTCAAAGATAATAATAATAATAATAATAACATAACATTTCAAAGATATCATTTCCCTTTTCTTTTCCTTCCTGTGATTAGTGAAGCTTTGAAAACATCTTCGTCTTTGTTAATGGAACCAGTTAATTGTTTAGTTAATATTGAAAAATTTATGAAAAATATGTTATACAGCTTATGTATACATATCCGTACATTCCAATACTATTATCATTGTTATTAGAACGAACTGACACGGTTCGTACTCATAAGAGGAATTTTAACTGTGGCTAATAATGTGAAGAAGGGGAAAAAAAAAAGAAAAAGAAATGGAGCGAAACTTAAAATTTGAAAACAACTAGGAATTTATCGATACATATATATAAATTGTATAATATATTTCTATAAAAGGAATTATGAAAATTGACGTGTGTAATATTAAACGTTATACACACTTGTGCAGTTAAATTTTTTAGGAAAAGCCCAAAAACTTGGAAGTACTTGAATTCAAAAGCTAAGGACTACTGCGATTTCTTTTTTATTTTTTTATTTTTATTTCTTTAGAAAAAGAAAAGGGGGGAGTGCATAAAACTCTTAGGGCTAATACGGTGTTCAGCGTCCACCGCAACTCCATCCTCTTCCGCGGCACTGGTGGTCATGGTCACCTCGCCCATCCTCCTATCACTTTCAACATCCTCCGCGAAGAGGCCACCATCATCCATCCTCCAAAGCAAAGTAGAGGCCGTGCAGGTTGTTTTGAATCAAGAGTTCTCAAAAGCAAAGTTTTGTTGCATACATATAAAAAAAAAAGGATAAAAAGATTTTTTTAATTAAAATACAAAAATATTTGTGTTTAAGTGATTGTTTAAAGCATTGTATTCTAAGTATCGAGTTTGAAATACCTAAACAGTTGCCTCCAGTCAACATATATAGAATATATTCATTATTTCTAAGTTAATGAGATCTATCTTGTAAGACCCATTCAACTCCAAAACT
The DNA here is from genome assembly GCA_034195605.1 of Santalum album. NCBI lineage: Eukaryota > Viridiplantae > Streptophyta > Magnoliopsida > Santalales > Santalaceae > Santalum > Santalum album. Next base: position 4,294,747 of record CM067264.1, read on the forward strand.
ATGTTGCATATATCGGAATATATATATATTGAAATACCCTCAAAACTTCTCCCATTAGATCCAATGGCGATCGCCTCTCCTTTTTAACCTTGGAATTTGTATTTAATTCAAAGATAATATTATTTTATTACAAAAATTTAATTATCCTTTTTCCCTTAATTTTCATATTTTATTATATTTTTTTTAATGGTTTTTCATTATCAATTTGGACTCAATTAGATGGCATAAACCTATTGGGCAATTTTCGTAAGTAGAGGAGTGTATAAACAAAAAAATGTTGAAACTATATATAGAATTTCGTCTATAATCACACAAACTACAAAAGGTGCTGTAGATATTTCCCATTAATAAAATATATTTGTATTTATCTATTATTTTTTGGTTTATTTTCGTTGACGGGCCCGTACCGGGATCTGGTCACCTACAAATTTTCAATATTTAGAAAACATTTTTGGTTGGCTCATTATCCTAAACGTTATAAACAAATTTTCCCCCTCAAACATACGGGGGCCTATCCTCTCTTTCCCTCCCAAGGGAAAAAGTATCAGTACATAGAAGTGCACATATGTACGTTTTCCTTATTAAAATCCATGCATATGTACATTATCTATCTGATAAAATCCGAGATTTTCATCCTAAAATTAATTTGTATTGGTTGAGTGGCCCCTTGAGTCTTAATAAGCCTTAGTTTCCTCGAGACAATATTTTTAACGTGTTCTCTCATAATACATAAGCCAAACAAAAGTCAATTGTCTGTCAGAATACTGTATAAGATAAATACAAATAATTTGTGTACTTTTTTATTGGCTTGGTAATAAAAAACTATTGCAGAGAATTCACCGGTGCAAGAATTGTCAAGGATAGAAGATGCAGTTTGTTGATGGCCTAAGTCCACGGGGGTAGAAAGATGATTAGTTTCAAGTGCCTAAGCATGACAATAAAAAACTATTATAGAGGCAATTCCTACCTCCAAAGTTGATAAGGATTGGGATTATTCTTATAATTATGATATATATATATATATATATCTAAAAAAATATTGAATGTATGTAGTGTCCATATGAAACGAATTTTAAGAAACTAATATAATTAGGAACAGAAAATATTTTAAACGTAGTGATAATGATAATAATAATAAAAATCAATCTGAAAATTTAAAAGCAAGTTAAATAGTTAGATAAGATATATTCGAAAAGAATTTCAAATTTAAAAACTGTTTAAAAATAGAAATAACGGAAATAAAAACTAAATTTCTTGATTCAGTCTCACTTTGTTTAACGGCTGATTTTGATATTATGCTAATTTAGATAGTTGCTGACACCCGACACTCCACCGACAGTAAAAAAAAAAGACACCTATTAGATGATAATTTTAAAAAATAATTACAATATAGATAATTATTGTTATCCCCAACAACCCACTCTCACGCTTCAACAACATTTCAAAGATAATCAACAAAAAGAAAGACGCAACATTTCAAAGATATCATTTCCCTTTTGTTTTCCATCCCGTGATCAGGGAACCTACACGAGCTATTGGAAAACATCTCGTCTTTGTTCATGGAACCAATTAATTTTTTAGTTAATATTGATATATTTATTAAAATTATGTTATAGAGTCTATAAATGCATGTCGATGCAGTCCGATGCTATTATAATTATTATTAGAATGAACTAATCGGTTCATGTTCATAAGAGAAATTTTGAACTGCACAAGTAATGTGAAGAGGACAAAAAAAGAAACATCCATCGAAATCAAGAGTAATGTTCATAATTCGGGAACGAAGTAAAGATTCCAAAACAATTGTTCTAATCTCAGTGCAATGTATTGATATATAAATAAACTGCATAACATATTTTTACAGAAAAATCTAATGAAAATTCAAACGTGCTAATTGATGAAGCTGAAACATCGGGGGATTTTTATTTTAATTTCCTTAAAAGATGGAAAAAAAAAAAAAAAAAGCGGGGGGGGGGGGGGGGGGTGGGGGGAGCCTTTTAACCACGAAAATTGTGAAAATCGTGTATGAAACTCCTTCGGCTAATAGGTTATAAGGTGATAAAATAGAGGCACGCCTGCAGTGCAATGTTCTAGTGAGAGGGTACTCGAGTTCAATGATTATTATTGATTGGATATGCTTTGTGATTTTCTGTATAAATTCGCCTTGAACAGGGCATGGAGAAGTACCGAGCAAAGACTCGTTAATTTGCAGGTAACATATAGACTAGCCAGGGCGCCAATGTCCACCGCTAATCCATCCACTTTCACGGCACCGGTGGTCGTGGTCACCTCCTTCGTCGTCCTCCTCCTCCCACTCCTTGCATCATCGGCAAAGAGGCCACCATCATCCATCCCCAAAAGTGACATAGATGCCGTGCAAGTAGCTCTGAATCTGGAGTTCTTGGAAGCAGAGTTCTTCTGTTATTCGAGCTTGGGCTATGGCTTAGATACAATCCAGCCAAGTGTAACCGATGGAGGGCCAAGGCCTTATGATGTTCAGAAAGCACAATTGGACAGTTTTACGAGGGATATCATGACCCAATTTTGTTATCAAGAAGTCGATCACATCATGTTCGATTGTCTTCCCAATTCTCATTTTTATTGCTTATTCTCGTATCTCACATCATAATGTTGTCCGCCCTGCAAAGATGTGATAACCTCGTGCTAATTGATATGATAGTCATCGTTGTGTGCAGGGGCATTCTGGCAGTTGTACCAGGATTCGCAAGGCCTCAATTGGAGCTAAGCAGATACACATTTGCCAAGATAATGAACCTGGCATTTGAAACTGATCTGTCGCCTCCCTTTGACGTTTATGCCAATGCTCTCAACTTCCTTCTGGGGTCTTACTTGATACCCTATGTTGGACACAACGGTTACATCGAAGCGAGCCCAAACCTCAAATCTCCCGAAGTCAAGAAGGTGAGTAAGCCAGAACCGTTCCCCCCAGCAATTGATCGCCATCACCATCATTATCATCTAAAAAACATAAATGCATATTGTGTCACGTTTTCAGTTGGTAACTAGCCTCGAATCTGTGGAGGCAGGCCAAGACGTGGTCATCAGGTTTATGCTTTACCAGTGTCAGAAGGACAAATGGTTGGGTTGTAGTGAGGTGAGACCCTACGGTATACCAGTGGCCGAATTCACGCGCAAGCTTTCAGCGCTGAGAGACTCGCTGGGCTCCAACGGTAATAAAGATGAAGGCATCATAGTTCAACTGTGGCAAGGCGCCCAAAAAAACATCACCGGAAATGTGATAGCCGGGAACATGTACTCCGAAGGGTATGGTAGGACGCCCGCTGAAATATTCAGAATTGTGTATGGGACCGCAAGCGAATATCTGCCCGGGGGTTTCTTCCCATATGGATGTAATGGTGCCATTGCCAAAGGCTTCTTAACAAACCCACCATAGCTATCCACCTAGTTATCACAGGAGCTCATGCTATATGTATACTATGTAATTTCAGTAAGGTGTTGTGGGTAGTTACCCAGAAAGGGCATAGAGAAACTAACCCTGCATTATGATGTTGCAATAAGCAATAGTAACAATGACGATGAGAGCAAGCGTAATTATATACTCTGATATTTGAAAACAAGTACCCTTGCCATATTGGAATTTATCGATTTATACATATAGACTGTGTAACATATTCCTATAAAAGAAATTATGAAAGCTGTTATACACATTTTCGCTGTTAAAATTTTTCAGAAAAGCCCAAAAACTTGGGGGTACTAAAATTCAAAAGCTAGGGACTATTGAGAAATTTTATTATTTCCTCAAAATAAAAAAGAAAAAAGAAAAGTGGGGAGTGCATCAAACTCCTACGGCTAATAGGTTGGAAAGTGAAGAAAGCCAGGCATGCCTGCAAGGCAATGTTCGGGTGAGGGAACTCGAGTTAAATGATTGGATTTAGACTTACAAGCATCGACGAGATGGAGAAACACTGAGCAAAGTCTTATAATTTTGCTAATAATGCATACTGACCATGGCGCCAGTGTCCGCCGCTACTCCATCCTCATCCACGGCACTGGTGGTCATGGTCACCTCCCTCCTCCTCCTCCTCTCACTTCCAACATCCTCCGCAAAGAGGCCATCATCATCCATCCCCCAAAGCGACGTGGATGCCGTGTAGGTTGCTCTGAATCAAGAGTTCTCAAAAACAGAGTTCTATTGCATATAAAAAAATAATAAATAAATAATAAAAAAAAAATATATATATATAAATTAAATTACAAAAATATGTATCCACTAAGTATGGAGTTTTGAACAGCCAGTTGCTTCCTCCAATCAATATATATAGAATATATATATATATATCAAGGATTTCTAAGTTAATAAACTCTAACTCCCAAGGCCCGTTCAACTCGATCCACAACTATATTGCATATAATCGGAAGATATATAGATGGAGTCGAACGGGCCTTAGGAGTTAGAGTTTATTAACTTAGAAATCCTTCATATATATATATTCTATATATATTGACTGGAGGAAGCAACTGGCTGCTCAAAACTCCATACTTATAGTATAATAGTTTAAATAACCACATATATATATATTAGGATGCAAATTATTCTCAACAGAAAAACAAATTTCTCAAAACCTTTCCTATTATATCCAATGGCAACCGCTCTCTCTTTTTCGATCTCGGAGTTTGCATTTAATTAGAAAATTATAATTTTTTTAATTTAATAATGTGTTTATCTTTTTTCTCTTAATTTTCATATTTTATTATATTTTTAATGATTTTTCGTTATCAATTTCGACATAATTAGATGGCAAAAACTTATTGGCTATTTTTGTAAGTACAAGAGTATAATTGAAAAAAGTTGAAACGATTGAGAGTTTCATTAATAATCGCACAAACTGCAAACGGTATTTTAGATATTTACCATTAATAATATACATTTGCATTTATCTTTTTTTTTCTTTTTCTTGGTATATTTGCCTTGACCGCCGGGGCCGGGATCTGGGTCGTCACACGAATCGATTTATACAAAAAATTACAAATTTTCAGTTTTTGGAGAATATTTTTGGTTGGCTCATTATCCTAAACGCTATAAACAAACTTTTCCTCTGAAACAAACGGGGCTCATCCTCTCTTCCTCTTCGAAGGGAAAATGTATCAATACATAGAAGTTCACGCATGTACTTTTCCCTTATTAAAATCCATACATATATACATTATCGACGTGACGAAATTCGAGATTTTCATTATAAAAATTAATTTGCAGTGGGTGAATGGCCCTTGGTCTCAATAAGCTTTACTTTCCCCGAGACAATATTTTTAATATGTTCTCTCACAACATGTAAGTCAAACAAACGTCAATTACCTGATAGATAAATATAAATAATTTGTGTACTTATTCATTGGCTTAATAATAAACCGGTGCGATAGTTGTCGGGGATAAAAGATGCAGTTTGTTGATGGCCTATGTCCAAGGGAGGAGAAAGATGCTTAGGTTCACGTGCCTAATCATGGCAATTCCTACCTCCAAAGTTGATAAGGATTGGGATTATTCTTATAATTGTGATATATATATATATATATATATATATCTAAAAAAAACCTTGAATGTATTTAGTGCCCATAGAAAACAAATTTTAATAGCAAACTTTGCTTTTCAGGTATTATTAAGATTAAGTGGGCTGTATGATAATAAAACTAAAAATATTAAGTCAAAATTTATTACGTGCATACATTTTCAAAAGATAGATGAAAATACTGAAAAAGGTAAAGAAAGATAATCATTTGACTCGCAGTGCTAGATTCTTCATTGAGCATTCTACCAATGGGTCATAATTCTTTACCATGTCATATTTTAGTAAATTTGGTGCCTTGCAATTATATCCAGCCTCTCAAATAGCTTAAGAAACTAATATAATTAAGAGCAGAAAATATTTTAAACGCAGTGATAATAAAAAAGAAAAAATCAATTCTAAAATTTAAAAGCGAGTTAAATGGTTAGATTAGATATCTGCGAAAAGAATTTCACATACAAATAGAAGTAAATGACATACAAACTAAATTTCTTGATTTAATCTCGTTTTGTTTAGCAGCTGATTTTGATATTATACCAATTTAGATGAATTTTTTCCCCAAATAATATAGTTTGACAAAAGAATTCTAAATTTAGGTGTGCAAAAAAATTATTTCCTAAAATTAGCTTTTACTTTGGTCACACAATTGGCAATTGCATGACCATTGTGGGTGGGTGGTGAGTGGATTGGGTGAGTTAATGGAGAAGGGTCCACGGTGCAGTTTGCACCATTTTTCTCAATGCATTTTTGAAAAATTTAAACCATATAAATGGAAATAATATAAAAAATGCACATGCCTTCAATCCTCAAGTGATTTGGAACGTAAATCCTATTCATCCTGATCATAGAAAATTTCAGAACTATTTTTGAGTATTAATTTTTTTCTGACTTTGAATGAAAATTTCAAGATCCACTGCAACCGTCATAAATTACTTGAAAATCGATAGACATGCATCTTCATATTTTTTTAGCTATATTATTTGGGGAGAAAATTCAATTTAGATAGTTGCTGACACCCAACAATACACCAACAGCAACAAACATAATTTTTTTCCCCAAATAATATAGTTTTAAAGTAAAATTCTCAAAATTTCCTTTTGGGCATGCAATTGCCAGTTGCGTGACCAAAAAAGCAATTTAATATGCTCACCCAATTGGCGGTTGCGTGGCTAATTTTCAGGTGAGTAAAAGTGGTCACACAATTTGCCATTACCTGAGCAAAATAATAAAATAATGGTTATGCAATTGCCAATTGCATAACCATTGTGGGTGCGTATGGATGGGGAATTGAGAATTAGGTGGGTTGATGGAGAGGGGTTTCATGGTGCAGTTTGCAACATTTTTGTTAACGCATTTTTTAAAACTTTGAACCATATAAATGGAGACAACTTATAAAAATATAGGTCTATCAATTTTTTATTGATTTATTAGGATTGCAATGGATCTCTAAATTTCATTCAAAGTAGGGAAAAATTCTATCTGAAAAGCAGTCCTGATATTTTCTATGCTTAGGATGAATAGGATTTACATTCTAAATCACTTAAAAGTTGATGAGCATGTGCATTTTTGTATATTATTTCCATTTATAAGGTTCAAAAATTTCAAAAATGTATTGAAAAAATAGTGTAAACTACACCATGAAACCCTTCTCCATCAACCCACCCACAACAATACCCACCAACTACCCACAATGGTCACGCAATAGGCAATTACGTGACCAATGTGGATGGGTCCATGTTACAGTTTGCATCATTTTTTTAATGCTTTTTTTTTAAAAAAATTTGAACCCTATAGATGGAAATAATATACAAAAATGCATATGACCATCAATTTTTAAGTGATTTGGAATGTAAATCTTATTCATAGTAAGCATAGAAAATTTCAAGACTGTTTTTAAGCCAAAATTTTTCCATGCTTTGGGTGAAAATTTCAAGATCCATTGCAATCCTAATAAATCACATGAAAATTGTTAGACTAGTATTTTTGTACGTTGTTTCCATGTATATAATTCAAAATTTTTAAAAATGCATGAAAAAGATAAATGGTGCAAACTACACCATGAAAACCCTCTCCATCAACCCGCCTAATTTCCAACACCCTTCCCCCCACCACTCCCAACCCACCCACAATGGTCACACAATTGGCAATTGGGTGGCCATTATTTTATTGTTTTGGTCATGCAATTGTCAATCGCATGACCACTTTTATCCACCTGAAAATTAGTCATGCAATTGCTCATTACGTGATCATATTATATTATTTTTTTGTCATCCAATTGGTAATTATGTGATCAAAAGAAAAAACTTATTTTGAAAAATAATTTTTCCGTACATCTAGTTTGAGAATTTTATTTTTGAACTATTTTATTTGGGGGAAAATTCGTGAAAAACACATATCATGGAAATTCAAAAAATAATTACAATCTAGATAATTATTATTATCCCTGGCAACCCACTCTCACGCTTCAACAATATTTCAAAGATAATCAACAACATTCTGAAGATTCCATTTCCCTTTTGTTTTTTGTTTTCCTTCATGTGATTAGGGAAGCTGCACAAGCTATTGGAAAACATCTCGACTTTGTTCATGGAACCAAATTAATTTTTTAGTTAATATTGATAAATTTATTAAAATTATGTTATACAGTTTAGACATACATATCGATGCAGTCCGATAATGAACTAGCCAATTTATATTCATAAGAGGAATTTTGAGCTGGGCAAATACTGAGGAGAGGGGGAAAGAAGAAAACATCCATCAAAATCAAGAGCAGTGTTCATAATTCGCAAACGAAGTTTCATCGGAATGTATTGATATATATAAACTGCATAACATATTTTTATATAAAAATCTAATGAAAATTCACAGGTGTTAATTAATGAGGCTGAAACTTCGCGGTACTTACAGTTCAAAATATAGGGACAATTGCGATTTTTATTTTAATTTCCTTAAAATAATAACAAAGGGGGGAGCATTTAACCTTAAAAATTGTGAAATTGTGTATGAAACTCCTACGGCTAATAGGTTATAAAGTGAAAAAATAGAGGCACGCCCCCAGTTGCAACGCTCTAGTGAGAGGGAACTCGAGTTAAATGCTTATTATTAATTGGACATATGCTTTGTAATTTTGTGTATAAATTAGCCTTGAACAAGACATGGAGAAATACTGAGCAAAGACTTGTAATTTTGCTGATAACATATATACTAGCCATGGCGCCAATGTCCACCGCTAATCCATCCTTTTTCATGGCACCGGTGGTCGTGGTCACCTCCTTCATCCTCCTCCTCGTCCCACTCCTCACATCATCTGCAATGAGACCATCATCATCCATCCCCAAAAGTGACATTGATGCCATGCAAGTAGCTCTAAATCTGGAGTTCTTGGAAGCAGAATTCTTGTGTCATGCGAGCTTGGGCTATGGCTTAAATACAATTCAGCGAAGTCTAGGCAGTGGAGGGCCAATGATCACATCATGTTCAATTCTCTTCCAATTCTCATTTGTATCACTTTTTCTAACGTCTTGTACCATAATATCGTTTAGCTAGCAACTACACAATAAGCTCACGAAAATTACCACCATTATTATTGTTATTGCATGCAGGGGCATTCTGGCGGTGGTACCCGGATTCCAGAGGCCCCAGTTGGATGTGAGCAGAGAAACATTTGCCAAGGTAGTGAATCTTGTGTTTGAAACTGATCTGTGGCCTCCCTTTGACGTTTACGGCACTACTCGCAACTTCCTTCTGGGGTCTTACTTGATGCCCTACGTTGGACACACCGGCTACGTTGGAGCGAGCTCAAACCTCAAATCTCCCGAAGTCAAGAAGGTGAGTAAGCCAGAACCGTTCCCCCCAACAATTCATTACCATCACCGTCATTATCATCTAAAAAACATAAATGCGTATTGCGTCATGTTTTCAGTTGGTAAGAAGCCTCGAATCTGTGGAGGCAGGCCAAGACGCGATCATCAGGTATATGCTTTATGAGTGTCAGTTTAACAAATGGTTGGGTTGTAGTGTGGTGAGACCATACAATATAGAAGTGGGCGAATTCACGCGCAAGCTTTCAGCACTGAGAGACTCGCTGAGCGGCAATGGTTATAAAGACGAAGGCATCATAGTTCAACCATGGCAAGGCGCCCAAAAGAATATCACTGGAAATGTGATAGCCGGAAACGTGTACTCAGAAGGGTATGACAGGACACTCACTGAATCATTCAGGATTGTGTACGGGACTGCAAGCAAATTTCTGCCTGGGGGTTTCTTCCCAAATGGATGTAATGGTAACATTGCTAGAGATTTCATAGCACATGCACCATAGCTATTCACTTAGTTATCGCAGGAGCTCATACTATATACTATGTAATTTCAGTATAGTGTTGTGGGTGGTTACCCAGAATATAGAGAAACCAACCCTGGATTGTGATGCAGTGGTAAGCAATAATAAGAATAACAATGAGTCCTAGCACAGTTATATGCTCTGACATTTAATAGAACAGGTCTACTGGTTCGGTTGTAGAATTTGGTATAAAAACAAGGGCACATGCCAGAGCAAGCAAACCTTGCAAGGCTAGTAACTTTATGGAAATAACCAGTCATCAACACATGCAGCGACAAAAGCTCAAATCACGTTTTATACTTCCACTTGCAGCAAATTAGTGGTACGTCCAAAATAGTACCAGAAATTTTTTTTGCACAAAGTAGTCGACAATCATGGACAAACTTCTGGAAGATGCAAATATTGGCCGATGTTGTCGCACAACCGTAACATAACATGCACAATTTGGACAAAGTGTGCCAAATATAGAGAAAAATATCTTAAAGAAACTCAAATGTCATTGCACCCTGAGCCTTCAGTTCTTCGATACGAACTTTGTTGGGGCCTGATACCAACATGTCATCAACATACAACAGCAGTATAACGAAATCATCAACACCAAACCTCTTGTAATACGCACAAGGGTCTGAACCAAGTCTGTTGTATCCAAGGCTCAATATGAAGGAATCAAATCTCTTATACCAACATCTCGGCGCCTGTTTTAAGCCGTATAGAGATTTGTTTAACCTGCAAACCAAGTTCTTTTTCCCCGGTTCTTCAAAACCATCTGGTTGGAGCATATAGATTTCTTCTTCAAGATCTCCATGAAGAAATGCAGTTTTCACATCTAACTGCTCCAGATGTAGATCAAATGTAGCACATAATGCCAGAACTATCCGAACAGTAGTAAGGCGAACCACGGGTGAAAAGATTTCTGTAAAATCAACACCTTCTTTCTGAGCATACCCTTTTATCACAAGCCTTGCATGATATCGCTCTATCTGATCATCACTATTTCGTTTGATCTTGTAAACCCATTCACTGTTGGGTAATAAAACCCCGACCGAATAGAGCAAACAGCAAATAAAGGAAATTGGATGGAGTGGAAAACCCTTTCGGGAAAAAACCACGGGCAAGAAGAGAAAACTCCACTATAGAAGAATATTACAAGAAATGAGAAGAATTGAAAATGGGATGGATTGGAGGGGAGGAGGAGCCTTTCTTTTATAGGCTTTCTCCCCCCTCCCCTTTCAATTGGTTTTCGATGTGGGATTCCCACATTGGATGAATAGTGCCAACACTTGCTAGTATATATATAGATTATATTTAAGGCTTTTGAGTTAATGGGTTTTAACACGTAAGACCCGTATATCCCGATCTATATTTATATAACATATATTTAGAATATATATAATAGGATACTAAATATTCACAAGGCTACATAATGGTAAATTGCTCTTAACATCATTCTATTGTTGTCTTTATAGCATTATTAACAAAGAAATATAAAAAGAACAACAGCAGGAACATGAAACGCTTGCTTATCATACTAGCTGAGATTTATAATCATTAAATATGTCTAAATTATAAGTTTCCAAATATTCTCACGTAAAGTTTTGAAAGAGTTCACTTCTCCATAATAACCCGACATAAACCTTATCTGTGAGCACAAAAGTGAGAGAGAGAGAGAGTCTCATCCTATTCCACTACAGTTTGTCTCTCTGTTTCTCTGAGAAACGACAAGGCACGCCGCCCAAGTGGCCTCTTTCATAACCCTTCAAATTTTGCTCCAGTTAAAATTATTAAAATGTTTATAGCAAAGCCGTGAAATCGTTTCGACCACTTGGCGAAATTGTGTATTTGTTCACATTTATGCTATTTATTTAGAAAAAAAATAATAAAACGGTCATATATATATATATATATATATATATATAAGATTTTTTTCAGTGCCATAGAGACAGAAAAATTCCAATCACATAAAATTTTGTCAAGTCAGAAAATATAACTCAAGGAAGAAATTCTAAGATTCAAATCATTTGCCTTCTGGTCAGTGAGTGCATAGAGCCCCTACGACTACTGGTAGGATATAGTGCGACAAAGCTAGCACGCGTGCAATGGAACCTTTCGGCTAGGGTAGATGGAGTTAAATGATTGGGTTTGGACTTAAATGCATCTTCCTCATTTTAAATTTGACATTCATTGCGATTCTTTCTCTGTGTGTATCAATTGGTCTAAATTGTGATAACTATTAAAAGAATAAAAGGCCTTTAAAATTCAAATTAAAAGAAATATTCACTGATTTTCCTAAGCTAACACCATTCTCTTAACAGCTTATTTTGGGATTACATTGTGGGAGCAATCTGGGACCAAGACACTAGGATTTTTGTACACTTTTTTTGAAATAAAAATTTAATTCTATTAATATATATATATATATATATACCCGCACCTTTGGAGAAGGAAGTCTCCCCTTTCTTGTTTTGTTATTTAAATTTTCTTAATTGTCAAGTATTTTTCAAATTTCTAATGTCATTTTTAATAATTTATATTTGAAATAATGATATGAAAATTTATATCTTGTCATGTGTTCTCCAACTTAACAGAATTAGACGACAAACGGATGAGAATTACTGAAAACATATTAAAAGTATAGGGGATGTGATAAACAAAATTTAAACCAAATGGGGTCTTTTAGAATTCTCCTTTTTATTATATAATGAATTTTATTTTGGGGCAACTGCTACACCAAAGTTACGTGTGGCTCACACGCATAGAAAGAGAAAAAAGCAAGACCAAACCAAAAATAAATCAAGTAAAAATTTGTTTAAAATGTAACACTACCTAAAATTAGCTTAAAGGACTCAAATCCCTTGCCTAAAATGTCTAATAGGTTATAATGCATAATGTGAAGAAAAAAGGGAATGCTTGGGTGAGGGTGCTCGAGTTAAATCATTGGGGTTGGACTTCGATGCAAGGAAAGAATAAAGAATCTTGATATTCTTCTGGGACTTCGTGCATAAATTGGTGAGGAAGAAGACATGGTTATACACTGAGCAAAAACTACATTTGCTCTAGATAAGAAGAGCTAAGCCTCCTAAAATTTTGCTCATATATTGTAGCCATGGCAGCACAGGTGAACATGCTCACCTTGTTCATCCTCATCACTTTCCTCTTACTCACGACGACACTGTTTGCGAAAAAAGAAGGGTCATCTGCCTCGTCCATCCCGCAAAGTGACATTGATGCCATGCAAGTCGCTCTGAATCTAGAGTTCTTACAAGCAGAGCTCTTTTGCTTTTCGGCTTTGGGCCGTGGCATTGATCAGATTGAGCCAAGCTTAAGTGGCGGAGGGCCACCGGCTACTGGCACTAGGCAAGCCAATGTGGACGGTCTTGTAAAAGATATAACAATCCAATTCTGTTATCAAGAAGTTGATCACATAATGTTCGGTCATTTTTACCTTCTCAATTAATTTCAACATTTACTCTTATTATGATAATCATAATCACAACAAAATGTGTGCAGGGGCATTAGGGCGACCGTGGGTGGATTTCCGAGGCCTCTAATGAATCTGGACAGAGACGTATTTGCGCAGATGATGGATCTCGCATTTGAAAACAATCTGTATCCTCCATTTGACATTTATGGCAGCAATCTCAAGTTCCTCCTGGCGGCTTCCTTATTCCCCTATATCACAAGTACTGCATACAATGGAGCGAGTTCAATCTTCAAATCTCCCGCAGCCAAGAGAGTAAGCAAGCATTTAAAACCAATGGGTGCCTGCAAAATTTTCGTGGGTTTTTCTTATTCCATACAGCCCGGCAATATTCCAATCAAATCCCAAGAAATTGAGGTCACCAAATGAATGAAGAGCAATAAAGTACCTATATCTTGAAAATTTTATGAAATTATTACTTGATCGCTCTCTATTCACATGTTGACATGATAAAATTTATGAAATTTAGGGTCTGTTTATTTGGCCTTATTTTTGGGTTCTAAATCTATTCATTTTCAAATTTTCAGTCATTATGACCTTTTAGTGAAACATCTAAATTGCCTCTTATTATGTCTAACCCATCATGCTCCTCTCATCTTTCTCCCTCATCCAATTCTCTTCTCTCCCACGCACAGCAATGGCCCTGACCACGATTACGAGAACCACCAGCGACTGCCGAACCGGCCGCCAACACCACACCCCTAACCCTACCATCAGGATTTGGGGTTTCTTAATCAAAATCAAACCCTAGGTTTTGTGTTCGATTTCGAATCAAACCTCAATTTTAGGTTTGAATTCGAATTGAATCTCAATTTTGGGTTTATTGAACCCCTATTTTGGGTTTGAATTAAATCAAAGCCCAAAACCTAGTGTTAAGTTTTAGTTTTGACAGACCAAAAGAGGAGAAGCCGGAGAAGAAAAATAGATCTAGCATGTTAAGGAATAGATTAAGAATAGATCTCCAATACTATACTTGTTGAAGGAGATGAAAAAGAAAATGGGAAGATGTGAGTAGCGGAGGATGAGGAGAAGAAAAGCAAGAAGATTCCAAAATGGTTTTTTGCCCTTTCACATAAAATAAAAACAATAAAAAGAATGACAACAAGAAGAAAATGTATTCCATTTAATGAATAGAGTATGAATAGAACTCTAGTATTGTCCCCTCGCCTCCTCAAAAAAAAAAACTCATTTCTACAATGTGTCATGTTTCAGTTGGCAATGGGCCTCGAAACTATAGAGGCAGGGAGAGATGGAATGATCAGATTTCTGCTTTACTTGAACAGATATGTTTATGTATGGCCGTACGACATACAGGTGCTTGAGTTTGTCCGCCGAATTTCATTGCTCAGAGATTCGCTAGGGGGCAATGGCATTAGAGATGAAGGCATTATGGCTCCGATTTGGCAAGGTGCCCATAAGAGCACCACTGCAAATGTGCTAGCGGGAGATAACTACTCGACTGGGTATGGGAGGACGGCTGCTGAAATATTCAGAATTGTGTATACAACTGCAAGTGAATTTCAACCTGGGGGTTTCTTCACAAATGGATGTAATGGTAACACTGCCAGAGAATTCATAGCACATGCACCATAACTATCAACCTAGTTATCACAGGAGCTTATACTATATACTTTGTAATCTCAGCACGGTGTTCTGGATGGTTACCCAAAACATAGAGAAACCAAACCCGCATTGTGATGCAATGGTAAGCAATAATAACAATAACAATGAGTCATAGCATAGTTATATGCTCTGACATTTAATAGAACAGGTCTATTGATTCGATTGTAGAGATTGGTATAAAAATAAGGGCACAAGCCTGAGCAAGCAAACCGCGCAAGGCTAAAAATTTTACCGAATTAACCTATCATCAACAAATGCAGCTACAAAATCTCAAATGACATTTTAGACTAGTGGTACGTCCAAAATTGTACCATTTTTTTTTTTTTGGCACAAACTAGTCAACAATCATGGGCAAACTTCTGGAAGATGCAAATATTGGCCACATGTTGTAGCACAATCGTAACACGACGTGCACAATTTGGACAAAGTGTGCCAGATCCGGAAAAAAAAAATCTTAAAGAAGCTCAAATGTCATTGCATCCTGCGTGTGACGCGTATCTGCAACATCATACCATAATTCATAATTGATCATTCCACACTTTTTAAAGAAAATAAATAAATAAAAGTTGATTATGGGAGCTCCACACAAAAAACAGGTTTCCTGGTTAAGATGGTGTCATAAAAACTGAGATATAAGAACCAAATTCTATGCAGATACGAAAAAGAGAGATGGATAATGACTATGTTTAATGAGTACCGTAGAGACATGATTTGAAAGATATTGTAACGTCTTTCAAGGGTATAATGTGCTGGGTAAATGCATTTTCTAATCGGGTTGCTTCCAACTTTGATGCATGTGCGATACAAAACTGGTTTTGAGGGTTTTGCTACAATGTTTGGGCCTGGGGTTTTCCGTATACTGGGTGAAACAGTAATATTTATTGTGGTTTAAGTGGTTGTGTAATGAGTTTGTAATACATACACTGTTGCCTTCAGCTAGTATATATAGAATATATCTAGGGGTTTTAGGTTAGTAGGCTTTATCCTGTAAGGCTTGTATGGCCCAGTACATGCCTATGTAATATATATTTAGAACATATATAATATGATACTAAATATGCTCAACAATTTCATATGTTCTACATTTTGCACAAGCCATAAACAAACATAATGTAATGATCAATTGATAATTGAATCATTCATATCACAAACCATAGTTTTATAATCCTAATAAAACACAAGTGGAACTCCAAACTCAAAACAAGAGTTTCAGAACAAATCTAAACTCAAAACCTTAGGAGTTCTCAAAGTATACATGAACTAATTATTCAACGATAAAGAATATAAAAGTTCAGCATAGCTCTATGAGACTCTACTCGTTCATTAGATCATTCTCATCAGGATCAAGATCGAGATCCTCTCCTTCATTTTCACCATTATTTGAAAATTTTGAATTTCACAAACATGAATCCAATCATTTGCATAAAATATATAAGGTATCTAGTTCTAATTGAAGAACTTAATACAATATCACCATGCCCGAAAAGAAACAAGTTTCTTCTAACAAAGAACAAGTTCTAAATAGTTTCTTTACAAGAACTATTTCATGTTTCATTGTGAAAGGTTACAATTGTCATATCAAACATTAATTATGTTGTATCATTAGTGTGAAATCATACAACATACCATGAAGGACATATCATCAAGTGTGCAATGATATAAAGACAATTGTAACAACACTGAAACATATCAAACTATCCAAAACTTCTCACAACTACCGAGATTTGGAAACAATTCAAAACAACATAAACACTACAAGAAAACCTTGCAATAGCAACGAATTTTTAGAGATGGACCTCTTTCCGATACTATTAAGTACTTTTAGCGACGGAAAATATTGATGGAAAATTTATTGGTATAAAAATAATTAACGTTATTAGTGACATAATTTCCGTCACTAATATTATATAATCGCTTGCTATTTCTACACTTTTAGCGATGGATTGTCTTTCTGTCGCTATTAGTTTGGCGAGAAATGGCTTTTATTCCCTCCAACTTAATAGTGACGAATTTTCAGTCGCTATAGTTTTTTAATAATAGCGATAGAAATTCCGTTGCTAATATCTATAACATATTTCACCAAATCTTTTTCTTTTGGCTTTGACATACCATTTACAATACCTAAAACACGATCTCTACGGTATGTTAGGCTAATAATATATAGCTCAAAGTGGCTGCAAAAAATTTTATTGATCCATGGTGCTTTAGGCACCTAATTGTTTAGTCGATCCTTAAAACAGTCATATTAAATCCACCGAGGATGGTGTACGCCCATATGTCTAATTGATGTGATTTTTTAGAAATGGATCTATACAATGAGGATATCGTTGTGAAAAGATTCTACACCCATTGGATCATTGTAAAGCAATGCAATGGATTTAATAATTTTCATACATTGATTTTGCAATTATCTGATTAGGTGTCTATGGAACTCAAAATTAACATAAATTTTACTTTTGTAAGCACATGAGTCATACAAAGTAGACAAGATTGATGAAAGTAGGACTAACATCATGTTGTAGTTTAACTGTTGAATGTAAGACAAGACAATGCTTTTGTAACTCTATGACATTTTGGTTGAATTTTAAAATCTCTACTATTCATTGTACTTATTTAAATCTATAACTAAGAAATATCAAATCTTGAAGCCATATGAAATTTTTTTTTACGTAATCGGATGATAGGTTGATTTAACGACATATGACTCTTTAAGAATGATTTGGCCGCTGTAGAGGTCCAACAGCTACAATATTTGAACATTATGATCCCAATGTATATAAGATCATATTTGGAAAAGGTCATCCCAATCAATTGTCCCCAGCCACCCAATGACCAACTAAATCATGTCTATCGTCCCTTAAGTGATTGTTTAATCGAGCAACTAAATCCTTATGGATTGAGCCTAATTTTTAGGAACAATGCATATATAATTTTATAAATATAAAGAATGGTGTACATCATAATTTATTGAGCCTTAAAAGCATAGAAATAAAAACAACCCAATAGATTATATAATAGTGACGGATTATAACATTAATAGTGACGGGTAAATTCAAAAAGCCGTTGCTATCAGTTTGGGCATAATTTCTTCATTTTCATATTAGCGACGGCCAATCCTATTAATAGTGATAAATTTTGTAAACAAATCCGTTGCTATTAATTGTTTGGTCACTTTTAGGGACAGATTTTATTATCTTTAGCGATGGAAAATTTTGTCACTAATACTCCCTTAAAAAACTAGATCACAGCCTCAAGCCCCCCATTCTGTAAATGCAAAGTTTCCCCAAATTCTCAAAACCCTAATGCACTGCCACACCAGAAGCCTACACCGCCGCCTGTCATGCCGCTATCACTATCATCGTTTCCATCATCGTCTCATTTGCCATCTCCAGTGTTCGTGTTTATCAAAATGGATATATTAAAACATGTGTGTTGAAGTCAATTTCTCTAATTCATAGGGAAGTAGCTACAGAATGGAGAAGGTTTTATTTTTTCATTCCTATGTGGTATAATTGGAAGTTAAAGGTGTTGTGCTACAAAAGTAATCCTGAATGTGACAGACTTGAAGGATTCGATTTCGAGAATGAAATCTTTTTAAGGAGGGGAGAATGTAATACCCTAGCCATGAAGTTGACGTCGACTTTTACTTGCCGTAACGCCAGTATTTCTCTGAGATATTTTTCATACTTCACTAGTTTAAAATTCTGATAAATTTTCATGGAAAAAATTATTTTCACATGCGAACCTTAAATCTTTGGGTTTCGTGCGCAATTATCGAAACTGTAATATCCCTAAAATCTGAGTTCATAGTAAATTTTACTAGCTTGAATATTAGTATTTTTCTTAAATATTTTGTGTGCTTAGTCTACGTAATATTCTAAGAAATTTTCACGGGAAAAAAATTTTTGCCCATGAACGGGAAATCTTCGGGTTTCATGTACAATTACCAAAACGCCCTCAGCCATTAAGCCATAAATAATGGTAGTAATAGTGGTGTATGATTTCTGAACCCTAGTAGGAGAAATTTATCATTCGTAGAAGTTGGGAATAAAACCGAGTTTTAGAATAGTATTTTTGATCCGTTTACGGATTATCGGGCGAGAAATATTTAACAAGTGATTAATGCGACACGTGGGGTCCACAAATAAAATATGTGGTGGAGAAGAGTTGACTTTAGGATATTTGTAAAAGTGAAATGACCAAAATACCCTTGGTGTTTTCAAAGGATTGCATTTTGATGTGGGGGCAAAAATGGAAATTTGGGAAAAGCGTCTTCCATTTGTAGCCATTCATTTCCATTGTATTTCACTATTCATACATTATGGAAGAGAAAGGAAAGAGAGAAGAGAGAAAAGAGAGAAAAAGTGAGGTTTTTCTTGTTGGGTCTTTGAAGGAACTTGGATTTTCTTCTACAGAGTTCGATTTCCTCCTCAAGCAGTTCTAAGGTAGGATTCTTATCTACAAATCTCAATTTTTAAGTCTTGATTCCATGTTTTTACATATTTTTTTCTTGGCAAGAAGTTATATGTTGATTTGAGTCATAATCATGATTATTGTTGTTTTCCTGATAAATTTTATGTTGCATGACATGATGATTGTTCATGGAAGTTGATTATGATTAATCTTCTCAATTAGGTATGTGTTTGACCTCAAAAATTGGTTTAATGAGGTGTTGGTTAAATTTTCCTTCAAGTGAATTTTTGGGTGCAAGTCTAAGGCAGTAAGGTTTTGGATATTGTTCACCTAGAAATGTTTTTAATTTTAGGATGTTTTCTTCTGAAGAGTTGTAGTTCTGATTTAAATCTACAGGTTTGGTTTCGGTATCATTTCTACTTCTAGGTGTCTAAACTGGTATTCTGGGTATTTTAAAACTGCAGTCAGTCACTTTTTGCCCTATTATACATATCTAGAGTGTGAATCACTCTTTGAGGTTAATAAGGAAGTTGTAGCTCTATTTCGTATCTAGGTATTTTGTTTTAGCTAAAACCTAAGAAAGTGTGTGTATCAGAAGTTGTCTCTGTATTTTTGAAATTGGTCAAAACTGGGCATTAGTGACCAGATTTGTGCACCTACAATGTTGGCCCGATTGGCCCTTCTAGAGATCAAATCTTATGAACTGTTTTAACATGAAAGTTTTAGATAATAAGGTTAACTAACTTTTATCTTTAAAGAGTAATACCATTTGAATGCTGTGGAAGGAGTTGTAGTATTTCTACTTGAGGTCACTATTTTTGCCAAAGTGTTGGCTAGTTAAATGTTTTGTGAGATGATTAAGAATTAATTGACTCCCATGAATGATTGATTGTGTGCTGTTGAACCTTGTTAGTGTTTGGTTGAGAGCTTTTGATGGCTACCATGTGAGTTGTCGCTCCAATAGTCCTTGGTGGAATCGTACGCAAGGCTTATGTTGTTTTCAAGTCTTGTTCGTGTTGCTGGGTGTTCATTTCTGTTTTTGGAATACCTAAAGTTATGTGTTAATTTGTGTTTAACTGAGATGAAGGGAATGGTTGGACCTCGCACTTAGGTTAAATAAAGTACACCTTTTGCCTATGCTGGCGGTTAATGGATCCATTAGACAAAATTGTTAGCGATTGCGTGCTCTAGTCCTAAAGTTAGAGCATAACTAGTTATGTTTCGCTAAAACGTTCATGACCTTGCGGTCTCTCAGTGTTTTGTGGTTCAGTAGAATAGTTGGAGTTGTTAGATGGTTGTGTTGCTCAACATTTGTTGGAATGACTCATGCACCCTTTCACTCACGAGTCATTTGTGTTGATTTATCCATTTGAAGCCATTATATCATTTGCACATGATATAGCCTGGTAGACGTTATTCGTTATAAGTTTGCTACTGAGTGTTTGTTACTCATGTTTGTTACTCAGGTTGATACGCCCTTGGCCACTAAGCCGTAAATAATGGTCGTAATACTTTCATATAATTTTCGAACCCTAGTAGGAGAAAATTATCAGTTTCGTAGAAGTCAAGAATAAAATCAAGTTTTCGAGTAGTGTTTTTGACCTAGTTATGGATTATCGGGCGAGAAATATCTACCAAGTGATTGATGCGACACATAGGACCCATACGGAAATTTGTAGTGGATAAGAGTTGACTTTGAGATATTATTGATAGTGAAATGACCAAAAATGTCCTTGGTGATTACAAATAATGGAATTTTGAAAAAGGGGCAAAATTGGAAGAAACGGAGAAAATTGGAAATCTCCTCATTCATGGAAACGTGAGTGGTTGCTATTGTCTCACAATTTGGGGGAAATGGTGAAAGAAAAAAGAGAGAGACTAGGGAAAAAATGTGAGAGAGAGTTTGGTGCTTTAGAAATCCCCAGAAAGGAAGAACACTTC
>CM067264.1:4316583-4385647 GCA_034195605.1 Santalum album
TTTTTCTTTTCTTTTTTTAATGATTTTTATTGTCAATTTAGACAAAATTGAATGACAAGAATCAACTGAGCTTCTTTTGTATGATAAAGGGTGTAATAAAAAAAAGTTAAAACTACACGGATCTCCTCAATAATCACACATACTACAAGAAAATGTTTAGATATTTAACATTAATAAAATACTTTTATTTTAATATATTTTGTCGATTTATTTTCCTCGAGGGCCCTTCTCTAAATGTATCCAGATCCAAGTCGTCACATAAAATAATTTATATAAAGGCTACAAATTTTCTAGAAAATATTTTTTATGGACTCATTATCCTAAATATAATAATTTATATAAACAAAATTTTCCTCCCTAGCAAATGGAACCTATCCCCTCATTCTCCCCCTAAGGGGAAATATATCAATAAATACAAGCGCACATCTGTCCTTTTTTCCTTATTAAAATACACCCATTTATGCATTATGTATACTATAAGGTTTGAGGTTCTCATCCCAAAATCAATTTGCATTAGGGATGAGTCCCTCCTTGGATCTTATCAAGGTTTAATTTCTTGATGTGAAATAATATGTTTAACCAGCTCGTCACATGTGGCATTATTTGAGTTAAACACGTGAACAATTCACTTTGGTTGCCATTACACATAATAACATGTAAGGCAAACACATGTCAATTGCTTGCTATGATCCTATATAAGATAAATATAAATAATTTGTATAATAAACAACTATCATAGAGGATTCACCTCTACAAGAATTGACAAGGATAAATGGTGCAATTCTGCAATGGCCTATGTCAAAGGTAGGATGAACATATTTCTATTAAATTTCAGTTCAAGAAATACCCTAATTCAAGTACCTAAGCATGACAATAAACAACTGACGCAATTCCTAACTCTAAAGTTGATAAGGATTGGGATAATTCTTATACTTGTGATATTATCGATATCTAATAATAGGTATTATTATGATTAATGGAACCTTACGATGATAAAGCTAGAAGTAGTACATTGTTGGGTGGTTGGGTTTTTCATCAGCGAAAATTATTACCGAGCATATGTATTTTCAATAAATAGGTAAAAACATGAAAAAACGTAAAAAGAAGATGATCATTTGAGTCACCCTACTGGGTTCACCGAATGTGCTTCGTGCATTGAGCCCTTTATCAATGGCTCATAAGATGCATATTCTTTACCATGTTCATATTTTAGTGAATTTGATACCTTTGAATGGCATCAAGAGAACTTTGTCAAGCAATCAATGACAAAAAAAGAGAAAAAGAGGAGAGACACAGATTTATCTTGATTCACACCAGTGCAAGGCTATATCTAGTAGAGAGAAATCGTCATCAATATCATTATTAGGGTTTCGCTTAACTTATACTCATAAATTAAAGCACCACAAATATTACCCTTTCACCCACCATACGAAAACCTCGGACCCAAAAACTATCTCTATAGCACACATGTATCGGAATAAGAACCAACCCCAACAGCCTTGCCCTGCTTTGCAAATAACTTAAGAAACTAATATAATTAAGGACGCAAAATATTTTAAACATAGTAATAGCCAAAAAAAATAAATAAGAAAATTTAAAAGCGAGTTACATAGTTAGATTAGACATATACGAAAAGAACAAAAATAGCTGATTTTGATATTAGGTGTGCGAATAAAATTTTTAGATAGTTATCGATAACCCACCATCTACCAAAAGTAAAAATACCAATTATGACAATTCTAAAGATAATTACAATATAGACAGTTATTATTATCCCCAGCAACCCACACTCACGCTTCAACAACACTTCAAAGATAATAATAATAATAATAATAATAATAATAATAATAATAATAATAACATAGCATTTCAAAGATATCATTTCCCTTTTCTTTTCCTTCCTGTGATTAGTGAAGCTTTGAAAACATCTTCGTCTTTGTTAATGGAACCAGTTAATTGTTTAGTTAATATTGAAAAATTTATGAAAAATATGTTATACAGCTTATGTATACATATCCGTACATTCCAATACTATTATCATTGTTATTAGAATGAACTGACACGGTTCGTACTCATAAGAGGAATTTTAACTGTGGCTAATAATGTGAAGAAGGGGAAAAAAAAAAGAAAAAGAAATGGAGCGAAACTTAAAATTTGAAAACAACTAGGAATTTATCGATACATATGTATAAATTGTATAATATATTTCTATAAAAGGAATTATGAAAATTGACGTGTGTAATATTAAACGTTATACACATTTGTGCAGTTAAATTTTTTAGGAAAAGCCCAAAAACTTGGAAGTACTTGAATTCAAAAGCTAAGGACTACTGCGATTTCTTTTTTTATTTTTATTTTTATTTCTTTAAAAAAAGAGAAGGGGGGAGTGCATAAAACTCTTAGGGCTAATACGGTGTTCAGCGTCCACCGCAACTCCGCGGCACTGGTGGTCATGGTCACCTCGCCCATCCTCCTCTCACTTTCAACATCCTCCGCGAAGAGGCCACCATCATCCATCCTCCAAAGCAAAGTAGAGGCCGTGCAGGTTGTTTTGAATCAAGAGTTCTCAAAAGAAAAGTCTTGTTGCATATAAAAAATAAAAAAAAGGATAAAAAGATTTTTTTTAATTAAAATACAAAAATATTTGTGTTTAAGTGATTGTTTAAAGCATTGTACTCTAAGTATCGAGTTTGAAATACCTAAATAGTTGCCTCCAGTCAACATATTTATATAATATATTCATTATTTCTAAGTTAATGAGATCTATCTTGTAAGACCCATTCAACTCCAAAACTATGTTGCATATATCAGAATATATATATATATATATATATATATTGAAATACCCTCAAAACTTCTCCCATTAGATCCAATGGCGATCGCCTCTCCTTTTCAACCTTGGGATTTGTATTTAATTCAAAGATAATATTATTTTATTACAAAAATTTAATTATCCTTTTTCTCTTAATTTTCATATTTTATTATATATTTTTAATGGTTTTTCATTATCAATTTGGACTCAATTAGATGGCATAAACCTATTGGACAATTTTCGTAAGTAGAGGAGTGTATAAACAAAAAAAAGTTGAAACTATACGGGGGCCTATCCTCTCTTTCCCGCCCAAGGGAAAAAGTATCAGTACATAGAAGCGCACATATGTACGTTTTCCTTATTAAAATCCATGCATATGTACATTATCTATCTGATAAAATCCGAGATTTTCATCCTAAAATTAATTTGTATTGGTTGAGTGGCCCCTTGAGTCTTAATAAGCCTTAGTTTCCTCGAGATAATATTTTTAACGTGTTCTCTCATAATACATAAGCCAAACAAAAGTCAATTGTCTGTCGGAATACTGTATAAGATAAATACAAATAATTTGTGTACTTTTTTATTGGCTTGGTAATAAAAAACTATTGCAGAGAATTCACCGGTGCAAGAATTGTCAAGGATAGAAGATGCAGTTTGTTGATGGCCTAAGTCCACGGGGGTAGAAAGATGATTAGTTTCAAGTGCCTAAGCATGACAATAAAAAACTATTATAGAGGCAATTCCTACCTCCAAAGTTGATAAGGATTGGGATTATTCTTATAATTATGATATATATATATATATATATCTAAAAAAATATTGAATGTATGTAGTGTCCATATGAAACGAATTTTAAGAAACTAATATAATTAGGAACAGAAAATATTTTAAACGTAGTGATAATGATAATAATAATAAAAATCAATCTGAAAATTTAAAAGCAAGTTAAATAGTTAGATAAGATATATTCGAAAAGAATTTCAAATTTAAAAACTGTTTAAAAATAGAAATAAAGGAAATAAAAACTAAATTTCTTGATTTAGTCTCACTTTGTTTAACGGCTGATTTTGATATTATGCTAATTTAGATAGTTGCTGACACCCGACACTCCACCGACAGTAAAAAAAAAGACACCTATTAGATGATAATTTTAAAAAATAATTACAATATAGATAATTATTGTTATCCCCAATAACCCACTCTCACGCTTCGACAACATTTCAAAGATAATCAACAAAAAGAAAGACGCAACATTTCAAAGATATCATTTCCCTTTTGTTTTCCATCCCGTGATCAGGGAGGTTACACGAGCTATTGGAAAACATCTCGTCTTTGTTCATGGAACCAATTAATTTTTTAGTTAATATTGATATATTTATTAAAATTATGTTATGCAGTTTATAAGTGCATGTCGATGCAGTCCGATGCTATTATAATTATTATTAGAATGAACTAATCGGTTCATGTTCATAAGAGAAATTTTGAACAGCACAAGTAATGTGAAGAGGACAAAAAAAGAAACATCCATCAAAATCAAGAGCAATGTTCATAATTCGGGAACGAAGTAAAGATTCCGAAACAATTGTTCTAATCTCAGTGCAATGTATTGATATATAAATAAAGTGCATAACATATTTTTACAGAAAAATCTAATGAAAATTCAAACGTGCTAATTGATGAAGCTGAAACATCGGGGGATTTTTATTTTAATTTCCTTAAAAGATGGAAAAAAAAAAAAAAAGCAGGGGGGGGGGGGGGGGGGGGGGAGCCTTTTAACCACGAAAATTGTGAAAATCGTGTATGAAACTCCTTCGGCTAATAGGTTATAAAGTGATAAAATAGAGGCACGCCTGCAGTGCAATGTTCTAGTGAGAGGGTACTCGAGTTCAATGATTATTATTGATTGGATATGCTTTGTGATTTTCTGTATAAATTCGCCTTGAACAGGGCATGGAGAAGTACTGAGCAAAGACTCGTTAATTTGCAGTTAACATATAGACTAGCCAGGGCGCCAATGTCCACCGCTAATCCATCCACTTTCACGGCACCGGTGGTCGTGGTCACCTCCTTCGTCCTCCTCCTCCTCCCACTCCTTGCATCATCGGCAAAGAGGCCACCATCATCCATCCCCAAAAGTGACATAGATGCCGTGCAAGTAGCTCTGAATCTGGAGTTCTTGGAAGCAGAGTTCTTCTGTTATTCGAGCTTGGGCTATGGCTTAGATACAATCCAGCCAGGTGTAACCGATGGAGGGCCAAGGCCTGATGGTGTTCAGAAAGCACAATTGGACAGTTTTACGAGGGATATCATGACCCAATTTTGTTATCAAGAAGTCGATCACATCATGTCCGATTGTCTTCCCAATTCTCATTTTTATTGCTTATTCTCGTTTCTCACATCATAATGTTATCCGCCCTGCAAAGATGTGATAACCTCGTGCTAATTGATATGATAGTCATCGTTGTGTGCAGGGGCATTCTGGCAGTTGTACCAGGATTCGCAAGGCCTCAATTGGAGCTAAGCAGATACACATTTGCCAAGATAATGAACCTGGCATTTGAAACTGATCTGTCGCCTCCCTTTGACGTTTATGCCAATGCTCTCAACTTCCTTCTTATGTTGGACACAACGGTTACATCGAAGCGAGCCCAAACCTCAAATCTCCCGAAGTCAAGAAGGTGAGTAAGCCAGAACCGTTCCCCCCGGCAATTGATCGCCATCACCATCATTATCATCTAAAAAACATAAATGCATATTGTGTCACGTTTTCAGTTGGTAACTAGCCTCGAATCTGTGGAGGCAGGCCAAGACGTGGTCATCAGGTTTATGCTTTACCAGTGTCAGAAGGACAAATGGTTGGGTTGTAGTGAGGTGAGACCCTACGGTATACCAGTGGCCGAATTCACGCGCAAGCTTTCAGCGCTGAGAGACTCGCTGGGCTCCAACGGTAATAAAGATGAAGGCATCATAGTTCAACTGTGGCAAGGCGCCCAAAAAAACATCACCGGAAATGTGATAGCCGGGAACATGTACTCCGAAGGGTATGGTAGGACGCCCGCTGAAATATTCAGAATTGTGTATGGGACTGCAAGCGAATATATGCCCGGGGGTTTCTTCCCATATGGATGTAATGGTGCCATTGCCAAAGGCTTCTTAACAAACCCACCATAGCTATCCACCTAGTTATCACAGGAGCTCATGCTATATGTATACTATGTAATTTCAGTAAGGTGTTGTGGGTAGTTACCCAGAAAGGGCATAGAGAAACTAACCCTGCATTATGATGTTGCAATAAGCAATAGTAACAATGACGATGAGAGCAAGCGTAATTATATACTCTGATATTTGAAAACAAGTACCCTTGCCATATTGGAATTTATCGATTTATACATATAGACTGTGTAACATATTCCTATAAAAGAAATTATGAAAGCTGTTATACACATTTTCGCTGTTAAAATTTTTCAGAAAAGCCCAAAAACTTGGGGGTACTAAAATTCAAAAGCTAGGGACTATTGAGAAATTTTATTATTTCCTCAAAATAAAAAAGAAAAAAGAAAAGTGGGGAGTGCATCAAACTCCTACGGCTAATAGGTTGGAAAGTGAAGAAAGCCAGGCATGCCTGCAAGGCAATGTTCGGGTGAGGGAACTCGAGTTAAATGATTGGATTTAGACTTACAAGCATCGACGAGATGGAGAAACACTGAGCAAAGTCTTATAATTTTGTTAATAATACATACTGACCATGGCGCCAGTGTCCGCCGCTACTCCATCCTCATCCACGGCACTGGTGGTCATGGTCACCTCCCTCCTCCTCCTCCTCTCACTTCCAACATCCTCCGCAAAGAGGCCATCATCATCCATCCCCCAAAGCGACGTGGATGCCGTGCATGTTGCTCTGAATCAAGAGTTCTCAGAAGCAAAGTTCTATTGCATATAAAAAAATAATATATATATATATTAATTAAATTACAAAAATATGTATCCACTAAGTATGGAGTTTTGAACAGCCAGTTGCTTCCTCCAATCAATATATATAGAATATATATATATATATATATCAAGGATTTCTAAGTTAATAAACTCTAACTCCCAAGGCCCGTTCAACTCGATCCACAACTATATTGCATATAATCGGAACATATATAGATGGAGTCGAACGGGACTTAGGAGTTAGAGTTTATTAACTTAGAAATCCTTCATATATATATATTCTATATATATTAACTGGAGGAAGCAACTGGCTGCTCAAAACTCCATACTTATAGTATAATAGTTTAAATAACCGCATATATATATATATTAGGATGCAAATTATTCTCAACAGAAAAACAAATTTCTCAAAACCTTTCCTATTATATCCAATGGCAACCGCTCTCTCTTTTTCGATCTCGGAGTTTGCATTTAATTAGAAAATTATAATTTTTTTAATTTAATAATGTGTTTATCTTTTTTCTCTTAATTTTCATATTTTATTATATTTTTAATGATTTTTCGTTATCAATTTCGACATAATTAGATGGCAAAAACTTATTGGCTATTTTTGTAACTACAAGAGTATAATGAAAAAAGTTGAAACGATTGAGAGTTTCATTAATAATCACACAAACTGCAAACGGTATTTTAGATATTTACCATTAATAATATACATTTGCATTTATCTTTTTTTTTTTTTTTCTTGGTATATTTGCCTTGACCGCCGGGGCCGGGATCTGGGTCGTCACACGAATCGATTTATACAAAAAATTACAAATTTTCAGTGTTTGGAGAATATTTTTGGTTGGCTCATTATCCTAAACGCTATAAACAAACTTTTCCTCTGAAACAAACGGGGCTCATCCTCTCTTCCTCTTCGAAGGGAAAATGTATCAATACATAGAAGTTCACGCATGTACTTTTCCCTTATTAAAATCCATACATATATACATTATTGACGTGACGAAATTCGAGATTTTCATTATAAAAATTAATTTGCAGTGGGTGAATGGCCCTTGGTCTCAATAAGCTTTACTTTCCCCGAGACAATATTTTTAATATGTTCTCTCACAACATGCCTGATAGATAAATATAAATAATTTGTGTACTTATTCATTGGCTTAACAATAAACCGGTGCGATAGTTGTCGGGGATAAAAGATGCAGTTTGTTGATGGCCTATGTCCAAGGGAGGAGAAAGATGCTTAGGTTCACGTGCCTAATCATGGCAATTCCTACCTCCAAAGTTGATAAGGATTGGGATTATTCTTATAATTGTGATATATATATATATATATATATCTAAAAAAAACCTTGAATGTATTTAGTGCCCATAGAAAACAAATTTTAATAGCAAACTTTGCTTTTCAGGTATTATTAAGATTAAGTGGGCTGTATGATAATAAAACTAAAAATATTAAGTCAAAATTTATTACGTGCATACATTTTCAAAAGATAGATGAAAATACTGAAAAAGGTAAAGAAAGATAATCATTTGACTCGCAGTGCTAGATTCTTCATTGAGCATTCTACCAATGGGTCATAATTCTTTACCATGTCATATTTTAGTAAATTTCGTGCCTTGCAATTATATCCAGCCTCTCAAATAGCTTAAGAAACTAATATAATTAAGAGCAGAAAATATTTTAAACACAGTGATAATAAAAAGAAAAAATCAATTCTAAAATTTAAAAGCGAGTTAAATGGTTAGATTAGATATCTGCCAAAAGAATTTCGCATACAAATAGAAGTAAATGAAATACAAACTAAATTTCTTGATTTAATCTCGTTTTTTTTAGCAGCTGATTTTGATATTATACCAATTTAGATGAATTTTTTCCCCAAATAATATAGTTTGACAAAAGAATTCTAAATTTAGGTGTGCAAAAAAATTATTTCCTAAAATAAGCTTTTACTTTGGTCACACAATTGGCAATTGCATGACCATTGTGGGTGGGTGGTGAGTGGATTGGGTGAGTTAATGGAGAAGGGTCCACGGTGCAGTTTGCACCATTTTTCTCAATGCATTTTTGAAAAATTTAAACCATATAAATGGAAATAATATAAAAAATGCACATGCCTTCAATCCTCAAGTGATTTGGAACGTAAATCCTATTCATCATGATCATAGAAAATTTCAGAACTATTTTTGAGTATTAATTTTTTTCTGACTTTGAATGAAAAATTTCAAGATCCACTGCAACCGTCATAAATTACTTGAAAATCGATAGACATGCATCTTCATATTTTTTTAGCTATATTATTTGGGGAGAAAATTCAATTTAGATAGTTGCTGACACCCAACAATACACCAACAGCAACAAACATAATTTTTTTCCCCAAATAATATAGTTTTAAAGTAAAATTCTCAAAATTTCCTTTTGGGCATGCAATTGCCAGTTGCGTGACCAAAAAAGCAATTTAATATGCTCACCCAATTGGCGGTTGCGTGGCTAATTTTCAGGTGAGTAAAAGTGGTCACACAATTTGCCATTACCTGAGCAAAATAATAAAATAATGGTTATGCAATTGCCAATTGCATAACCATTGTGGGTGCGTATGGACGGGGAATTGAGAATTAGGTGGGTTGATGGAGAGGGGTTTCATGGTGCAGTTTGCAACATTTTTGTTAACGCATTTTTTAAAACTTTGAACCATATAAATGGAAACAACTTATAAAAATATAGGTCTATCAATTTTTTTATTGATTTATTAGGATTGCAGTGGATCTCTAAATTTCATTCAAAGCAGGGAAAAATTCTATCTGAAAAGCAGTCCTGATATTTTCTATACTTAGGATGAATAGGATTTACATTCCAAATCACTTAAAAGTTGATGAGCATGTACATTTTTGTATATTATTTCCATTTATAAGGTTCAAAAATTTCAAAAATATATTGAAAAAATAGTGTAAACTACACCATGAAACCCTTCTCCATCAACCCACCCACAACAATACCCACCAACTACCCACAATGGTCACGCAATAGGCAATTACATGACCAATGTGGATGGGTCCATGTTACAGTTTGCATCATTTTTTTAATGCTTTTTTTAAAAAAAAATTTGAACCATATAGATGGAAATAATATACAAAAATGCATATGACCATCAATTTTTAAGTGATTTGGAATGTAAATCTTATTCATAGTAAGCATAGAAAATTTCAAGACTGTTTTTAAGCCAAAATTTTTCCATGCTTTGGGTGAAAATTTCAAGATCCATTGCAATCCTAATAAATCACATGAAAATTGTTAGACTAGTATTTTTGTACGTTGTTTCCATGTATATAATTCAAAATTTTTAAAAATGCATGAAAAAGATAAATGGTGCAAACTACACCATGAAAACCCTCTCCATCAACCCGCTTAATTTCCAACACCCTTCCCCCCACCACTCCCGACCCACCCACAATGGTCACACAATTGGCAATTGGGTGGCCATTATTTTATTGTTTTGGTCATGCAATTGTCAATTGCATGACCACTTTTATCCACCTGAAAATTAGTCATGCAATTGCTCATTACGTGATCATATTATATTATTTTTTTGTCATCCAATTGGTAATTATGTGATCAAAAGAAAAAACTTATTTTGAAAAATAATTTTTCCGTACATCTAGTTTGAGAATTTTATTTTTGAACTATTTTATTTGGGGGAAAATTCGTGAAAAACACATATCATGGAAATTCAAAAAATAATTACAATCTAGATAATTATTATTATCCCTGGCAACCCACTCTCACGCTTCAACAATATTTCAAAGATAATCAACAACATTCTGAAGATTCCATTTCCCTTTTGTTTTTTGTTTTCCTTCATGTGATTAGGGAAGCTGCACAAGCTATTGGAAAACATCTCGACTTTGTTCATGGAACCAAATTAATTTTTTAGTTAATATTGATAAATTTATTAAAATTATGTTATACAGTTTAGACATACATATCGATGCAGTCCGATAATGAACTAGCCAGTTTATATTCATAAGAGGAATTTTGAGCTGGGCAAATACTGAGGAGAGGGGGAAAGAAGAAAACATCCATCAAAATCAAGAGCAGTGTTCATAATTCGCAAACGAAGTTTCATCGGAATGTATTGATATATATAAACTGCATAACATATTTTTATATAAAAATCTAATGAAAATTCACAGGTGTTAATTAATGAGGCTGAAACTTCGGGGTACTTACAGTTCAAAATATAGGGACAATTGCGATTTTTATTTTAATTTCCTTAAAATAATAACAAAGGGGGGAGCATTTAACCTTAAAAATTGTGAAATTGTGTATGAAACTCCTACGGCTAATAGGTTATAAAGTGAAAAAATAGAGGCACGCCCCCAGTTGCAACGCTCTAGTGAGAGGGAACTCGAGTTAAATGCTTATTATTAATTGGACATATGCTTTGTAATTTTGTGTATAAATTAGCCTTGAACAAGACATGGAGAAATACTGAGCAAAGACTTGTAATTTTGCTGATAACATATATACTAGCCATGCCGCCAATGTCCACCGCTAATCCATCCTTTTTCACGGCACCGGTGGTCGTGGTCACCTCCTTCATCCTCCTCCTCCTCCCACTCCTCACATCATCTGCAACGAGAGCATCATCATCCATCCCCAAAATTGACATTGATGCCATGTAAGTAGCTCTAAATCTGGAGTTCTTGGAAGCAGAATTCTTGTGTCATGCGAGCTTGGGCTATGGCTTAAATACAATTCAGCGAAGTCTAGGCAGTAGAGGGCCAATGATCACATCATGTTCAATTCTCTTCCAATTCTCATTTGTATCACTTTTTCTAACGTCTTGTACCATAATATCGTTTAGCTAGCAACTACACAATAAGCTCACGAAAATTACCACCATTATTATTGTTATTGCATGCAGGGGCATTCTGGCGGTGGTACCCGGATTCCAGAGGCCCCAGTTGGATGTGAGCAGAGAAACATTTGCCAAGGTAGTGAATCTTGTATTTGAAACTGATCTGTGGCCTCCCTTTGACGTTTACGGCACTACTCGCAACTTCCTTCTGGGGTCTTACTTGATGCCCTACGTTGGACACACCGGCTACGTTGGAGCGAGCTCAAACCTCAAATCTCCCGAAGTCAAGAAGGTGAGTAAGCCAGAACCGTTACCCCCAACAATTCATTACCATCACCGTCATTATCATCTAAAAAACATAAATGCGTATTGCGTCATGTTTTCAGTTGGTAAGAAGCCTCGAATCTGTGGAGGCAGGCCAAGACGCGATCATCAGGTATATGCTTTATGAGTGTCAGATTAACAAATGTTTGGGTTGTAGTGTGGTGAGACCATACAATATAGAAGTGGGCGAATTCACGCGCAAGCTTTCAGCACTGAGAGACTCGCTGAGCGGCAATGGTTATAAAGACGAAGGCATCATAGTTCAACCATGGCAAGGCGCCCAAAAGAATATCACTGGAAATGTGATAGCCGGAAACGTGTACTCAGAAGGGTATGACAGGACACTCACTGAATCATTCAGAATTGTGTACGGGACTGCAAGCAAATTTCTGCCTGGGGGTTTCTTCCCAAATGGATGTAATGGTAACATTGCTAGAGATTTCATAGCACATGCACCATAGCTATTCACTTAGTTATCACAGGAGCTCATACTATATACTATGTAATTTCAGTATAGTGTTGTGGGTGGTTACCCAGAATATAGAGAAACCAACCCTGGATTGTGATGCAGTGGTAAGCAATAATAAGAATAACAATGAGTCCTAGCACAGTTATATGCTCTGACATTTAATAGAACAGGTCTACTGGTTCGGTTGTAGAATTTGGTATAAAAACAAGGGCACATGCCAGAGCAAGCAAACCTTGCAAGGCTAGTAACTTTATGGAAATAACCAGTCATCAACACATGCAGCGACAAAAGCTCAAATCACGTTTTATACTTCCACTTGCAGCAAATTAGTGGTACGTCCAAAATAGTACCAGAAATTTTTTTTGCACAAAGTAGTCGACAATCATGGACAAACTTCTGGAAGATGCAAATATTGGCCGATGTTGTCGCACAACCGTAACATAACATGCACAATTTGGACAAAGTGTGCCAAATATAGAGAAAAATATCTTAAAGAAACTCAAATGTCATTGCACCCTGATACGTATCTACAACATCATACCATAATTCATAATCGATCATTCCACACTTTTTAAAGAAAAATAATAATAATAAATAAAAGCTGGGGAGCTCCGCACAGAAAGCAGGTTTCTTGGCTAAAATAGCATCATAAAAACTGAGGTATAAGAATCAAATTGTATGCAGATATGAAAAGAGAGAGATGGATAATGACTATGTTTAACGAGTACCGTGGACACATGATTTGAAAGATATCAGAATGTCTTCCAAGAGTATAATGTGCTGGGTAAATACATTTTCCATTGGAGTTGCTTCCTACTTTGACAAATGTGAGCTACGGAGATGGTTTTGGGTGTTCCGCTGCCCGGTTAATAGGCATAAGTTGTGCTTAGGGTTTTTCATGTGGTGGCTAAAAGGGTAATATTTGTGAAGCCCAAATTTATGGATATAAGTTATTTTTGTGCCCAAGTTCTTCCATGAATCTTCTTATCCAGATTGCTTCTTTACAAGCTTGTGTAGCTGCCATATACTCAGCTTCTGTTGTAGACAACGCCACAACTGTCTGTAGTTTAGATGCCCAGCTCACAACTCCTCCTGCAATTGTAAACACATAGCCTATAGTGGATTTCCTTTTATCAAGATCACCTGCATAATCAGAATCAACATATCCTCTGACAGTAAATTTAGATCCTTCGTAACATAGAGCAACATCCGAGGTTCCTTTGACATATCTTAGGATTCTCTTCACAAAATTCCAATGCTCTCGACCAGGGTTTGCCATGTATCGACTAACCACTCCCACTGCATGTGCAATGTCTGGTCTCGTACATATCATGGTAAACATCAAACTTCCCACTGCTAATGCATACGGCACTCGAGACATCTCTATCCTCTCTGCTTCATTGCTAGGACACATACTTGAGGATAACTTGAAATTAACAGGAAAAGGGGTAGAGATTGACTTACAATCTTGCATATTGAAGCGGTGCAAGATTTTCTTCAAGTAATTCTTTTGAGATAGCCAAATCTTCCTGTTATTTCTGTCTCGGTGAATTTGCATCCCTAGAATCTTGTTTGCTGGTCCTAAATCCTTCATTTCAAACTCCCTAGCCAACTGAGCCTTCAGTTCTTCGATACGAACTTTGTTGGGGCCTGATACCAACATGTCATTAACATACAACAGCAGTATAACGAAATCATCAACACCAAACCTCTTGTAATACGCACAAGGGTCTGAACCAAGTCTGTAGTATCCAAGGCTCAATATGAAGGAATCAAATCTCTTATACCAACATCTCGGCGCCTGTTTTAAGCCGTATAGAGATTTGTTTAACCTGCAAACCAAGTTCTTTTTCCCCGGTTCTTTAAAACCATCTGGTTGGAGCATATAGATTTCTTCTTCAAGATCTCCATGAAGAAATGCAGTTTTCACATCTAACTGCTCCAGATGTAGATCAAATGTAGCACATAATGCCAGAACTATCCGAACAGTAGTAAGGCGAACCACGGGTGAAAAGATTTCTGTAAAATCAACACCTTCTTTCTGAGCATACCCTTTTATCACAAGCCTTGCATGATACCGCTCTATCTGATCATCACTATTTCGTTTGATCTTGTAAACCCATTCACTGTTGGGTAATAAAACCCCGACCGAATAGAGCAAACAGCAAATAAAGGAAATTGGATGGACACAGAAATTTACGTGGAAAACCCTTTCGGGAAAAAACCACGGGCAAGAAGAGAAAACTCCACTATAGAAGAATATTACAAGAAATGAGAAGAATTGAAAATGGGATGGATTGGAGGGGAGGAGGAGCCTTTCTTTTATAGGCTTTCTCCCCCCTCCCCTTTCAATTGGTTTTCGGTGTGGGATTCCCACATTGGATGAATAGTGCCAACACTTGCTAGTATATATATAGATTATATTTAAGGCTTTTGAGTTAATGGGTTTTAACACGTAAGACCCGTATATCCCGATCCATATTTATATAATATATATTTAGAATATATATAATAGGATACTAAATATTCACAAGGCTACATAATGGTAAATTGCTCTTAACATCATTCTATTGTTGTCTTTATAGCATTATTAACAAAGAAATATAAAAAGAACAACAGCAGGAACATGAAACGCTTGCTTATCATACTAGCTGAGATTTATAATCATTAAATATGTCTAAATTATAAGTTTCCAAATATTCTCACGTAAAGTTTTAAAAGAGTTCACTTCTCCATAATAACCCGACATAAACCTTATCTGTGAGCACAAAAGTGAGAGAGAGAGAGAGTCTCATCCTATTCCACTACAGTTTGTCTCTCTGTTTCTCTGAGAAACGACAAGGCACGCCGCCCAAGAGGCCTCTTTCATAACCCTTCAAATTTTGCTCCAGTTAAAATTATTAAAATGTTTATAGCAAAGCCGTGAAATCGTTTCGACCACTTGGCGAAATTGTGTATTTGTTCACATTCATGCTATTTATTTAGAAAAAAAAAATAAAACGGTCATATATATATATATATATATATATATATATATATATAAGATTTTTTTCAATGTCATAGAGACAGAAAAATTCCAATCACATAAAATTTTATCAAGTCAGAAAATATAACTCAAGGAAGAAAT
Source organism: Santalum album (assembly GCA_034195605.1). Taxonomy (NCBI): domain Eukaryota; kingdom Viridiplantae; phylum Streptophyta; class Magnoliopsida; order Santalales; family Santalaceae; genus Santalum; species Santalum album. Next base: position 4,332,111 of record CM067264.1, read on the forward strand.
TCTAAGATTCAAATCATTTGCCTTCTGGTCAGTGAGTGCATAGAGCCCCTACGACAACTGGTAGGATATAGTGCGACAAAGCTAGCACGCGTGCAATGGAACCTTTCGGCTAGGGTAGATGGAGTTAAATGATTGGGTTTGGACTTAAATGCATCTTCCTCATTTTAAATTTGACATTCATTGCGATTCTTTCTCTGTGTGTATCAATTGGTCTAAATTGTGATAACTATTAAAAGAATAAAAGGCCTTTAAAATTCAAATTAAAAGAAATATTCACTGATTTTCCTAAGCTAACACCATTCTCTTAACAGCTTATTTTGGGATTACATTGTGGGAGCAATCTGGGACCAAGACACTAGGATTTTTGTACACTTTTTTTGAAATAAAAATTTAATTCTATTAATATATATATATATATATATACCCGCACCTTTGGAGAAGGAAGTCTCCCCTTTCTTGTTTTGTTATTTAAATTTTCTTAATTGTCAAGTATTTTTCAAATTTCTAATGTCATTTTTAATAATTTATATTTGAAATAATGATATGAAAATTTATATCTTGTCATGTGTTCTCCAACTTAACAGAATTAGACGACTAACGGATGAGAATTACTGAAAACATATTAAAAGTATAGGGGATGTGATAAACAAAATTTAAACCAAATGGGGTCTTTTAGAATTCTCCTTTTTATTATATAATGAATTTTATTTTGGGGCAACTGCTACACCAAAGTTACGTGTGGCTCACACGCATAGAAAGAGAAAAAAGCAAGACCAAACCAAAAATAAATCAAGTAAAAATTTGTTTAAAATGTAACACTACCTAAAATTAGCTTAAAGGACTCAAATCCCTTGCCTAAAATGTCTAATAGGTTATAATGCATAATGTGAAGAAAAAAGGGAATGCTTGGGTGAGGGTGCTCGAGTTAAATCATTGGGGTTGGACTTCGATGCAAGGAAAGAATAAAGAATCTTGATATTCTTCTGGGACTTCGTGCATAAATTGGTGAGGAAGAAGACATGGTTAGACACTAAGCAAAAACTACATTTGCTGTAGATAAGAAGAGCTAAGCCTCCTAAAATTTTGCTCATATATTGTAGCCATGGCAGCACAGGTGAACATGCTCACCTTGTTCATCCTCATCACTTTCCTCTTACTCACGACGACACTGTTTGCGAAAAAAGAAGGGTCATCTGCCTCGTCCATCCCCCAAAGTGACATTGATGCCATGCAAGTCGCTCTGAATCTAGAGTTCTTACAAGCAGAGCTCTTTTGCTTTTCGGCTTTGGGCCGTGGCATTGATCAGATTGAGCCAAGCTTAAGTGGCGGAGGGCCACCGGCTACTGGCACTAGGCAAGCCAATGTGGACGGTCTTGTAAAAGATATAACAATCCAATTCTGTTATCAAGAAGTTGATCACATAATGTTCGGTCATTTTTACCTTCTCAATTAATTTCAACATTTACTCTTATTATGATAATCATAATCACAACAAAATGTGTGCAGGGGCATTAGGGCGACCGTGGGTGGATTTCCGAGGCCTCTAATGAATCTGGACAGAGACGTATTTGCGCAGACGATGGATCTCGCGTTTGAAAACAATCTGTATCCTCCATTTGACATTTATGGCAGCAATCTCAAGTTCCTCCTGGCGGCTTCCTTATTCTCCTATACCACAAGTACTGCATACAATGGAGCGAGTTCAATCTTCAAATCTCCCGCAGCCAAGAGAGTAAGCAAGCATTTAAAACCAATGGGTGCCTGCAAAATTTTCGTGGGTTTTTCTTATTCCATACAGCTTGGCAATATTCCAATCAAATCCCAAGAAATTGAGGTCACCAAATGAATGAAGAGCAATAAAGTACCTATATCTTGAAAATTTTATGAAATTATTACTTGATCGCTCTCTATTCACATGTTGACATGATAAAATTTATGAAATTTAGGGTCTGTTTATTTGGCCTTATTTTTGGGTTCTAAATCTATTCATTTTCAAATTTTCAGTCATTATGACCTTTTAGTGAAACATCTAAATTGCCTCTTATTATGTCTAACCCATCATGCTCCTCTCATCTTTCTTCCTCATCCAATTCTCTTCTCTCCCACGCACAGCAATGGCCCTGACCACGATTACGAGAACCACCAGCGACTGCCGAACCAGCCGCCAACACCACACCCCTAACCCTACCATCAGGATTTGGGGTTTCTTAATCAAAATCAAACCCTAGGTTTTGTGTTCGATTTCGAATCAAACCTCAATTTTAGGTTTGAATTCGAATTGAATCTCAATTTTGGGTTTATTGAACCCCTATTTTGGGTTTGAATTAAATCAAAGCCCAAAACCTAGTGTTAAGTTTTAGTTTTGACAGACCAAAAGAGGAGAAGCCAGAGAAGAAAAATAGATCTAGCATGTTAAGGAATAGATTACGAATAGATCTCCAATACTATACTTGTTGAAGAAGATGAAAAAGAAAATGGGAAGATGTGAGTAGCGGAGGATGAGGAGAAGAAAAGCAAGAAGATTCCAAAATGGTTTTTTGCCCTTTCACATAAAATAAAAACAATAAAAAGAATGACAACAAGAAGAAAATGTATTCCATTTAATGAATAGAGTATGAATAGAACTCTAGTATTGTCCCCTCGCCTCCTCAAAAAAAAAACTCATTTCTACAATGTGTCATGTTTCAGTTGGCAATGGGCCTCGAAACTATAGAGGCAGGGAGAGATGGAATGATCAGATTTCTGCTTTACTTGAACAGATATGTTTATGTATGGCCGTACGACATACAGGTGCTTGAGTTTGTCCGCCGAATTTCATTGCTCAGAGATTCGCTAGGGGGCAATGGCATTAGAGATGAAGGCATTATGGCTCCGATTTGGCAAGGTGCCCATAAGAGCACCACTGCAAATGTGCTAGCGGGAGATAACTACTCGACTGGGTATGGGAGGACGGCTGCTGAAATATTCAGAATTGTGTATACAACTGCGAGTGAATTTCAACCTGGGGGTTTCTTCAAAAATGGATGTAATGGTAACACTGCCAGAGAATTCATAGCACATGCACCATAACTATCAACCTAGTTATCACAGGAGCTTATACTATATACTTTGTAATTTCAGCACGGTGTTCTGGATGGTTACCCAAAACATAGAGAAACCAAACCCGCATTGTGATGCAATGGTAAGCAATAATAACAATAACAATGAGTCATAGCATAGTTATATGCTCTGACATTTAATAGAACAGGTCTATTGATTCGATTGTAGAGATTGGTATAAAAATAAGGGCACAAGCCTGAGCAAGCAAACCGCGCAAGGCTAAAAATTTTACCGAATTAACCTATCATCAACAAATGCAGCTACAAAATCTCAAATGACATTTTAGACTAGTGGTACGTCCAAAATTGTACCATTTTTTTTTTTTTTGGCACAAACTAGTCAACAATCATGGGCGAACTTCTGGAAGATGCAAATATTGGCCACATGTTGTAGCACAATCGTAACACAACGTGCACAATTTGGACAAAGTGTGCCAGATCCGGAAAAAAAAAATCTTAAAGAAGCTCAAATGTCATTGCATCCTGCGTGTGACGCGTATCCGCAGCATCATACCATAATTCATAATTGATCATTCCACACTTTTTAAAGAAAATAAATAAATAAAAGTTGATTATGGGAGCTCCACACAAAAAACAGGTTTCCTGGTTAAGATGGTGTCATAAAAACTGAGATATAAGAACCAAATTCTATGCAGATACGAAAAAGAGAGATGGATAATGACTATGTTTAATGAGTACCGTAGAGACATGATTTGAAAGATATTGGAACGTCTTTCAAGAGTATAATGTGCTGGGTAAATGCATTTTCTAATCGGGTTGCTTCCAACTTTGATGCATGTGCGATACAAAACTGGTTTTGAGGGTTTTGCTACAATGTTTGGGCCTGGGGTTTTCCGTATACTGGGTGAAACAGTAATATTTATTGTGGTTTAAGTGGTTGTGTAATGAGTTTGTAATACATACACTGTTGCCTTCAGCTAGTATATATAGAATATATCTAGGGGTTTTAGGTTAATAGGCTTTATCCTGTAAGGCTTGTATGGCCCAGTACATGCCTATGTAATATATATTTAGAACATATATAATATGATACTAAATATGCTCAACAATTTCATATGTTCTACATTTTGCACAAGCCATAAACAAACATAATGTAATGATCAATTGATAATTGAATCATTCATATCACAAACCATAGTTTTATAATCCTAATAAAACACAAGTGGAACTCCAAACTCAAAACAAGAGTTTCAGAACAAATCTAAACTCAAAACCTTAGGAGTTCTCAAAGTATACATGAACTAATTATTCAACGACAAAGAATATAAAAGTTCAGCATAGCTCTATGAGACTCTACTCGTTCATTAGATCATTCTCATCAGGATCAAGATCGAGATCCTCTCCTTCATTTTCACCATTATTTGAAAATTTTGAATTTCACAAACATGAATCCAATCATTTGCATAAAATATATAAGGTATCTAGTTCTAATTGAAGAACTTAATACAATATCACCATGCCCGAAAAGAAACAAGTTTCTTCTAACAAAGAACAAGTTCTAAATAGTTTCTTTACAAGAACTATTTCATGTTTCATTGTGAAAGGTTACAATTGTCATATCAAACATGAATTATGTTGTATCATTAGTGTGAAATCATACAACATACCATGAAGGACATATCATCAAGTGTGCAATGATATAAAGACAATTGTAACAACACTGAAACATATCAAACTATCCAAAACTTCTCACAACTACCGAGATTTGGAAACAATTCAAAACAACATAAACACTACAAGAAAACCTTGCAATAGCAACGAATTTTTAGAGATGGACCTCTTTCCGATACTATTAAGTACTTTTAGCGACGGAAAATATTGATGGAAAATTTATTGGTATAAAAATAATTAACGTTATTAGTGACATAATTTCTGTCACTAATATTATATAATCGCTTGCTATTTCTACACTTTTAGCGATGGATTGTGTTTCTGTCGCTATTAGTTTGGCGAGAAATGGCTTTTATTCCCTCCAACTTAATAGTGACGGATTTTCAGTCGCTATAGTTTTTTAATAATAGCGATAGAAATTCCGTTGCTAATATCTATAACATATTTCACCAAATCTTTTTCTTTTGGCTTTGACATACCATTTACAATACCTAAAACACGATCTCTACGGTATGTTAGGCTAATAATATATAGCTCAAAGTGGCTGCAAAAAATTTTATTGATCCATGGTGCTTTAGGCACCTAATTGTTTAGTCGATCCTTAAAACAGTCATATTAAATCCACCGAGGATGGTGTACGCCCATATGTCTAATTGATGTGATTTTTTAGAAATGGATCTATACAATGAGGATATCGTTGTGAAAAGATTCTACACCCATTGGATCATTGTAAAGCAATGCAATGGATTTAATAATTTTCATACATTGATTTTGCAATTATCTGATTAGGTGTCTATGGAACTCAAAATTAACATAAATTTTACTTTTGTAAGCACATGAGTCATACAAAGTAGACAAGATTGATGAAAGTAGGACTAACATCATGTTGTAGTTTAACTGTTGAATGTAAGACAAGACAATGCTTTTGTAACTCTATGACATTTTGGTTGAATTTTAAAATCTCTACTATTCATTGTACTTATTTAAATCTATAACTAAGAAATATCAAATCTTGAAGCCATATGAAATTTTTTTTTACGTAATCGGATGATAGGTTGATTTAACGACATATGACTCTTTAAGAATGATTTGGCCGCTGTAGAGGTCCAACAGCTACAATATTTGAACATTATGATCCCAATGTATATAAGATCATATTTGGAAAAGGTCATCCCAATCAATTGTCCCCAGCCACCCAATGACCAACTAAATCATGTCTATCGTCCCTTAAGTGATTGTTTAATCGAGCGACTAAATCCTTATGGATTGAGCCTAATTTTTAGGAACAATGCATATATAATTTTATAAATATAAAGAATGGTGTACATCATAATTTATTGAGCCTTAAAAGCATAGAAATAAAAACAACCCAATAGATTATATAATAGTGACGGATTATAACATTAATAGTGACGGGTAAATTCAAAAAGCCGTTGCTATCAGTTTGGGCATAATTTCTTCATTTTCATATTAGCGACGGCCAATCCTATTAATAGTGATAAATTTTGTAAACAAATCCGTTGCTATTAATTGTTTGGTCACTTTTAGGGACAGATTTTATTATCTTTAGCGATGGAAAATTTTGACACTAATACTCCCTTAAAAAACTAGATCACAGCCTCAAGCCCCCCATTCTGTAAATGCAAAGTTTCCCCAAATTCTCAAAACCCTAATGCACTGCCACACCAGAAGCCTACACCGCCGCCTGTCATGCCGCTATCACTATCATCGTTTCCATCATCGTCTCATTTGCCATCTCCAGTGTTCGTGTTTATCAAAATGGATATATTAAAACATGTGTGTTGAAGTCAATTTCTCTAATTCATAGGGAAGTAGCTACAGAATGGAGAAGGTTTTATTTTTTCATTCCTATGTGGTATGATTGGAAGTTAAAGGTGTTGTGCTACAAAAGTAATCCTGAATGTGATAGACTTGAAGGATTCGATTTCGAGAATGAAATCTTTTTAAAGAGGGGAGAATGTAATACCCTAGCCATGAAGTTGACGTCGACTTTTACTTGCCTTAACGCCAGTATTTCTCTGAGATATTTTTCATACTTCACTAGTTTAAAATTCTGATAAATTTTCATGGAAAAAATTATTTTCACATGCGAACCTTAAATCTTTGGGTTTCGTGCGCAATTATCGAAACTGTAATATCCCTAAAATCTGAGTTCATAGTAAATTTTACTAGCTTGAATATTAGTATTTTTCTTAAATATTTTGTGTGCTTAGTCTACGTAATATTCTAAGAAATTTTCACGGGAAAAAAATTTTTGCCCATGAACGGGAAATCTTCGGGTTTCATGTACAATTACCAAAACGCCCTCAGCCATTAAGCCATAAATAACTGGTAGTAATAGTGGTGTATGATTTCTGAACCCTAGTAGGAGAAATTTATCAGTTCGTAGAAGTTGGGAATAAAACCGAGTTTTAGAATAGTATTTTTGATCCGTTTACGGATTATCGGGCGAGAAATATTTAACAAGTGATTAATGCGACACGTGGGGTCCACAAATAAAATATGTGGTGGAGAAGAGTTGACTTTAGGATATTTGTAAAAGTGAAATGACCAAAATACCCTTGGTGTTTTCAAAGGATTGCATTTTGATGTGGGGGCAAAAATGGAAATTTGGGAAAAGCGTCTTCCATTTGTAGCCATTCATTTCCATTGTATTTCACTATTCATACATTATGGAAGAGAAAGGAAAGAGAGAAGAGAGAAAAGAGAGAAAAAGTGAGGTTTTTCTTGTTGGGTCTTTGAAGGAACTTGGATTTTCTTCTACAGAGTTCGATTTCCTCCTCAAGCAGTTCTTAAGGTAGGATTCTTATCTACAAATCTCAATTTTTAAGTCTTGATTCCATGTTTTTACATATTTTTTTCTTGGCAAGAAGTTATATGTTGATTTGAGTCATAATCATGATTATTGTTGTTTTCCTGATAAATTTTATGTTGCATGACATGATGATTGTTCATGGAAGTTGATTATGATTAATCTTCTCAATTAGGTATGTGTTTGACCTCAAAAATTGGTTTAATGAGGTGTTGGTTAAATTTTCCTTCAAGTGAATTTTTGGGTGCAAGTCTAAGGCAGTAAGGTTTTGGATATTGTTCACCTAGAAATGTTTTTAATTTTAGGATGTTTTCTTCTGAAGAGTTGTAGTTCTGATTTAAATCTACAGGTTTGGTTTCGGTATCATTTCTACTTCTAGGTGTCTAAACTGGTATTCTGGGTATTTTAAAACTGCAGTCAGTCACTTTTTGCCCTATTATACATATCTAGAGTGTGAATCACTCTTTGAGGTTAATAAGGAAGTTGTAGCTCTATTTCGTATCTAGGTATTTTGTTTTAGCTAAAACCTAAGAAAGTGTGTGTATCAGAAGTTGTCTCTGTATTTTTGAAATTGGTCAAAACTGGGCATTAGTGACCAGATTTGTGCACCTACAATGTTGGCCCGATTGGCCCTTCTAGAGATCAAATCTTATGAACTGTTTTAACATGAAAGTTTTAGATAATAAGGTTAACTAACTTTTATCTTTAAAGAGTAATACCATTTGAATGCTGTGGAAGGAGTTGTAGTATTTCTACTTGAGGTCACTATTTTTGCCAAAGTGTTGGCTAGTTAAATGTTTTGTGAGATGATTAAGAATTAATTGACTCCCATGAATGATTGATTGTGTGCTGTTGAACCTTGTTAGTGTTTGGTTGAGAGCTTTTGATGGCTACCATGTGAGTTGTCGCTCCAATAGTCCTTGGTGGAATCGTACGCAAGGCTTATGTTGTTTTCAAGTCTTGTTCGTGTTGCTGGGTGTTCATTTCTGTTTTTGGAATACCTAAAGTTATGTGTTAATTTGTGTTTAACTGAGATGAAGGGAATGGTTGGACCTCGCACTTAGGTTAAATAAAGTACACCTTTTGCCTATGCTGGCGGTTAATGGATCCATTAGACAAAATTGTTAGCGATTGCGTGCTCTAGTCCTAAAGTTAGAGCATAACTAGTTATGTTTCGCTAAAACGTTCATGACCTTGCGGTCTCTCAGTGTTTGTGGTTCAGTAGAATAGTTGGAGTTGTTAGATGGTTGTGTTGCTCAACATTTGTTGGAATGACTCATGCACCCTTTCACTCACGAGTCATTTGTGTTGATTTATCCATTTGAAGCCATTATATCATTTGCACATGATATAGCCTGGTAGACGTTATTCGTTATAAGTTTGCTACTGAGTGTTTGTTACTCATGTTTGTTACTCAGGTTGATACGCCCTTGGCCACTAAGCCGTAAATAATGGTCGTAATACTTTCATATAATTTTCGAACCCTAGTAGGAGAAAATTATCAGTTTCGTAGAAGTCAAGAATAAAATCAAGTTTTCGAGTAGTGTTTTTGACCTAGTTATGGATTATCGGGCGAGAAATATCTACCAAGTGATTGATGCGACACATAGGACCCATACGGAAATTTGTAGTGGATAAGAGTTGACTTTGAGATATTATTGATAGTGAAATGACCAAAATGTCCTTGGTGATTACAAATAATGGAATTTTGAAAAAGGGGCAAAATTGGAAGAAACGGAGAAAATTGGAAATCTCCTCATTCATGGAAACGTGAGTGGTTGCTATTGTCTCACAATTTGGGGGAAATGGTGAAAGAAAAAAGAGAGAGACTAGGGAAAAAATGTGAGAGAGAGTTTGGTGCTTTAGAAAATCCATGAAGAAAGTGTGATTTTGTAACAAAGAATTCAAATTCTTCCCAAAACAAAGTTGTAAAGATGGGAAACTTACTCTTGAATCTCCATTTTCAAGTCTTGATTCCAACTATTTCCATGTTTTCTTTTGGTAAGAAGTTGTATGTTAATTTGGAGCCATAATCATAGTTGTTTGTAGTTTTCATGATGATTTTGGAATTTTAAAATTTCTGTAGGAAATTTGCTGGACTGTGTCTGTAGAACAAATTATTGTTGTTCATGTAGATTTTTAGACCTCTAAATGAATGATTTTGCAAACATGTTCAAAAGATGAATTGTTATTCTTTGAGTACTTAAGGAATTTCTCTTTTGGTAGAAAAATGCTTTAAGCCCTGTATTAGGAGTTGTTGCATCTTTAATGCAAGTTGTTTCAACTGGAAGCTTTTGATGATTCAAAATAGTAGGCAACTTCTGTTTTTTTTTTTCTTTTAAAAACACTAGAGTGTGAATCACTCTTGGTTGTTTGAATGAAAGTTGTTGCCCTATTTATTAGCTAGGTATCTTCTTTTAGCGGAAACTTAAAAATGGGTGTGTATCAAAAGTTAACTCGGTATATTTAAAAGTAGTCCAAACTGAAATTTTTGAGTGGATAACTCTATTTGTCCTCTGTTTTGACCCGATTGGCCTATTTGAAGCTTGAATCATTTAAAGTGATCAACATAAAAGTTGTAGATAATGAGGTTATCTAACTTTTCTATTTTGGGAGTAATCTCAGTTGAGCACTTCAAAAGAAGCTGTAGTAGTTCAACTTGAAGTGGTTGTATTAAGAAAGTGAAAGGTTTTAAGATGTTTTCTGAGATAATTAAGAACAATACTCCCCATGAATGGTTGATTTTATTGTCCATCTTGTTTAATCCTTACAAATGTTTTTTGGAGAGCCTGTGATGCCTACTTTGTGTGTGGTCATTTGAATGACTGTGGTTGAAATATGATTTGTGACTTGCATTTATAGTTGAGTATTGATTTGTATAGTTGGGTGTTCATTTGTTTTTGAATACCTACTGGTCTTTGTTAAGCTAAGGTGAGTCAAATCATTGGACTTGTGACGTCCTAACCTAAAAGGAGGCTACAGGGTATAGAATAAGTTAAATTGAAGCATAGATATCGTGTTACATGGATTAAGGTAGAACATATAGTTGTTTATGTGTGGCCAATTCAACGTGAAGTTACAAGAGTCGTCTTGGTCTCTAGTTGTCTCATAACGATATTGTAGGATGTTGTTGGAAACGGAAGCAATCGAATTGCCTATGGAAGCAGTTGGTCGTTGATGTTGAACGAAGAGATTGATCGAGTTTTGAAAGCACGACAGTTGATTAAGTAGATCATCCCAATGACAAACAGTAGAACAGTGTAAATTGGATCAACCGGTTGTTGTTAATTGACGATGAGCTGTTGTAGTTTGACATAGTGGATTATAACATATTGAATAGAGATTGTTGAGCAAACTCTCTTGCTATTGAACTTAAAACTGTTTCTTGTTCCATGTCTTAAGTTGGTTTCAGTTGGACTACCATTCGTTCGGCAGTACCTTTTAAAGTTTGAATTAGATTGTGTACTTGATTGGTAGGGGTACCTTTCAATTGTTAGTTGTGATCGGACTGAGTTTAACAACCCCATATATGGGGGATTGAATTGAAGGAAAATGTTTTGCCCATGTTGGCACACTGTTGGACCCCATGCTTAGGTTAAATAATGCATACTGTTGGACCCCGTGCTTAGGTTAAATAATGCACATTGTTAGACCCCGTACTTGGGTTAAATAATGCACGCTGTTGGACCCCTTCATTGGGTTAAATAATGCATAAAATATTTTTACCTATGCTAGCACAAATGGATGAGTTAATGATGTTCATGACCTTATTACGGGTCATTCAGTAAGATCACAATTTGCTGAATGATGGAGTTGTTAAGTTGTAGGAGGGAGTTGTTAAGTGGATGAATGATGTGATTGAAGGTCAACGAACAGTTTATATGAAGTTTATGGACCTTTTAGTTAAAGGACGATGAATCGTTTGATTGTGTTAGCTAAGTTTAGATTATTGTTTGTGCAGTTTGATGCACAGTTTTGAAACTGCTGCTTGTCATTGTTTATGTGTACTTATTCACACATGATGAAAAAATATGATAAATTCTTGAAACTGATATATTATTTGTTCTCGATATAACCTGGTAGGAGTATTTTGATATGAGTTTCCTACTCACTCACTATTTGTTGATATTGCCTACCAGGTGAGTGAGTCTGAGCAAAAAGAGATGAGACGGATGTATGAAATGGAAGCAATGAGATTTCATCACATAGTTGTTCAAGTTTAGCGTTAATTAATTTGTTGTAATTAAATCAGTTGGACAGTGTTGTAATAAGATGGACCCTACTTCTCTTATAGTCCTCTTAAATGATAAAAGATAATGTTGGAGATTATTGATTGGTTTTGAAGGTCGCAAGTTTGGTTTGAAGATCGCAGGTTATTACTTTAACATAATTCACCTATTAGTTATGCTTGGTAATACTGCGATGATTGGTTTTAGTTGACGCCCCATTATCCCGTCAAGGGTGTGGGAAACTGGGGTGTCACATATGTCCTATCCTCTGTTTGAACATTTGTTCGAACTCATGCTTGAACCTCTGTTTGATCTCCTGTTTGAACACCTGTTCGATCTTCTGTTTCAACATCTTGTTGATCTTCTCTTTGAACCTTCTTTAATAGTTCTTTTGAGAACTACTAATACTTTCTTCTACGGTTCTTGAATTAGAATTAAACACCCTATATACTTTACTACGAGATGAGTAACTAAGAAATATACCTTTATCAATCTTTTTGTCAAACTTACCTCAACTTTATTTTGTATTCAGAATGAAGCAGGTACTATCAAATAGCTTGAAGTATCCACCTTTGGGTTGTAACCTTTCCACAGTTCATATGAGGTTTTATGCAGAATAGATCTAAGCAGAATTCTATTAGAAATATAAAATGCAGTACTAATGGCTTATGCCGAGAAATGTTTGGCAGTGTTATGTTCATTTAACATAGTGCGTACAAGATCTATTAAAGTTCTATTTTTACGTTCAGCCGTACCATTTTATTGAGGCATACGTGGAGCAGAAAAGTCATGATAAATGCCATGCAGATCACAGAAGCTATCAAAACCTTCAAAGTCAAATTTTCTACCATGATTGCTACGAATGCATGCCATGCTCATACCTTTTTCAATTTGTAACTTTAATGCAAGTTTCTTAAACTCAATGAATGCATCATTTTTATGTCTAGGAAATAATACTATAGTAAATCTAGTAAAATCATCTACAATTACGTAAGAATAAAGTTTACCACCCAGACTTTCAGTTCTGGTCAGACCAAATAAGTCCATGTGCAACAATTCCAAAGGTCTTGATGTTGAAACATGCTTCTTGCTCTTGAATGAACTCTTGGTTTGCTTTCCATTCGCACATGCTTCACATTTTCTATCATCTTTCCAACTTAGTTTGGGAAGACCACGGACAAGTTCTTTCCTGACAACTTTGGAAATTAAATTAGTGTTGATATGTCCTAATCTTTTATACCAGAGAGTTACATTCTGTTTACTTGCAACAAAACAATTAATAAGTGGAACAGTATTATTTAGATTGCAAGTATAAACATTTTGATTTCTCTTTCCTGTCAAAATATTTTGGTTAGTATCTTTTTTCTCAATAGTGCAAATATCAGAATCAAATATAACTTTATATCCTTTGTCACTAAACTGACTGATACTTAATAAATTATATCTCAAACCTTTGACTAGGAGCACATCATTTATTGATAATGACGGTGATACCTCGATTGTGCCAATTGCAACAATTTTACCTTTTGACTTGTCTCCAAACTTGACATTATCTCCATTAAAGGGCTTTAACTTGGAGAACTTGTCGTGACTTACAGTCATGTGCTGTGAGCATCCACTGTCGAGGAACCCTTCATTGCTAGGTTGAAGATAACCTTATTACAAACAAATGTTGCCTTCTGTACCCATTTCATTTCAGGTCCTCTTTGATTGGCAGCAGTGGAGGTCCATTTATTAGTGCAGTCATTTGTTGCGATGCTCTTAGGTACCCATTTTAATTTGGGTCCTCTCGCATTGTGTTTCCTTTGCTTCACAGTCCAACCTTGAGGTTTAAACCTACAAAACTTTATTGGTGTCCTCTACAGGCATAGTAAGTGCATTTCATAAAAGGAGTATTATAACTCTAAGCGATAGCACTAAACTTCTTTTTATATGCCTCCTCATACCTTTTTGGTTCATACCCGATTCCTTTTCTATCATACACACAACTTTATTTTCCCATCATGACATCAAAATTTTCTCTACCTCTTGTGAACTTGAATACAAGCTTTTCTAGATCAGCAATCTTTGCTTTTAATTTTTCATTTTCACTAATCAATTATGTGTGAGTATTACAATGTTCATGCTCAGTTTTTATCTTATGATATTGATCATGTGATATGCAGTTACAATGCTTTTCTTTATATTTAGCATAACTTTCTACAGTAGATTCATGTTTATCATATAACTCATCAAATGCTTTTAATACTTCTTATATAGTGGGAGTGTCATTTACCTCATCTTCATCTTGTGCCACGAGACATAGAGCTGCCATCTTATCTCTGTCTGAACTTTCAGAATCTAAGTCACTTGAATCTGATCATGTAACTACCATAGCCTTTTTCTTTTTATAGTTGTCAAACTTCTTGTTCTTTTCTAGCTTTCTGTCTAATCTCCAGTTCCTCTCAGACTTCTGATGCTTTAGGCTCTTTTTTTTCTTTATTTAGCTTTGGGCAATCCAGTTATGGCTGAGCTCTTAAAGAGGAGGTCTCGTGTTCGAATCTTGGCTAAAAGAGGAGGCGGAGGCATTGCAATACCTTTTTCTAGATTTTAAAGGGAGCCTTTTGATCTATCTTTGCAATTAAGTCCTTGAAATTTTCTTTATTCAGTTTAACTCCTTTAAAATGAGAAAATGTCCTCCTTTGATTTTTAAAATGGGACAATGCTACCCTTTTTCCAAACGGTAACTCTGAGTTTAGCTAACTTAACAGAACTAACTTAGCTCACGGGTCACGGATTGCTGACCGTTAAATAAGGGCTGCATTGCTCCATTACCATCAAATAAGGGCTATGATCTCCTGTTTTAATAATTTTCGGATGACATTGAACAAATAAAGAATTTTGGGGGCTGAATTGCACAAACACAACTAGTTCATATGCTTATTTGGCCCGCCTATATTTAATAATGTGACCCAGCTCCCGGTTAGTCAATATTGTACTTATCAACTGCGTGTCAGATAATGTGAATTTGTATTCACGCACACGACAATTATATAAGAACAAGAGCAATCTGCGATTTATTTTTGAAACTTGACATACTCATAAAATCTATAAACTATAAGATGAAAATGTGCCTCTTTATCTATAAACCTATGATTTTTTTTACAAAAAGGATGTTTAAGGCACCAACCCAAGATAGACATAAATCATTATAATCTTAATTATATTGTTTTCACCATTCATAGACAATCATAAAAATTATAAACCTTTATAGTCTTCTTTTATATATATATATATATATATATTTGCACCATTCAGATAAGATTGCTCGACATCTTGAAATTAAAATTTCATAAGTTCATTGATTATGTATCGTTTTTCTAATCTATAAAATTAAAATTTTCAAATTTTAAGAGTATATTAAGTTATTGGCCGACAAGCGGATTACAATCATCTAAGAGGGAATCCAATTCCTTTAATAATGATATCCAAGGATCCATCAATACTTAAAAACTACCTGGCATAAAAATTTTATATATAGATAATTATTATGCCCCGAACTGCCCACTGTAAAAACACTTCAAAAATATCATTTCCTTTTATCATTTCTTCCCTTGATTAGTGAAGCTGCGTTGGAAAACACACTCGTCTTTGTTCATGGAACGAGTAAGGTGTTATAAATACATCATCATTATCATCGAAATGAACTAACCACGTTTATAATTAAAATAGGAGTGGAAGGAGGTGGGGCTCGCGTCTGTTTAGCTAGTCGATAAGACAATGTCTTAACAGCTATGATCAACACTTGGTCCGAGAGGAACCTTCATAGATTGAGCAGATACTTTATATCTCAAAACAATCCGACTAATCTTAGAGATTAGGCAAATTAGGAAAAGTGCTTCTCTATTGCGTGTGCCGCTGGATCTACTTCATCTCCCTTTCCTCACTCAACTTTTCTCTCTAATTTTACCCTCCTAACCATTCTCAAGACATTTTTAAATAATTTTAGCCGAATAGATTGAAAAAACACATTTAAATACATAGGCATATTAATTTTCATGAGATTCGAAAATGCAAAACGTATTCATTATACGTATTGAAAATTTAATAAAGTTTTATACTTACTACTTTACAAATTACAATAATTTGAAAAGTTTAACTCCATACAAAATTGGGAGCTTTAAAACTTGAATGGTTCACTCGATTTCTTAATGTATGTGTGTTGATCATCTAACAACAGACTCTGCAGACACATTCCTAACACAGATGAGCCCAACCGGCCGGAGAAAATGAAAGGTTGAGTTAGCCACGTAGGATGTTGGGTTAGCTAAATTAATCGAGTTAGCCGAGCACATGGGTCACGTGATTGCTTACCGTTAGATAACGGCCGTGCATTGCTCCATTAATCGCTGATTAGAGTGGCAAGCAGTAATTTCTGATTTTCTATATCTGTGTTGGGTTTAATTTTACTACAGCTATTATAGTACAAGCGCAATAAATAAATAAAATAAATAAAATTTTAAATGATAATATTTTGAATGTACTTTTTATTTTTTTAAATAGGACAAGCAATACCACAATTAATTAACTATCTGCATATTAGTTTTCTTCATATATCGTTGTCGGTAATTCAAATGAAAAATATCAGTTATCAATCATTAAATTTTTATGCCCACATCTTCTGGGAATTAAAATGGAATAACTTTTTTTTGCCCCCAAATTGCTTGTGCTTCTGAGTTGTATACTCGCACATTTTTTTATTTTCCATATGAATTGAAAGTTCTAAATCATTTACAAAATAAAATAAAATTTATTTTATATTTATATTTGCTTTTATCCTTTTGAATTTACTCACATTTCTTCAATTTGAGAAGCTGTTGATATAATTTTTCCAGTTACAACATTGTTTAATACTAAAATAAATGTTTTAGCTTGAAAATAATAAGTATTTTGATAAATAAGGCCCACACAGCTAGTTTAGGTAATTATTGTGTCCCCAGCAACCCACCCACTCACCTTAACAACATCACAAAGGTGTCGGTCTTTTTTTTCCATTTCTATCCTCGATGAGTGATGCTGCACGAGCAACTGGAACACATCCGTCTTTGCTCATGAACAAGTTTAGGAATTCTGTTTATAGTAATGGAAGGGAGAAAAATCTTTTCATTAAGATCGAAAAGAATATTCATAATTCGAGCAGGTACTTTACATAATCCTAAGTGGAGTGTCCGTTCATTAACCCACCCAAGCTGCCCATTTAATATATGGGCAATAAATGGGTTTTTAAATGAGTTCTTATTTGACCCATTTAAAGCTATTTGAAACAAGTTGAATAGCTTTATATTATACTGTTTTGAAGGATTAAAACGTTGTTAATTCTTTCAAAACCATTGTTCAATTAAAAAAAAAAATTCACTACTTCTGCGCACACAGACAAAATCTCTAACTTACTCATTTTGTATTCATTTGACATCAACGATTCCGGCTAGAGTTATAGATTAAGTAGGAGAGGATGGTCTTCTTTAAATTCTAGTCACGTAGATTAAAATATCTTTAAAAATCAAGGGTACTGGTAAATTTTCATACCCTCGGGGGAAATAATTTGTAAAATAGATTTCTGTGAGATTTTTTAAAATTTAAATTAAGAGATTTGTAAAATAAAATAAAAGTTATTTAAATGGGTTCATTTCTCCACCCATATCCATCACACAACATGAGACTAGGGTGATTACAAATAAGCCAGACACCGTCCCAACTTGTCTCTCTTAATTCATGGCAAAGATGAATTTTTTTTACCGTATTGTAGCAAGGGTTAAAAAATTCCAGTGGTGAAATCACAGTGCTAGTCGAGTAAAAAATTCATAGAGCAAAGAATAAAACCCAACCTGAAGATTGTGAAGTCTCAAATCATCTACCTCCTATTACTAGTAGGTTATAATGCAAAGAAAAAGAGGCACGACTGCAATGGAAAGGTTGGATGAGGGTCATAGTTAAAATAATTGGGCATCGATGGCATTCTAAACAATATATTTATTGTGATGTTGTGTGTATATATTGTTCATGGTGAGACACAGAGCCCACACCATCATAATCATAGCTAACAGCTAGGCCCTCTGTGATTTTGCTAATAATATAGTTTGGCCATGGCGGCATCTTCCACTGCGCCTGAGATCATAGTCGCCTCCTTCATCTTCCTCCTCTCACTCCCAACATCCTTTGCAAAAACGAGGGAGCAGCAATCCATCCCCGAAAGCGACATAGATGCCGTGCAGGTTGCTCTGAATCTGGAGTTCTTGGAAGCAGAGTTCTTCTGCTATTCGAGCTTGGGCTATGGCATAGATACAATTAAACCAAGTATCAGCAGTGGAGGGCCGAAGCCTCATGGTGTTCAGAAAGCACAATTGGATAGTTTTATAAAGGATATCATGACACAATTTTGTTATCAAGAAGTCGATCACATCATGTTTGATTGTCTTCCCAATACTCATTTTTATTGCTTATTCTCGGTTCCTACATCATAATGTTATCTGCCCAGCAACGCCGCGATAACCTCTTGATAATTAATATGATAGTCATTGTTCTGTGCAGGGGCATTCTGGCAGTTGTACCGGGATTCCCAAGGCCTCGATTGGAGCTGAGTAGGGAGGCATTTGCCAAGATAATGAACCTGGCATTTGAAACTGATCTGTGGCCTCCCTTTGACATTTATGCCAATGGTCTCAACTTCCTTCTAGGAGCTTACTTGATTCCCTACGTCGGACATAATGGATACATCGGAGCAAGCGCAAACCTCAAATCTCCTGCGGTCAAGAAGGTAAATAAATTAATAAAATTTTCCCCCATAAATCCATCACCTGAAATGCAGATGTATCTTGTGTTTTCAGTTGGTAACGAGCCTCGAAGCTGTGGAGGCAAGCCAAGACGCGATCATCAGGTTTATGCTTTACCAGTGTCAGATGAACAGATGGATGGGCTGTAGCATAGTGAACCCTTACGGTATATCAGTGGCTGAATTCACACGCCGGCTTTCAGCGCTGAGAGACTCGCTGGGCGCCAATGGTAATAAAGATGAAGGCATTGTAGTTCAACTGTGGCAAGGCGCCCAAAAGAACATCACCGGAAATGTGATAGCCGGGAATGTGTTCTCGGAAGGGTATGACAGGACACCAGCTGAAATATTCAGAATTGTTTATGGGACTGCAAGCGAATTTCAGCGTGGGGGTTTCTTCCCAGATGGATGTAATGGTAACACTGCCAAAGGCTTCTTAGCAGACACACCACAGCTACCCTCCTAGTCATCATAAGAGTTAATGCTATATACGTTTTATAATTTCATCACGTTGTATGGTTATTTACCCAGAAAGAATATAGAGAAACCACCCGTGCATTGTGATGTAACAATGTGTCATGACAACAATAATGGGATGTGTCATATCATAGTTATATGCACTGAAATTAATCGAAAACAGGTTTTTTCTTGGGATATATCATGTCATCTTGCACATGAGTATTTAATTTGCTCGTTTCAATCATAGAATTTAGTTATAAAATCAAGACACTAAAAAGGGCAAGTACTTGAACAAGCAAACCTTGTCAGGCTGAAATTTTTATGGACATAACAACACGAGAGAAGTTCCCAAACCCAATCATCTACACATGCAGCAACAAGAACTCAAATTGCATTACAGGCTTCTACAGAAGCAAAATGGTAGCTGCAGGATAATATTGAACAGTATAACTACCATACATTGCAACCAAAAAAGCCTAATAACAAATCCTGCACAAACTTTTGGGGATGGCACATAATGTGCACAATTCACACAAACCATACACATTTATGCAATATCCTAAACAAATATCTTAAAGAAAATTGAATGCCATTGGCTCATGCATAGACACGTACCATCAGAACAAAACTGAATAATAGAAAGTCAATTCTCATACCAAGATTTTTTTTAAAATTTTTTAATTTCTAAACGTTGATTATGACAAGTCTGCTCAAAATTCTCAGATGATATGAAAAGGGATTGCTGAACTACTATGTAGACACTGTGGTGGGAATAAAGTAGACACATCTCCATGTCCTCAACATGCTGGGCAGTGCTTGATATTTCCTTTGATAAACAATTGAAGCATGATCATTCTAAGTAATATATTAAACACGGTAGACAACATACACATGTATATATGCCCAGACCAGCTAACTTTCGATTTCTGTTTTCCATTTGCCTCCTAATCCTGGAAAAATCTCACTCAAATCTTAATATATATCCAAACTGATCATAAAGTCAAATGGATGTCCAGGTTACAAGTAAAACAAAAAGGTCGTTCACCACGTTTATTCACAGATTTCTTTCTCAAAATGTCTTGCAAATGAGAAGTTGACAATGGGATAATTTTTTGGACAAGCTAAAGAAATTTGTATGGTCAAAAAAGTAAAATTAGTCCAAAAGAAAATCGATTCAGATGTGGGACAAACACATATCCACAAACGGAGGTAAAAAGGAAGACAGCATTTTAGTTCATGGAAAAACATAAGAAATTTCATAAACTGAAGTACTGCAATGATTTACCCACATGGATCTCAGCATCTTTCAGTTCTCGATTAAACTCATCCATCCGATAGAACCTGATCGAATGCAGACCATGCATGCCCCAGATTAGTACTAAGTTAATAACTTCTAAACCCAAGCCACCTGTTGACTTTTCAAACCTGGAAATCTGAAAGGCCATAAGCCATCAGAACGTAAATTTTGGTATGTGTTTCAAAAGAAACCAGCAACAAGTTACTGAAGGCAAGACTAAATGATTCACCATTCCTTTCATCACAAGCTCTGTTGCAACATAAGAACATGTCCACCACTGTTGTAATATTTTCTCTTCTTTCTTCCTAAATTACTCCCTGCACCCAATTTTAATTTCTTACCCGAGCACTGATTTCAGCTTGATGCCATATGTAAAACAAACACGTCTGTTATACTCGATTTAGAGCAACACCATTTTTTAGATTAAACTCGAAAGAACGTTGTCATAATTGTAGCTAATTTTCAATTATAACTTCGTCGGAATACAGGAAAATGAGTATGCATCGCATGACTTATGAGGCAATTGCGCCATTGCTCAAACTTTCAAAAAATATAGCAGGATCTGATAGAACAATAGAACCAGTGAGGCTGCTTAAAGTATGTACCTGTCCAGAGGTTGGAGGACCGGAGAGCATCATTTTGGAGTAAAGAGTACCAATTTGGAAGAATTTCAGACGACAGAAATCAGTAAGGCATCTCCAAGAGGCAGAATAAAAATGAGAAATCAAAGCAAAAAAAAAAAAAAAAGAAACAGAAAGGAACCGATTCGTCGGAGATCTACTGCTCATGATGGAGGGAGAGAGAGAGAGAGAGCACATTTTCGCACCAAGCCACAGAAAACACACGGTCGGCCCAAGTCCCAGCTATCGGATCTGGATCCTCTCCGGTTTGTGGGGTGAGGATTTTGCCAACTCAGCAACTCCTCCCGCGTATCACTCCCCCGATCAAGTATCCTTTTCGTTCAGATTGATAATGAAAAAGTATTTTTTTAAAATAAAATATAAAAAATTAAGGGGAAAAAAAACAGAGAGTAAAATTTAATAATCGGATATAAAAGAGATTAAAAAATATTTTTTATTTAAATCATAAAAACTCATTCCTCAAAACCTTTATTAGTTTAGTTCAATGATGATTGCTTCTCTCGTCTTCGACCTCACGATTTAAGAAAATAATGATATTTTGATTACAATAATATAATTTTCCTTTTTTCTTTTTTTGATGATTTTTATTGTCAATTTGGACAAAATTGAATGACAAGAATCAACTGAGCTTCTTTTGTATGATAAAGGGTGTAATAAAAAAAAGTTAAAACTACACGGATCTCCTCAATAATCACACATACTACAAGAAAATGTTTAGATATTTAACATTAATAAAATACTTTTATTTTAATATATTTTGTCGATTTATTTTCCTCGAGGGCCCTTCTCTAAATGTGCCCAGATCCAAGTCGCCACATAAAATAATTTATATAAAGGCTACAAATTTTCTAGAAAATATTTTTTATGGACTCATTATCCTAAATATAATAATTTATATAAACAAAATTTTCCTCCCGAGCAAATGGAACCTATCCCCTCATTCTCCCCCTAAGGGGAAATATATCAATAAATACAAGCGCACATCTGTCCTTTTTTCCTTATTAAAATACACCCATTTATGCATTATGTATACTATAAGGTTTGAGGTTCTCATCCCAAAATCAATTTGCATTAGGGATGAGTCCCTCCTTGGATCTTATCAAGGTTTAATTTCTTGATGTGAGATAATATGTTTAACCAGCTCGTCACATGTGGCATTATTTGAGTTAAACACATGAACAATTCACTTTGGTTGCCATTACACATAATAACATGTAAGGCAAACACATGTCAATTGCCTGCTATGATCCTATATAAGATAAATATAAATAATTTGTATAATAAACAACTATCATAGAGGATTCACCTCTACAAGAATTGACAAGGATAAATGGTGCAATTCTGCAATGGCCTATGTCAAAGGGAGGATGAACATATTTCTATTAAATTTCAGTTCAAGAAATACCCTAATTCAAGTACCTAAGCATGACAATAAACAACTGAGGCAATTCCTAACTCTAAAGTTGATAAGGATTGGGATAATTCTTATAATTGTGATATTATCGATATCTAATAATAGGTATTATTATGATTAATGGAACCTTACGATGATAAAGCTAGAAGTAGTACATTGTTGGGTGGTTGGGTTTTTCATCAGCGAAAATTATTACCGAGCATATGTATTTTCAATAAATAGGTAAAAACATGAAAAAACGTAAAAAGAAGATGATCATTTGAGTCACCCTACTGGGTTCACCGAATGTGCTTCGTGCATTGAGCCCTTTATCAATGGCTCATAAGATGCATATTCTTTACCATGTTCATATTTTAGTAAATTTGGTACCTTTGAATGGCATCAAGAGAACTTTGTCAAGCAATCAATGACAAAAAAAGAGAAAAAGAGGAGAGACACAGATTTATCTTGATTCACACCAGTGCAAGGCTATATCTAGTAGAGAGAAATCGTCATCAATATCATTATTAGGGTTTCGCTTAACTTATACTCATAAATTAAAGCACCACAAATATTACCCTTTCACCCACCATACGAAAACCTCGGACCCAAAAACTATCTCTATAGCGCACATGTATCGGAATAAGAACCAACCCCAACAGCCTTGCCCTGCTTTGCAAATAACTTAAGAAACTAATATAATTAAGGACGCAAAATATTTTAAACATAGTAATAGCCAAAAAAAATAAATAAGAAAATTTAAAAGCGAGTTACATAGTTAGATTAGACATATACGAAAAGAACAAAAATAGCTGATTTTGATATTAGGTGTGCGAATAAAATTTTTAGATAGTTATCGATAACCCACCATCTACCAAAAGTAAAAATACCAATTATGACAATTCTAAAGATAATTACAATATAGACAGTTATTATTATCCCCAGCAACCCACGCTCACGCTTCAACAACACTTCAAAGATAATAATAATAATAATAATAATAATAATAATAATAATAATAATAATAATAACATAACATTTCAAAGATATCATTTCCCTTTTCTTTTCCTTCCTGTGATTAGTGAAGCTTTGAAAACATCTTCGTCTTTGTTAATGGAACCAGTTAATTGTTTAGTTAATATTGAAAAATTTATGAAAAATATGTTATACAGCTTATGTATACATATCCGTACATTCCAATACTATTATCATTGTTATTAGAATGAACTGACACGGTTCGTACTCATAAGAGGAATTTTAACTGTGGCTAATAATGTGAAGAAGGGGAAAAAAAAAAGAAAAAGAAATGAAGCGAAACTTAAAATTTGAAAACAACTAGGAATTTATCGATACATATGTCTAAATTGTATAATATATTTCTATAAAAGGAATTATGAAAATTGACGCGTGTAATATTTACACATTTGTGCAGTTAAATTTTTTAGGAAAAGCCCAAAAACTTGGAAGTACTTGAATTCAAAAGCTAAGGACTACTGCGATTTCTTTTTTTTTATTTTATTTTTATTTCTTTAAAAAAAGAAAAGGGGGGAGTGCATAAAACTCTTAGGGCTAATACGGTGTTCAGCGTCCACCGCAACTCCGCGGCACTGGTGGTCATGGTCACCTCGCCCATCCTCCTCTCACTTTCAACATCCTCCGCGAAGAGGCCACCATCATCCATCCCCCAAAGCAAAGTAGAGGCCGTGCAGGTTGTTTTGAATCAAGAGTTCTCAAAAGAAAAGTCTTGTTGCATATAAAAAAATAAAAAAAAAAGGATAAAAAGATTTTTTTAATTAAAATACAAAAATATTTGTGTTTAAGTGATTGTTTAAAGCATTGTACTCTAAGTATCGAGTTTGAAATACCTAAATAGTTGCCTTCAGTCAACATATTTATATAATATATTCATTATTTCTAAGTTAATGAGATCTATCTTGTAAGACCCATTCAACTCCAAAACTATGTTGCATATATCAGAATATATATATATATATATATTGAAATACCCTCAAAACTTCTCCCATTAGATCCAATGGGGATCGCCTCTCCTTTTCAACCTTGGGATTTGTATTTAATTCAAAGATAATATTATTTTATTACAAAAATTTAATTATCCTTTTTCTCTTAATTTTCATATTTTATTATATTTTTTTAATGGTTTTTCATTATCAATTTGGACTCAATTAGATGGTATAAACCTATTGGACAATTTTCGTAAGTAGAGGAGTGTATAAACAAAAAAAAGTTGAAACTATACGGGGGCCTATCCTCTCTTTCCCGCCCAAGGGAAAAAGTATCAGTACATAGAAGCGCACATATGTACGTTTTCCTTATTAAAATCCATGCATATGTACATTATCTATCTGATAAAATCCGAGATTTTCATCCTAAAATTAATTTGTATTGGTTGAGTGGCCCCTTGAGTCTTAATAAGCCTTAGTTTCCTCGAGATAATATTTTTAACGTGTTCTCTCATAATACATAAGCCAAACAAAAGTCAATTGTCTGTCGGAATACTGTATAAGATAAATACAAATAATTTGTGTACTTTTTTATTGGCTTGGTAATAAAAAACTATTGCAGAGAATTCACCGGTGCAAGAATTGTCAAGGATAGAAGATGCAGTTTGTTGATGGCCTAAGTCCACGGGGGTAGAAAGATGATTAGTTTCAAGTGCCTAAGCATGACAATAAAAAACTATTATAGAGGCAATTCCTACCTCCAAAGTTGATAAGGATTGGGATTATTCTTATAATTATGATATATATATATATATATATCTAAAAAAATATTGAATGTATGTAGTGTCCATATGAAACGAATTTTAAGAAACTAATATAATTAGGAACAGAAAATATTTTAAACGTAGTGATAATGATAATAATAATAAAAATCAATCTGAAAATTTAAAAGCAAGTTAAATAGTTAGATAAGATATATTCGAAAAGAATTTCAAATTTAAAAACTGTTTAAAAATAGAAATAAAGGAAATAAAAACTAAATTTCTTGATTTAGTCTCACTTTGTTTAACGGCTGATTTTGATATTATGCTAATTTAGATAGTTGCTGACACCCGACACTCCACCGACAGTAAAAAAAAAGACACCTATTAGATGATAATTTTAAAAAATAATTACAATATAGATAATTATTGTTATCCCCAATAACCCACTCTCACGCTTCGACAACATTTCAAAGATAATCAACAAAAAGAAAGACGCAACATTTCAAAGATATCATTTCCCTTTTGTTTTCCATCCCGTGATCAGGGAAGTTACACGAGCAATTGGAAAACATCTCGTCTTTGTTCATGGAACCAATTAATTTTTTAGTTAATATTGATATATTTATTAAAATTATGTTATACAGTTTATAAGTGCATGTCGATGCAGTCCGATGCTATTATAATTATTATTAGAATGAACTAATCGGTTCATGTTCATAAGAGAAATTTTGAACAGCACAAGTAATGTGAAGAGGACAAAAAAAGAAACATCCATCGAAATCAAGAGCAATGTTCATAATTCGGGAACGAAGTAAAGATTCCGAAACAATTGTTCTAATCTCAGTGCAATGTATTGATATATAAATAAACTGCATAACATATTTTTACAGAAAAATCTAATGAAAATTCAAACGTGCTATTTGATGAAGCTGAAACATCGGGGGATTTTTATTTTAATTTCCTTAAAAGATGGAAAAAAAAAAAAAAGCGGGGGGAGGGGGGGGGGGGCAAAGAGGCCACCATCATCCATCCTCAAAAGTGACATAGATGCCGTGCAAGTAGCTCTGAATCTGGAGTTCTTGGAAGCAGAGTTCTTATGTTATTCGAGCTTGGGCTATGGCTTAGATACAATCCAGCCAGGTGTAACCGATGGAGGGCCAAGGCCTGATGGTGTTCAGAAAGCACAATTGGACAGTTTTACGAGGGATATCATGACCCAATTTTGTTATCAAGAAGTCGATCACATCATGTCCGATTGTCTTCCCAATTCTCATTTTTATTGCTTATTCTCGTTTCTCACATCATAATGTTATCCGCCCTGCAAAGATGTGATAACCTCGTGCTAATTGATATGATAGTCATCGTTGTGTGCAGGGGCATTCTGGCAGTTGTACCAGGATTCGCAAGGCCTCAATTGGAGCTAAGCAGATACACATTTGCCAAGATAATGAACCTGGCATTTGAAACTGATCTGTCGCCTCCCTTTGACGTTTATGCCAATGCTCTCAACTTCCTTCTGGGGTCTTACTTGATACCCTATGTTGGACACAACGGTTACATCGAAGCGAGCCCAAACCTCAAATCTCCCGAAGTCAAGAAGGTGAGTAAGCCAGAACCGTTCCCCCCAGCAATTGATCGCCATCACCATCATTATCATCTAAAAAACATAAATGCATATTGTGTCACGTTTTCAGTTGGTAACTAGCCTCGAATCTGTGGAGGCAGGCCAAGACGTGGTCATCAGGTTTATGCTTTACCAGTGTCAGAAGGACAAATGGTTGGGTTGTAGTGAGGTGAGACCCTACGGTATACCAGTGGCCGAATTCACGCGCAAGCTTTCAGCGCTGAGAGACTCGCTGGGCTCCAACGGTAATAAAGATGAAGGCATCATAGTTCAACTGTGGCAAGGCGCCCAAAAAAACATCACCGGAAATGTGATAGCCGGGAACATGTACTCCGAAGGGTATGGTAGGACGCCCGCTGAAATATTCAGAATTGTGTATGGGACTGCAAGCGAATATCTGCCCGGGGGTTTCTTCCCATATGGATGTAATGGTGCCATTGCCAAAGGCTTCATAACAAACCCACCATAGCTATCCACCTAGTTATCACAGGAGCTCATGCTATATGTATACTATGTAATTTCAGTAAGGTGCTGTGGGTAGTTACCCAGAAAGGGCATAGAGAAACTAACCCTGCATTATGATGTTGCAATAAGCAATAGTAACAATGACGATGAGAGCAAGCGTAATTATATACTCTGATATTTGAAAACAAGTACCCTTGCCATATTGGAATTTATCGATTTATACATATAGACTGTGTAACATATTCCTATAAAAGAAATTATGAAAGCTGTTATACACATTTTCGCTGTTAAATTTTTCAGAAAAGCCCAAAAACTTGGGGGTACTAAAATTCAAAAGCTAGGGACTATTGAGAAATTTTATTATTTCCTCAAAATACAAAAGAAAAAAGAAAAGTGGGGAGTGCATCAAACTCCTACGGCTAGTAGGTTGGAAAGTGAAGAAAGCCAGGCATGCCTGCAAGGCAATGTTCGGGTGAGGGAACTCGAGTTAAATGATTGGATTTAGACTTACAAGCATCGACGAGATGGAGAAACACTGAGCAAAGTCTTATAATTTTGTTAATAATACATACTGACCATGGCGCCAGTGTCCGCCGCTACTCCATCCTCATCCACGGCACTGGTGGTCATGGCCACCTCCCTCCTCCTCCTCCTCTCACTTCCAACATCCTCCGCAAAGAGGCCATCATCATCCATCCCCCAAAGCGACGTGGATGCCGTGCATGTTACTCTGAATCAAGAGTTCTCAGAAGCAAAGTTCTATTGCATATAAAAAAATAATATATATATATATATATATATATTAATTAAATTACAAAAATATGTATCCACTAAGTATGGAGTTTTGAACAGCCAGTTGCTTCCTCCAATCAATATATATAGAATATATATATATATATATATATTAAGGATTTCTAAGTTAATAAACTCTAACTCCCAAGGCCCGTTCAACTCGATCCACAACTATATTGCATATAATCGGAACATATGTAGATGGAGTTGAACGGGCCTTAGGAGTTAGAGTTTATTAACTTAGAAATCCTTCATATATATATTCTATATATATTGACTGGAGGAAGCAACTGGCTACTCAAAACTCCATACTTATAGTATAATAGTTTAAATAACCACATATATATATATATATATATATATATATTAGGATGCAAATTATTCTCAACAAAAAAACAAATTTCTCAAAACTTGTCCTATTATATCCAATGGCAACCGCTCTCTCTTTTTCGATCTCGGAGTTTGCATTTAATTAGAAAATTATAATTTTTTTAATTTAATAATGTATTTATCTTTTTTCTCTTAATTTTCATATTTTATTATATTTTTAATGATTTTTCGTTATCAATTTCGACATAATTAGATGGCAAAAACTTATTGGCTATTTTTGTAAGTACAAGAGTATAATTGAAAAAAGCTTGAAACGATTGAGAGTTTCATTAATAATCACACAAACTTGCAAACGGTATTTTAGATATTTACCATTAATAATATACATTTGCATTTATCTTTTTTTTTTCTTTTTCTTGGTATATTTGCCTTGACCGCCGGGGCCGGGATCTGGGTCGTCACACGAATCGATTTATACAAAAGATTACAAATTTTCAGTTTTTGGAGAATATTTTTGGTTGGCTCATTATCCTAAACGCTATAAACAAACTTTTCCTCTGAAACAAACGGGGCTCATCCTCTCTTCCTCTTCGAAGGGAAAATGTATCAATACATAGAAGTTCACGCATGTACTTTTCCCTTATTAAAATCCATACATATATACATTATCGACGTGACGAAATTCGAGATTTTCATTATAAAAATTAATTTGCAGTGGGTGAATGGCCCTTGGTCTCAATAAGCTTTACTTTCCCCGAGACAATATTTTTAATATGTTCTCTCACAACATGTAAGTCAAACAAACGTCAATTACCTGATAGATAAACATAAATAATTTGTGTACTTATTCATTGGCTTAATAATAAACCGGTGCGATAGTTGTCGGGGATAAAAGATGCAGTTTGTTGATGGCCTATGTCCAAGGGAGGAGAAAGATGCTTAGGTTCACGTGCCTAATCATGGCAATTCCTACCTCCAAAGTTGATAAGGATTGGGATTATTCTTATAATTGTGATATATATATATATATATATATATATATATATATATATATATATATATCTAAAAAAAACCTTGAATGTATTTAGTGCCCATAGAAAACAAATTTTAATAGCAAACTTTGCTTTTCAGGTATTATTAAGATTAAGTGGGCTGTATGATAATAAAACTAAAAATATTAAGTCAAAATTTATTACGTGCATACATTTTCAAAAGATAGATGAAAATACTGAAAAAGGTAAAGAAAGATAATCATTTGACTCGCAGTGCTAGATTCTTCATTGAGCATTCTACCAATGGGTCATAATTCTTTACCATGTCATATTTTAGTAAATTTGGTGCCTTGCAATTATATCCAGCCTCTCAAATAGCTTAAGAAACTAATATAATTAAGAGCAGAAAATATTTTAAACGCAGTGATAATAAAAAAGAAAAAAATCAATTCTAAAATTTAAAAGCGAGTTAAATGGTTAGATTAGATATATGCGAAAAGAATTTCACATAAAAAAAATGTTTACAAATAGAAGTAAATGAAATACAAACTAAATTTCTTGATTTAATCTCATTTTGTTTAGCAGCTGATTTTGATATTATACCAATTTAGATGAATTTTTTCCCCAAATAATATAGTTTGACAAAAGAATTCTAAATTTAGGTGTGCAAAAAAATTATTTCCTAAAATAAGCTTTTACTTTGGTCACTACAATTGGCAATTGCATGACCATTGTGGGTGGGTGGTGAGTGGATTGGGTGAGTTAATGGAGAAGGGTCCACGGTACAGTTTGCACCATTTTTCTCAATGCATTTTTGAAAAATTTAAACCATATAAATGGAAATAATATAAAAAATGCACATGCCTTCAATCCTCAAGTGATTTGGAACGTAAATCCTATTCATCCTGATCATAGAAAATTTCAGAACTATTTTTGAGTATTAATTTTTTTCTGACTTTGAATGAAAATTTCAAGATCCACTGCAACCGTCATAAATTACTTGAAAATCGATAGACATGCATCTTCATATTTTTTTAGCTATATTATTTGGGGAGAAAATTCAATTTAGATAGTTGCTGACACCCAACAATACACCAACAGCAACAAACATAATTTTTTTCCCCAAATAATATAGTTTTAAAGTAAAATTCTCAAAATTTCCTTTTGGGCATGCAATTGCCAGTTGCGTGACCAAAAAAGCAATTTAATATGCTCACCCAATTGGCGGTTGCGTGGCTAATTTTCAGGTGAGTAAAAGTGGTCACACAATTTGCCATTACCTGAGCAAAATAATAAAATAATGGTTATGCAATTGCCAATTGCATAACCATTGTGGGTGCGTATGGATGGGGAATTGAGAATTAGGTGGGTTGATGGAGAGGGGTTTCATGGTGCAGTTTGCAATATTTTTGTTAACGCATTTTTTAAAACTTTGAACCATATAAATGGAAACAACTTATAAAAATATAGGTCTATCAATTTTTTATTGATTTATTAGGATTGCAATGGATCTCTAAATTTCATTCGAAGCAGGGAAAAATTCTATCTGAAAAGCAGTCCTGATATTTTCTATGCTTAGGATGAATAGGATTTACATTCCAAATCACTTAAAAGTTGATGAGCATGTGCATTTTTGTATATTATTTCCATTTATAAGGTTCAAAAATTTCAAAAATGTATTGAAAAAATAGTGTAAACTACACCATGAAACCCTTCTCCATCAACCCACCCACAACAATACCCACCAACTACCCACAATGGTCACGCAATAGGCAATTACATGACCAATGTGGATGGGTCCATGTTACAGTTTGCATCATTTTTTTAATGCTTTTTTTAAAAAAAAATTTGAACCATATAGATGGAAATAATATACAAAAATGCATATGACCATAAATTTTTAAGTGATTTGGAATGTAAATCTTATTCATAGTAAGCATAGAAAATTTCAAGACTGTTTTTAAGCCAAAATTTTTCCATGCTTTGGGTGAAAATTTCAAGATCCATTGCAATCCTAATAAATCACATGAAAATTGTTAGACTAGTATTTTTGTACGTTGTTTCCATGTATATAATTCAAAATTTTTAAAAATGCATGAAAAAGATAAATGGTGCAAACTACACCATGAAAACCCTCTCCATCAACCCGCCTAATTTCCAACACCCTTCCCCCCACCACTCCCAACCCACCCACAATGGTCACACAATTGGCAATTGGGTGGCCATTATTTTATTGTTTTGGTCATGCAATTGTCAATTGCATGACCACTTTTATCCACCTGAAAATTAGTCATGCAATTGCTCATTACGTGATCATATTATATTATTTTTTTGTCATCCAATTGGTAATTATGTGATCAAAAGAAAAAACTTATTTTGAAAAATAATTTTTCCGTACATCTAGTTTGAGAATTTTATTTTTGAACTATTTTATTTGGGCGAAAATTCGTGAAAAACACATATCATGGAAATTCAAAAAATAATTACAATCTAGATAATTATTATTATCCCTGGCAACCCACTCTCACGCTTCAACAATATTTCAAAGATAATCAACAACATTCTGAAGATTCCATTTCCCTTTTGTTTTTTGTTTTCCTTCATGTGATTAGGGAAGCTGCACAAGCTATTGGAAAACATCTCGACTTTGTTCATGGAACCAAATTAATTTTTTAGTTAATATTGATAAATTTATTAAAATTATGTTATACAGTTTAGACATACATATCGATGCAGTCCGATAATGAACTAGCCAGTTTATATTCATAAGAGGAATTTTGAGCTGGGCAAATACTGAGGAGAGGGGGAAAGAAGAAAACATCCATCAAAATCAAGAGCAGTGTTCATAATTCGCAAACGAAGTTTCATCGGAATGTATTGATATATATAAACTGCATAACATATTTTTATATAAAAATCTAATGAAAATTCACAGGTGTTAATTAATGAGGCTGAAACTTCGGGGTACTTACAGTTCAAAATATAGGGACAATTGCGATTTTTATTTTAATTTCCTTAAAATAATAACAAAGGGGGGAGCATTTAACCTTAAAAATTGTGAAATTGTGTATGAAACTCCTACGGCTAATAGGTTATAAAGTGAAAAAATAGAGGCACGCCCCCAGTTGCAACGCTCTAGTGAGAGGGAGCTCGAGTTAAATGCTTATTATTAATTGGACATATGCTTTGTAATTTTGTGTATAAATTAGCCTTGAACAAGACATGGAGAAATACTGAGCAAAGACTTGTAATTTTGCTGATAACATATATACTAGCCATGCCGCCAATGTCCACCGCTAATCCATCCTTTTTCACGGCACCGGTGGTCGTGGTCACCTCCTTCATCCTCCTCCTCCTCCCACTCCTCACATCATCTGCAACGAGACCATCATCATCCATCCCCAAAAGTGACATTGATGCCATGCAAGTAGCTCTAAATCTGGAGTTCTTGGAAGCAGAATTCTTGTGTCATGCGAGCTTGGGCTATGGCTTAAATACAATTCAGCGAAGTCTAGGCAGTGGAGGGCCAATGATCACATCATGTTCAATTCTCTTCCAATTCTCATTTGTATCACTTTTTCTAACGTCTTGTACCATAATATCGTTTAGCTAGCAACTACACAATAAGCTCACGAAAATTACCACCATTATTATTGTTATTGCATGCAGGGGCATTCTGGCGGTGGTACCCGGATTCCAGAGGCCCCAGTTGGATGTGAGCAGAGAAACATTTGCCAAGGTAGTGAATCTTGTGTTTGAAACTGATCTGTGGCCTCCCTTTGACGTTTACGGCACTACTCGCAACTTCCTTCTGGGGTCTTACTTGATGCCCTACGTTGGACACACCGGCTACGTTGGAGCGAGCTCAAACCTCAAATCTCCCGAAGTCAAGAAGGTGAGTAAGCCAGAACCGTTCCCCCCAACAATTCATTACCATCACCGTCATTATCATCTAAAAAACATAAATGCGTATTGCGTCATGTTTTCAGTTGGTAAGAAGCCTCGAATCTGTGGAGGCAGGCCAAGACGCGATCATCAGGTATATGCTTTATGAGTGTCAGATTAACAAATGGTTGGGTTGTAGTGTGGTGAGACCATACAATATAGAAGTGGGCGAATTCACGCGCAAGCTTTCAGCACTGAGAGACTCGCTGAGCGGCAATGGTTATAAAGACGAAGGCATCATAGTTCAACCATGGCAAGGCGCCCAAAAGAATATCACTGGAAATGTGATAGCCGGAAACGTGTACTCAGAAGGGTATGACAGGACACTCACTGAATCATTCAGAATTGTGTACGGGACTGCAAGCAAATTTCTGCCTGGGGGTTTCTTCCCAAATGGATGTAATGGTAACATTGCTAGAGATTTCATAGCACATGCACCATAGCTATTCACTTAGTTATCACAGGAGCTCATGCTATATACTACGTAATTTCAGTATAGTGTCGTGGGTGGTTACCCAGAATATAGAGAAACCAACCCTGGATTGTGATGCAGTGGTAAGCAATAATAAGAATAACAATGAGTCCTAGCACAGTTATATGCTCTGACATTTAATAGAACAGGTCTACTGGTTCGGTTGTAGAATTTGGTATAAAAACAAGGGCACATGCCAGAGCAAGCAAACCTTGCAAGGCTAGTAACTTTATGGAAATAACCAGTCATCAACACATGCAGCGACAAAAGCTCAAATCACGTTTTATACTTCCACTTGCAGCAAATTAGTGGTACGTCCAAAATAGTACCAGAAATTTTTTTTGCACAAAGTAGTCGACAATCATGGACAAACTTCTGGAAGATGCAAATATTGGCCGATGTTGTCGCACAACCATAACATAACATGCACAATTTGGACAAAGCGTGCCAAATATAGAGAAAAATATCTTAAAGAAACTCAAATGTCATTGCACCCTGCATGTGATACGTATCTACAACATCATACCAAAATTCATAATCGATCATTGCACACTTTTTAAAGAAAAATAATAATAATAAATAAAAGCTGGGGAGCTCCGCACAGAAAGCAGGTTTCTTGGCTAAAATAGCATCATAAAAACTGAGGTATAAGAATCAAATTGTATGCAGATATGAAAAGAGAGAGATGGATAATTACTATGTTTAACGAGTACCGTGGACACATGATTTGAAAGATATCAGAATGTCTTCCAAGAGTATAATGTGCTGGGTAAATACATTTTCCATTGGAGTTGCTTCCTACTTTGACAAATGTGAGCTACGGAGATGGTTTTGGGTGTTCCGCTGCCCGGTCAATAGGCATAAGTTGTGCTTAGGGTTTTTCATGTGGTGGCTAAAAGGGTAATATTTGTGAAGCCCAAATTTATGGGTATAAGTTATTTTTTTCCTTGTTCCAATTATATCGAGCGAAACCCTAATAGTAATATTAGTGAGAATTTCTCTCTATTGGATGTAGCCCTACACTAGGATCAATTAGGATGAATCCATGTCTGTTCCCTTTTATTTTTATTTTTTTGCGATTGATTGCTTAACAAGTTCTCTTGATACCGTTCATTTTCATGTCCTAAACATGCTAGGTAATGCTTGAAATTTTGACAATCAATCAAAACAAGATCATTCTCAGTAGTATATTAGACATGGCAAATAACGTTCAATTTATGTTTCCTACTTGCATCCAAATCTTTGAAAAATGTAGCTTCCGGATATACATCAGAACAGATTATAGCGTCAAATGGATGCCGACAAGTTACCTGAAGTAATTTGCCAGAGCATAAACCATCAAACCTAAATTTTGGTATGCCTTTCAAATGAAACTAGCAACACTGTAACCGGTGACTACACTAAATGAATCACCATTCCCTTCATTACAAGCTCAGTTTGCAAAAAAAAAATAAGAATAATAGTTTCATTTTTTTTTTACCGGTTTTTCCCTAATTTATTCCATGCAACCAATTTTGATACCTCTTGACAAACTCTTTGTTCGTACAAATGGGCCTAGCACTCTAGTTTTAGGTTCATTCCTCTTGTAACATACACACATGTAAACGTTGAAGCTTATGTAACAAAAAGATATTATCGTCACTCTAATGCTATTAGGGTTTAAGCGGATGCTTAAAATATCACACCATAGGTATAGAGTTTGGAATCCTTAGACCATTGCCTCTAATTAGCATATATAGAATATATTTAGGGTTTTTAGGGTTAACGAGCTTTGCCCTGTAAGGCCCACTCGGCTCAGTCCATATTTATTTAACATATATTTATAACATATATAATAGGATACAAAATATCCTCAACAAGTGCAACACCATTTTCTAGATCAATTTTGCCGCAGATGTCATCAAAATTGTGGCTAATTGTGAAGTATATAAACTGAGTGACTGAAAGCTGCGGGCAAAACTGCAACAACATTTATCAGAATACCAGAACATGAATATGCATAATGGTCGACTTCTCAAAATCTTATAGCAGAATCTGAGGGCGTAAAGAGTACAACCAGTGAGGCTGCTGAAAATATGTACCGTTTTCCCCAAGTGTTTAAGGACTGGAGAGCATCATTGTCGAGAAAGAGCACCACTTTGTGCGAAACTCAGACAATGGCAATCAGTCAGCTATTGAGACATCTCCAATGACCCATCGTCTCATGTAGAACAAAATGTTTAACATTCGCGGTCGCGCTACGAACCTATGCAATGGGTGAATATCAGTCATTGGACACACTGCAAAGACAAACTTCTTGTAAATTGGCATAGAAGTAACATTGCATTTTTATTTTTTCTGCCAAACGATGCACATTAGTATAGTTGATAGGGGAAGCAAAATGAGGCTAAACTACCCCGAAATCCGGCCAGTGCCTATGCTTAAACCATGCCTCATCAACATCTATATGTTAGGGTTTAAGCGGTCGGTTAAAGCATTACGCCTTAGGTATTGAGTTTAGAATACCTATATTATTGCTTCCTGCTGTTGGGTAATAAAACCTCGACCGAATAGAGCAAACAGCAAATATAGGAAATTGGATGGACACAGAAATTTACGTGGAAAACCCTTTTGGGAAAAAACCACGGGCAAGAAGAGAAAACTCCACTATAGAAGAATATTACAAGAAAGGAGAAGAATTGAAAATGGGATGGATTGGAGGGGAGGAGGAGCCTTTCTTTTATAGGCTTTCTCCCCCCTCCCCTTTCAATTGGTTTCCGATGTGGGATTCCCACATTGGATGAATAGTGCCAACATTCTCCCACTTGGAGATTTGATTGAGAATCAAACAATCTCCACACATTCTCTATTTTGTCACAACCATGCCGTCTACGTTTCCGCCAAGCCATACAAGGATCTGCACCAAGTGAACTTATCAGTGTTGATTGCCTTTGTCAGTGCATCTACTAGGTTGTCTTTTGTGTAAATTTTTGGTAGATCCACACTCCCATCTTCTACCACTTCACGAACAAAATGATATTGTACTCCTATGTGTTTTGTCCTGGAATGAAATGCTGGATTCCTTGCAATGTGCAAGGCACTCTGACTGTCACAGTGCAAGAGAATCTTCTCTTGTTTGTGCCCAAGTTCTTCCATGAATCTTCTTATCCAGATTGCTTCTTTACAAGCTTGTGTAGCTGCCATATACTCAGCTTCTGTTGTAGACAACGCCACAACTGTCTGTAGTTTAGATACCCAGCTCACAACTCCTCCTGCAATTGTAAACACATAGCCTGTAGTGGATTTCCTTTTATCAAGATCACCTGCATAATCAGAATCAACATATCCTCTGACAGTAAATTTAGATCCTTCGTAACATAGAGCAGCATCCGAGGTTCCTTTGACATATCTTAGGATCCTCTTCACAGAATTCCAATGCTCTCGACCAGGGTTTGCCATGTATCGACTAACCACTCCCACTGCATGTGCAATGTCTGGTCTCGTACATATCATGGCAAACATCAAACTTCCCACTACTGATGCATACGGCACTCGAGACATCTCCATCCTCTCTGCTTCATTGCTAGGACACATACTTGAGGATAACTTGAAATTAACAGGAAGAGGGGTAGAGATTGACTTACAATCTTGCATATTGAAGCGGTGCAAGATTTTCTTCAAGTAATTCTTTTGAGATAGTCAAATCTTCCTGTTATTTCTGTCTCGGTGAATTTGCATCCCTAGAATCTTGTTTGCTGGTCCTAAATCCTTTATTTCAAACTCCCTAGCCAACTGAGCCTTCAGTTCTTCGATACGAACTTTGTTGGGGCCTGATACCAACATGTCATCAACATACAACAGGAGTATAACGAAATCATCAACACCTAACCTCTTGTAATATGCACAAGAGTCTGAACCAAGTCTGTTGTATCCAAGGCTCAATATGAAGGAATCAAATCTCTTATACCAACATCTCGGCGCCTATTTTAAGCCGTATAGAGATTTGTTTAACCTGCAAACCAAGTTCTTTTTCCCCGGTTCTTCAAAACCATCTGGTTGGAGCATATAGATTTCTTATTCAAGATCTCCATGAAGAAATGCAG
Source organism: Santalum album (assembly GCA_034195605.1). Classification (NCBI taxonomy): domain Eukaryota; kingdom Viridiplantae; phylum Streptophyta; class Magnoliopsida; order Santalales; family Santalaceae; genus Santalum; species Santalum album. Next base: position 4,369,928 of record CM067264.1, read on the forward strand.
TTTTCACATCTAACTACTCCAGATGTAGATCAAATGTAGCACATAATGCCAGACTATCCGAACAGTAGTAAGTCGAACCACGGGTGAAAAGATTTCTGTAAAATCAACACCTTCTTTCTGAGCATACCCTTTTATCACAAGCCTTGCATGATACCGCTCTATCTGATCATCACTATTTCGTTTGATCTTGTAAACCCATTCACTGTTGGGTAATAAAACCCCGACCAAATAGAGCAAACAGCAAATAAAGGAAATTGGATGGACACAGAAATTTACGTGGAAAACCCTTTCGGGAAAAAACCACGAGCAAGAAGAGAAAACTCCACTGTAGAAGAATATTACAAGAAAGGAGAAGAATTGAAAATGGGATGGATTGGAGGGGAGGAGGAGCCTTTCTTTTATAGGCTTTCTCCCCCCTCCCCTTTCAATTGGTTTCCGATGTGGGATTCCCACATTGGATGAATAGTGCCAACACCTGCTAGTATATATATAGATTATATTTAAGGCTTTTGAGTTAATGGGTTTTATCACGTAAGACCCGTATATCCCGATCCATATTTATATAACATATATTTAGAATATATATAATAGGATACTAAATATTCACAAGGCTACATAATGGTAAATTGCTCTTAACATCATTCTATTGTTGTCTTTATAGCATTATTAACAAAGAAATATAAAAAGAACAACAGCAGGAACATGAAACGCTTGCTTATCATACTAGCTGAGATTTATAATCATTAAATATGTCTAAATTATAAGTTTCCAAATATTCTCACGTAAAGTTTTGAAAGAGTTCACTACTCCATAATAACCCGACATAAACCTTATCTGTGAGCACAAACTATTGTTGTCTTTATAGCATTATTAACAAAGAAATATAAAAAGAACAACAGCAGGAACATGAAACGCTTGCTTATCATACTAGCTGAGATTTATAATCATTAAATATGTCTAAATTATAAGTTTCCAAATATTCTCACGTAAAGTTTTGAAAGAGTTCACTTCTCCATAATAACCCGACATAAACCTTATCTGTGAGCACAAAAGTGAGAGAGAGAGAGTCTCATCCTATTCCACTACAGTTTGTCTCCCTATTTCTCTGAGAAACGACAAGGCACGCCGCCCAAGTGGCCTCTTTCATAACCCTTCAAATTTTGCTCCAGTTAAAATTATTAAAATGTTTATAGCAAAGCCGTGAAATCGTTTCGACCACTTGGCGAAATTGTGTATTTGTTCACATTTGTGCTATTTATTTAGAAAAAAAAATAAAACGGTCATATATATATATATATATATAAGATTTTTTTCAGTGCCATAGAGACAGAAAAATTCCAATCACATAAAATTTTGTCAAGTCAGAAAATATAACTCAAGGAAGAAATTCTAAGATTCAAATCATTTGCCTTCTGGTCAGTGAGTGCATAGAGCCCCTACGACTACTGGTAGGATATAGTGCGACAAAGCTAGCACGCGTGCAATGGAACCTTTCGGCTATGGTAGATGGAGTTAAATGATTGGGTTTGGACTTAAATGCATCTTCCTCATTTTAAATTTGACATTCATTGCGATTCTTTCTCTGGGTGTATCAATTGGTCTAAATTGTGATAACTATTAAAAGAATAAAAGGCTTTTAAAATTCAAATTAAAAGAAATATTCACTGATTTTCCTAAGCTAACACCATTATCTTAACAGCTTATTTTGGGATTACATTGTGGGAGCAATCTGGGACCAAGACACTAGGATTTTTGTACACTTTTTTTGAAATAAAAATTTAATTCTATTAATATATATATATATATATATATATATACCCGCACCTTTGGAGAAGGAAGTCTCCCCTTTCTTGTTTTGTTATTTAAATTTTCTTAATTGTCAAGTATTTTTCAAATTTCTAATGTCATTTTTAATAATTTATATTTGCAATAATGATATGAAAATTTATATCTTGTCATGTGTTCTCCAACTTAGCAGAATTAGACGACAAACGGATGAGAATTACTAAAAACATATTAAAAGTATAGGGGATGTGATAAACAAAATTTAAACCAAATGGGGTCTTTCAGAATTCTCCTTTTTATTATATAATGAATTTTATTTTGGGGCAACTGCTACACCAAAGTTACGTGTGGCTCACACGCATAGAAAGAGAAAAAAGCAAGACCAAACCAAAAACAAATCAAGTAAAAATTTGTTTAAAATGTAACACTACCTAAAATTAGCTTAAAGGACTCAAATCCCTTGCCTAAAATGTCTAATAGGTTATAATGCATAATGTGAAGAAAAAAGGGAATGCTTGGGTGAGGGTGCTCGAGTTAAATCATTGGGGTTGGACTTCGATGCAAGGAAAGAATAAAGAATCTTGATATTCTTCTGGGACTTCGTGCATAAATTGGTGAGGAAGAAGACATGGTTAGACACTGAGCAAAAACTACATTTGCTGTAGATAAGAAGAGCTAAGCCTCCTAAAATTTTGCTCATATATTGTAGCCATGGCAGCACAGGTGAACATGCTCACCTTGTTCATCCTCGTCACTTTCCTCTTACTCACGACGACACTGTTTGCGAAAAAAGAAGGGTCATCTGCCTCGTCCATCCCCCAAAGTGACATTGATGCCATGCAAGTTGCTCTGAATCTAGAGTTCTTACAAGCAGAGCTCTTTTGCTTTTCAGCTTTGGGCCGTGGCATTGATCAGATTGAGCCAAGCTTAAGTGGCGGAGGGCCACCGGCTACTGGCACTAGGCAAGCCAATGTGGACGGTCTTGTAAAAGATATAACAACCCAATTCTGTTATCAAGAAGTTGATCACATAATGTACGGTCATTTTTACCTTCTCAATTAATTTCAACATTTACTCTTATTATGATAATCATAATCACAACAAAATGTGTGCAGGGGCATTAGGGCGACCGTGGGTGCATTTCCGAGGCCTCTAATGAATCTGGACAGAGACATATTTGCGCAGATGATGGATCTCGCGTTTGAAGACAATCTGTATCCTCCATTTAACATTTATGGCAGCAATGTCAAGTTCCTCCTGGCGGCTTCCTTATTCCCCTATATCACAAGTACTGCATACAATGGAGCGAGTTCAATCTTCAAATCTCCCGCAGCCAAGAGAGTAAGCAAGCATTTAAAACCAATGGGTGCCTGCAAAATCTTCGTGGTTTTTTTTTATTCCATACAGCCTGGCAATATTCCAATCAAATCCCAAGAAATTGAGGTCACCAAATGAATGAAGAGCAATAACGTACCTATATCTTGAAAATTTTATGAAATTATTACTTGATCGCTCTCTATTCACATGTTGACATGATAAAATTTATAAAATTTAGGGTCTGTTTATTTGGCCTTATTTTTGGGTTCTAAATCTATTCATTTTCAAATTTTCAGTCATTATGACCTTTTAGTGAAACATCTAAATTGCCTCTTATTATGTCTAACCCATCATGCTCCTCTCATCTTTCTCCCTCATCCAATTCTCTTCTCTCCCACGCACAGCAATGGCCCTGACCACGATTACGAGAACCACCAGCGACTGCCGAACCAGCCGCCAACACCACACCCCTAACCCTACCATCAGGATTTGGGGTTTCTTAATCAAAATCAAACCCTAGGTTTTGTGTTCGATTTCAAATCAAACCTCAATTTTAGGTTTGAATTCGTATTGAATCTCAATTTTGGGTTTATTGAACCCCTATTTTGGGTTTGAATTAAATCAAAGCCCAAAACCTAGTGTTAAGTTTTAGTTTTGACAGACCAAAAGAGGAGAAGCCGGAGAAGAAAAATAGATCTAGCATGTTAAGGAATAGATTACGAATAGATCTCCAATACTATACTTGTTGAAGAAGATGAAAAAGAAAATGGGAAGATGTGAGTAGCGGAGGATGAGGAGAAGAAAAGCAAGAAGATTCCAAAATGGTTTTTTGCCCTTTCACATAAAATAAAAACAATAAAAAGAATGACAACAAGAAGAAAATGTATTCCATTTAATGAATAGAGTATGAATAGAACTCTAGTATTGTCCCCTCGCCTCCTCAAAAAAAAAACTCATTTCTACAATGTGTCATGTTTCAGTTGGCAATGGGCCTCGAAACTATAGAGGCAGGGAGAGATGGAATGATCAGATTTCTGCTTTACTTGAACAGATATGTTTATGTAGCACCGTACGACATACAGGTGATTGAGTTTGTCCGCCGAATTTCATTGCTCAGAGATTCGCTAGGGGGCAATGGCATTAGAGATGAAGGCATTATGGTTCAGATTTGGCAAGGTGCCCATAAGAGCACCACTGCAAATGTGCTAGCGGGAGATAACTACTCGACTGGGTATGGGAGGACGGCTGCTGAAATATTCAGAATTGTGTATACAACTGCAAGTGAATTTCAACCTGGGGGTTTCTTCACATATGGATGTAATGGTAACACTGCCAAAGAATTCATAGCACATGCACCATAACTATCAACCTAGTTATCACTGGAGCTTATACTATATACTTTGTAATTTCAGCACGGTGTTCTGGATGGTTACCCAAAACATAGAGAAACCAAACCCGCATTGTGATGCAATGGTAAGCAATAATAACAATAACAATGAGTCATAGCATAGTTATATGCTCTGACATTTAATAGAACAGGTCTATTGATTCGATTGCAGAGATTGGTATAAAAATAAGGGTACAAGCCTGAGCAAGCAAACCGCGCAAGGCTAAAAATTTTACCGAATTAACCTATTATCAACAAATGCAGCTACAAAATCTCAAATGACATTTTAGACTAGTGGTACGTCCAAAATTGTACCAATTTTTTTTTTTTTTGGCACAAACTAGTCAACAATCATGGACAAACTTCTGGAAGATGCAAATATTGGCCACATGTTGTAGCACAATCGTAACATAACGTGCACAATTTGGACAAAGTGTGCCAGATCCGGAAAAAAAATATCTTAAAGAAACTCAAATGTCATTGCATCCTGCGTGTGACGCGCATCCGCAGCATCATACCATAATTCATAATTGATCATTCCACACTTTTTAAAGAAAATAAATAAATAAAAGCTGATTATGGGAGCTCCACACAAAAAACAGGTTTCCTGGTTAAGATGGTGTCATAAAAACTGAGATATAAGAACCAAATTCTATGCAGATACGAAAAAGAGAGATGGATAATGACTATGTTTAATGAGTACCGTAGAGACATGATTTGAAAGATATTGGAACGTCTTTCAAGAGTATAATGTGCTGGGTAAATGCATTTTCTAATCGGGTTGCTTCCAACTTTGATGCATGTGCGATACAAAAATGGTTTTGAGGGTTTTGCTACAATGTTTGGGCCTGGGGTTTTCCGTATACTGGGTGAAACAGTAATATTTATTGTGGTTTAAGTGGTTGTGTAATGAGTTTGTAATACATACACTGTTGCCTTCAGCTAGTATATATAGAATATATCTAGGGGTTTTAGGTTAATAGGCTTTATCCTGTAAGGCTTGTATGGCCCAGTACATGCCTATGTAATATATATTTAGAACATATATAATATGATACTAAATATGCTCAACAATTTCCTCATATGTTCTACGTTTTGCACAAACCATAAACAAATATAATGTAATGATCAATTGATAATTGAATCATTCATATCACAAACCATAGTTTTATAATCCTAATAAAACACAAGTGGAACTCCAAACTCAAAACAAGAGTTTCAGAACAAATCTAAACTCAAAACCTTAGGAGTTCTCAAAGTATACATGAACTAATTATTCAACGATAAAAAATATAAAAGTTCAGCATAGCTCTATGAGACTCTACTCGTTCATTAGATCATTCTCATCACGATCGAGATCGAGATCCTCTCCTTCATTTTCACCATTATTTGAAAATTTTGAATTTCACAAACATGAATCCAATCATTTGCATAAAATATATAAGGTATCTAGTTCTAATTGAAGAACTTAATACAATATCACCATGCCTGAAAAGAAACAAGTTTCTTCTAACAAAGAACAAGTTCTAAATAGTTTCTTTACAAGAACTATTTCATGTTTCATTGTGAAAGGTTACAATTGTCATATCAAACATGAATTATGTTGTATCATTAGTGTGAAATCATACAACATACCATGAAGGACATATCATCAAGTGTGCAATGATATAAAGACAATTGTAACAACACTGAAACATATCAAACTATCAAAAACTTCTCACAACTACCGAGATTTGGAAACAATTCAAAACAACATAAACACTACAAGAAAACCTTGCAATAGCAACGAATTTTTAGAGATGGACCTCTTTCCGATACTATTAAGTACTTTTAGCGACGGAAAATATTGATGGAAAATTTATTGGTATAAAAATAATTAACGTTATTAGTGACAGAATTTCCGTCACTAATATTATATAATCGCTTGCTATTTCTACACTTTTAGCGATGGATTGTCTTTCTGTCGCTATTAGTTTGGCGAGAAATGGCTTTTATTCCCTCCAACTTAATAGTGACGGATTTTCAGTCGTTATAGTTTTTTAATAATAGCGATAGAAATTCCGTTGCTAATATCTATAACATATTTCACCAAATCTTTTTCTTTTGGCTTTGACATACCATTTACAATACCTAAAACACGATCTCTACGGCATGTTAGGCTAATAATATATAGCTCAAAGTGGCTGCAAAAAATTTTATTGATCCATGGTGCTTTAGGCACCTAATTGTTCAGTCGATCCTTAAAACAGTCATATTAAATCCACCGAGGATGGTGTACGCCCATATGTCTAATTGATGTGATTTTTTAGAAATGGATCTATACAATGAGGATATCGTTGTGAAAGGATTCTACACCCATTGGATCATTGTAAAGCAATGCAATGGATTTAATAATTTTCATACATTGATTTTGCAATTATTTGATTAGGTGTCTATGGAACTCAAAATTAACATAAATTTTACTTTTGTAAGCACATGAGTCATACAAAGTAGACAAGATTGATGAAAGTAGGACTAACATCATGTTGCAGTTTAACTGTTGAATGTAAGACAAGACAATGCTTTTGTTACTCTATGACATTTTGGTTGAATTTTAAAATCTCTACTATTCATTGTACTTATTTAAATCTATAACTAAGAAATATCAAATCTTGAAGCCATATGAAATTTTTTTTTACCTAATCGGATGATAGGTTGATTTAACGACATATGACTCTTTAAGAATGATTTGGCCGCTGTAGAGGTCCAACAGCCACAATATTTGAACATTACGATCCCAATGTATATAAGATCATATTTGGAAAAGGTCATCCTAATCAATTGTCCCCAGCCACCCAATGACCAACTAAATCATGTCTATCATCCCTTAAGTGATTGTTCAATCGAGCAACTAAATCCTTATGGATTGAGCCTAATTTTTAGGAACAATGCATATATAATTTTATAAATATAAAGAATGGCGTACATCATAATTTATTGAGCCTTAAAAGCATAGAAATAAAAACAACCCAATAGATTATATAATAGTGACGGATTATAACATTAATAGTGACGGGTAAATTCAAAAAGCCGTTGCTATTAGTTTGGGCATAATTTCTTCATTTTCATATTAGCGACGGCCAATCCTATTAATAGTGATAAATTTTGTAAACAAATCCGTTGCTATTAATTGTTTGGTCACTTTTAGGGACAGATTTTATTATCTTTAGCGATGGAAAATTTTGTCACTAATACTCCCTTAAAAAACTAGTTCACAGCCTCGAGCCCCACATTCTGTAAATGCAAAGTTTCCCCAAATTCTCAAAACCCTAATGCACTGCCACACCAGAAGCCTACACCGCCGCCTGTCATGCCGCTATCACTATCATCGTTTCCATCATCGTCTCATTTGCCATCTCCAGTGTTCGTGTTTATCAAAATGGATATATTAAAACATGTGTGTTGAAGTCAATTTCTCTAATTCATAGGGAAGTAGCTACAGAATGGAGAAGGTTTTATTTTTTTCATTCCTATGTGGTATGATTGGAAGTTAAAGGTGTTGTGCTATAAAAGTAATCCTGAATGCGATAGACTTGAAGGATTCGATTTCAAGGATGAAATCTTTTTAAGGAGGGGAGAATGTAATACCCTAGCCATGAAGTTGACGTCGACTTTTACTGGCCTTAACGCCAGTATTTCTCTTAGATATTTTTCATACTTCACTAGTTTAAAATTCTGATAAATTTTCATGGAAAAAATTACTTTCACATGCGAACCTTAAATCTTTGGGTTTCGTGCGCAATTATCGAAACTGTAATATCCCTAAAATCTGGGTTCATATTAAATTTTACTAGCTTGAATATTAGTATTTTTCTTAAATATTTTGCGTGCTTAGTCTACGTAATATTCTAAGAAATTTTCACGGGAAAAAAATTTTCGCCCGTGAACGGAAAATTTTTGGGTTTCATGTACAATTACCAAAACGCCCTTAGCCATTAAGCCATAAATAATGGTAGTAATAGTGGTGTATGATTTCTGAACCCTAGTAGGAGAAATTTATCGTTCGTAGAAGTTTTTGGAATAAAATCGAGTTTTCGAATAGTATTTTTGATCCGGCTAAGGATTATCGGGCAAGAAATATTTAACAAGTGATTGATGCGACACGTGGGGCCCACAAATAAAATATGTGGTGGAGAAGAGTTGACTTTAGGATATTTGTAAAAGTGAAATGACCAAAATACCCTTGGTGTTTTCAAAGGATTGCATTTTGATGTAGGGGCAAAAATGGAAATTTGGGAAAAGCGTCTTCCATTTGTAGCCATGCATTTCCATTGTATTTCACTATTCATACATTATGGAAGAGAAAGGAAAGAGAGAAGAGAGAAAAGAGAGAAAAAGTGAGGTTTTTCATGGTGGGTCTTTGAAGGAACTTGGATTTTCTCCCAAAGAGTTCGATTTCCTCCTCAAGCAGTTCTTAAGGTAGGATTCTTATCCACAAATCTCAATTTTTAAGTCTTGATTCCATGTTTTTACATATTTTTTTCTTGGCAAGAAGTTATATGTTGATTTGAGTCATAATCATGATTATTGTTGTTTTCCTGATAAATTTTATGTTGCATGACATGATGATTGTTCATGGAAGTTGACTATGATTAATCTTCTCAATTAGGTATGTGTTTGACCTCAAAAATTGGTTTAATGAGGTGTTAGTTAAATTTTCCTTCAAGTGAATTTTTGGGTGCAAGTCTAAGGCAGTAAGGTTTTGAATATAGTTCACCTAGAAATGTTTTTAATTTGAGGATGTTTTCTTCTGAAGAGTTGTAGTTCTGATTTAAATTTACAGGTTTGGTTTCGTTGTCATTTCTACTTCTAAGTGTCTAAACTGGTATTCTGGGTATTTTAAAACTGCAGTCAGTCACTTTTTGCCCTATTATACATATCTAAAGTGTGAATCACTCTTTGAGGTTAATAAGGAAGTTGTAGCTCTATTTCATATCTAGGTATTTTGTTTTAGCTAAAACCTAAGAAAGTGTGTGTATCAAAAGTTGTCTCTATATTTTTGAAACTGGTCAAAACTGGGCATTAGTGACCAGATTTGTGCACCTACAATGTTGGCCCGATTGGCCCTTCTAGAGATAAAATCTTATGAACTATTTTAACATGAAAGTTTTAGATAATAAGGTTAACTAACTTTCATCTTTAAAGAGTAATACCATTTGAATGATGTGGAAGGAGTTGTAGTATTTCTACTTGAGGTCACTATTTTTGCCAAAGTGTTGGCTAGTTAAATGTTTTGTGAGACGATTAAGAATTAATTGACTCCCATGAATGATTGATTGTGTGCTGTTGAACCTTGTTAGTGTTTGGTTGAGAGCTTTTGATGGCTGCCATGTGAGTTGTCGCTCCAATAGTCCTTGTTGGAATCGTACGCAAGGCTTATGTTGTTTTCAAGTCTTGTTCGTGTTACTGGGTGTTCATTTTTGTTTTTTGAATACCTAAAGTTATGTGTTAATTTGTGTTTAACTGAGATGAATGGAATTGTTGGACCTCGCACTTGGGTTAAATAAAGTACACCTTTTGCCTATGCTGGCGGTTAATGGATCCATTAGACAAAATTGTTAGCGATTGTGTGCTCTAGTCCTAAAGTTAGAGCATAACTAGTTATGTTTCGCTAAAACGTTCATGACCTTGCGGTCTCTCAGTGTTTGTGGTTCAGTAGAATAGTTAGAGTTGTTAGATGGTTGTGTTGCTCAACATTTGTTGGAATGACTCATGCACCCTTTCACTCACGAGTCATTTTTGTTGATTTATCCATTTGAAGCCATTATATCATTTGCACATGATATAGCCTGGTAGACGTTATTCGTTATAAGTTTGCTACTGAGTGTTTGTTACTCATGTTTGCTACTCAGGTTGATACGCCCTTGGCCACTAAGCCGTAAATAATGGTCGAAATACTTTCATATAATTTTCGAACCCTAGTAGGAGAAAATTATCAGTTTCGTAGAAGTCAAGAATAAAATCAAGTTTTCGAATAGTGTTTTTGACCTAGTTATGGATTATCGGGCGAGAAATATCTACCAAGTGATTGATGCGACACATAGGACCCATACAGAAATTTGTAGTGGAGAAGAGTTGACTTTGAGATATTATTGATAGTGAAATGACCAAAATGTCCTCGGCGATTACAAATAATGGAATTTTGAAAAAGGGGCAAAATTGGAAGAAATGGAGAAAATTGGAAATCTCCTCCTTTATGGAAACGTGAGTGGTTGCTATTGTTTCGCAATTTGGGGGAAATGATGAAAGAAAAAAGAGAGAGACTAGGGAAAAAATGTGAGAGAGAGTTTGGTACTTTAGAAAATCCATGAAGAAAGTGTGATTTTGTAACAAAGAATTCAAATTCTTCCCAAAACAAAGTTGTAAAGATAGGAAACTTACTCTTGAATCTCCATTTTCAAATCTTGATTCCAACTATTTCTATGTTTTCTTTTAGTAAGAAGTTGTATGTTAATTTGGAGCCATAATCATAGTTGTTTGTAGTTTTCATGATGATTTTGGAATTTTAAAATTTCTGTAGGAAATTTGCTGGACTGTGTCTGTAGAACAAATTATTGTTGTTCATGTAGATTTTTAGACCTCTAAATGAATGATTTTGCAAACATATTCAAAAGATGAATTTTTATTCTTTGAGTACTTAAGGAATTTCTCTTTTGGTAGAAAAATGCTTTAAGCCCTGTATTAGGAGTTGTTGCATCTTTAATGCAAGTTGTTTCAACTGGAAGCTTTTGATGATTCAAAATAGTAGGCAACTTCTATTTTTTTTTCTTTTAACAACACTAGAGTGTGAATCACTCTTGGTTGTTTGAATGAAAGTTGTTGCTCTATTTATTAGCTAGGTATCTTCTTTAAGCGGAAACTTAAAAATGGGTGTGTATCAAAAGTTAACTCGGTATTTCTAAAAGTAGTCCAAACTGAAATTTCTGAGTGGATAACTCTATTTGTCCTCTGTTTTGACCCGATTGGCCTATTTGAAGCTTGAATCATTTAAAGTGATCGACATAAAAGTTGTAGATAATGAGGTTATCTAACTTTTCTATTTTGGGAGTAATCTCAGTTGAGCACTTCAAAAGAGGCTGTAGTAGTTCAACTTGAAGTGGTTGTATTAAGAAAGTGAAAGGTTTTAAGATGTTTTCTGAGATAATTAAGAACAATACTCCCCATGAATGGTTGATTTTATTATCCATCTTGTTTAATCCTTACAAATGTTTTTTGGAGAGTCTGTGATGCCTACTTTGTGTGTGGTCATTTGAATGACTGTTGTTGAAATATGATTCATGACTTGCGTTTATAGTTGAGTATTGATTTGTATAGTTGGGTGTTCATTTGTTTTTGAATACCTACTGGTCTTTGTTAAGCTAAGGTGAGTCAAATCATTAGACTTGTGACGTCCTAACCTAAAAGGAGGCTACAGGGTATAGAATAAGTTAAATTCAAGCATAGATGTCGTGTTACATGGATTAAGGTAGAACATATAGTTGTTTATGTGTGGCCAATTCAACGTGAAGTTACAAGAGTCGTCTTGGTCTCTAGTTGTCTCATAACGATATTGTAGGATGTTGTTGGAAACGGAAGCAATCGAATTGCCTATGGAAGCAGTTGGTCGTTGATGTTGAACAAAGAGATTGATCAAGTTTTGAAAGCACGGCAGTTGATTAAGTAGATCATCCCAATGACAAACAGTAGAACAGCGTAAATTGGATTAACCGGTTGTTGTTAATTGACGATGAGCTGTTGTAGTTTGACATAGTGGATGATAACATATTGAATAGAGATTGTTGAGCGAACTCTCTTGCTATTGAACTTAAAACTGTTTCTTGTTCCATGTCTTAAGTTGGTTTCAGTTGGACTACCATTCGTTGGGCAGTACCTTTTAAAGTTTGAATTAGATTGTGTACTCGATTGTTAGGGGTACCTTTCAATTGTTGGTTGTGATCGGACTGAGTTTAACAACCCCATATATGGGGGATTGAATTGAAGGAAAATGTTTTGCCCATGTTGGCACAATGTTGGACCCCGTGCTTAGGTTAAATAATGCATACTGTTGGACCCCGTGCTTAGGTTAAATAATGCACATTGTTAGACCCCGTACTTGGGTTAAATAATGCACGCTGTTGGACCCCTTCATTAGGTTAAATAATGCATAAAATATTTTTACCTATGCTAGCACAAATGGATGAGTTAATGATGTTCATGACCTTATTACGGGTCATTTAGTAAGATCACAATTTGCCAAATGATAGAGTTGTTAAGTTGTAGGAGGGAGTTGTTAAGTGGATGAATGACGTGATTGAAGGTCAACGAACAGTTTATATGAAGTTTATGGACCTTTTTATTAAAGGACGATGAATCGTTTGATTGTGTTAGCTAAGTTTAGATTATTGTCCGTGCAGTTTGATGCACAATTTTGGAACTGCTGCTTGTCATTGTTTATGTTTACTTATTCACACATGATGAAAGAATATGATAAATTCTTGAAACTGTTATATTATTTGTTCTTGATATAACCTGGTAGGAGTATTTTGATATGAGTTTCCTACTCACTCACTATTTGTTGATATTGCCTACCAGGTGAGTGAGTCTGAGCAAAAAGAGATTAGACGGATGTATGAAATGGAAGCAATGAGATTTCATTACATAGTTGTTCAAGTTTAGCGTTAATTAATTTGTTGTAATTAAATCAGTTGGACAGTGTTGCAATAAGATGGACTCTACTTCTCTTATAGTCCTCTTAAATGATAAAAGATAATGTTGGAGATTATTCATTGGTTTTGAAGGTCGCAAGTTTGGTTTGAAGATCGCAGGTTATTACTTTAACATAATCCACCTATTAGTTATGCTTGGCAATACTGCGATGATTGGTTTTAGTTGACGCCCCATTATCCCGTCAAGGGTGTGGGAAACTGGGGTGTCACATATGTCCTATCCTCTGTTTGAACATTTGTTCGAACTCATGCTTGAACCTCTGTTTGATCTCCTGTTTGAACACCTGTTCGATCTTCTGTTTGAACATCTAGTTGATCTTCTCTTTGAACCTTCTTTAATAGTTCTTTTGAGAACTACTAATACTTTCTTCTACAGTTCTTGAATTAGAATTAAACACCCTATATACTTTACTACGAGATGAGTAACTAAGAAATATATCTTTATCAATCTTTTTGTCAAACTTACCTCAACTTTATTTTGTATTCAGAATGAAGCAGGTACTATCAAATACCTTGAAGTATCCACCTTTGGGTTGTAACCTTTCCACAGTTCATATGGGGTTTTATGCAGAATAGATCTAAGTAGAATTCTATTAGAAATATAACATGCAGTACTAATGGCTTATGCCGAGAAATGTTTGGCAGTGTTATGTTCATTTAACATAGTGCGTGCAAGATCTATTAAAGTTCTATTTTTACGTTCAGCCGTACCATTTTATTGAGGCATACGTGGAGCAGAAAAATCATGAAAAATGCCATGCAGATCACAGAAGCTATCAAAACCTTCAAAGTCAAATTTTCTACCATGATTGCTACGGATGCATGCAATGCTCATACCTTTTTCAATTTGTAACTTTAATACAAGTTTCTTAAACTCAATGAATGCATCATTTTTATGTCTAGGAAATAATACTATAGTAAATCTAGTAAAATCATCTACAATTACGTAAGAATAAAGTTTACCACCCAGACTTTTAGTTATGGTCAGACCAAATAAGTCCATGTGCAACAATTCCAAAGGTCTTGATGTTGAAACATGCTTCTTGCTCTTGAATGAACTCTTGGTTTGCTTTCCATTCGCACATACTTCACATTTTCTATCATCTTTCCAACTTAGTTTGGGAAAACCACGGATAATTCTTTCCTGACAACTTTGGAAATTAAATCAGTGTTGATATGTCCTAATCTTTTATGCCAGAGAGTTGCATTCTGTTCACTTGCAACAAAATACTTGATAAGTGGAACAGTATTATTTAGATTGCAAGTATAAACATTTTGATTTCTCTTTCCTGTCAAAATATTTTGGCTAGTATCCTTTTTCTCAATAGTGCAAATATCAGAATCAAATATAACTTTATATCCTTTGTTACTAAACTGACTAATACTTAATAAATTATATCTCAAACCTTTGACTAGGACCACATCATTTATTGATAATGACGGTGATACCTCAATTGTGCCAATTGCAATAATTTTACCTTTTGGCTTGTCTCCAAACTTGACATTATCTCCATTAAAGGGCTTTAAGTTGGAGAACTTGTTGTGACTTACAGTCATGTGCCGTGAGCATCCACTGTCGAGGACCCCTTCATTGCTAGTTTGAAGATAACCTTGTTGCAAACAAATGTTGCCTTCTGTACCCATTTCATCTCAGGTCCTCTTTGATTGGCAGCAGTGGAGGTCCATTTATTAGTGCAGTCATTTGTTGCGATGCTCTTAGGTACCCATTTTAATTTGGGTCCTCTCGCATTGTGTTTCATTTGCTTCACGGTCCAACCTTGAGGTTTAAACTTGCAAAACTTTATTGGTGTCCTCTACAGGCATAATAAGTGCATTTCATAAAAGGAGTATTATAACTCTAAGTGATAGCACTAAACTTCTTTTTATATGCCTCCTCATACCTTTTTGGTTCATAGCCGATTCCTTTTCTATCATTCACACAACTTTATTTTCCCATCATGGCATCAAAATTTTCTCTACCTCTTGTGAACTTGAATACAAGCTTTTCTAGATCAGCAATCTTTGCTTTTAATTTTTCATTTTCACTAATCAATTATGTGTGAGTATTACAGTGTTCATGCTCTGTTTTTATCTTATGATATTGATCATGTGATATGCAGTTACAATGCTTTTTTTTATATCTAGCATAACTTTTTACAGTAGATTCATGTTTATCATATAGCTCATCAAATGCTTTTAATACTTCTTATATAGTGGGAGTGTCATTTACCTCATCTTCATCTTGTGCCACGAGACATAGGGCTGCCATCTTATCTCTGTCTGAACTTTCAGAATCTAAGTCACTTGAATCTAACCATGTAACTGCCATAGCCTTTTTCTTTTTATAGTTGTCAAACTTCTTGTTCTTTTCTAGCTTTCTGTCTGATCTCCAGTTCCTCTCAGACTTCTGATGCTTTAAGCTCTTTTTTTTCTTTATTTAGCTTTGGGCAATCCAGTTATGGCTGAGCTCATCACATTCATAGCAAA